>CM043881.1:31183067-31783067 GCA_024034495.1 Camelina laxa
GGGTGGTTGGTTGTGCGACTCAGTAACAAGATGAGGTGGTGCTCGGGGTACAAAGTTTCCGTGAGGCGGGTTTTCGGAGGAAAGTTTCCTGAAAAGGAAGTTTTCAAGAGTGGAAGGTTTCCAAAAATGGAAAGTGCTAAATATGGAAAGTTTTACGGAAGTTGGAATTTGTCCATTTTAGCGGTGGAGAGCCTTGAAGGGGCTTGTGTGTGGCCTTAGTGGCGGACTTTCGAGTCAGTGTGCCTGTGTGTGGCGGTCTTTTTAGACATTGTGTGGCTTTTGTGGCGGGCTGTTTAGCCGTGTGTGTGGCCGTTGTGGCGGGCTGTTTAGCCAATTGTGTGGCCTTTGTGGCGGGCTGTTTAGCCAGAGTGCCTGTTTAGGCGGTCCTTCGGGGCAGATGGTCTTTGTGACGGTCCTTCGGGAGAGATGGTCTTCGTGACGGGCTGTTTAGCCAGAGTGTCTTTGTGATGGTCCTTCGGGACAGATGGTCTTTGTGACGGACTGTTTAGCCAGAGTGTCTTTGTGACGGTATTTTTTAGGACATTTGTTTGGCCTTGGTGGCGGTCCTCTTTAGGACATTTTGTTTGGCCTTGGTGGTGGTCTTCTTTAGGACATTTTGTTTGGCCTTTGTGGCGGCCCTTGTGGCATGTATATGATCCTTGTGTGGTCATGAGGTATTCCAGTGAAGGGATATGTGGTTGGTAGGACATTGAGATGTTTTACGCGAGCCACGGGAAGGAAACCTGGATAGGGATAGAACTCTGACGTGTTCAGAATTGTTTGCTCGCGGCTCTTGGAGGACTTAGGTTCTCCTAGTACTGCCATATTCAGAGACTTTGTGGCTTGGGAGTATGGTTGGTATATCGAGTTCGGACGACGGTCCGGAGGCGCGCTGTAGGGTGACGACCCGAGAGACGATATTGGATTTTTCCTTATATATTATGGCATGCAGGTTTAGGCCTGATGAGGAGCCAACATTTGGCATGCAGACTTAGGTCTGATGAGGAGCCAATAAAAACTCAAGGTTTAGGCCTATGAGTAAAGGAAAGTCCAAAAGTCGAGAGCAAATGACGCCTGGAGCGTGAGTCTATCGCCTAGAGGTGACCTTCTGTAGATCAGTCGGAGGAGTGCGGGCCGTGGAGACGGTTGCACGAGAGTCCTTGGCTGATGGTTGTTCGAGATTCGAGGACGAATCTAGTTTGGTGGGGGAGAATTGTAACATCCGTGTTCCGGGAATAGAGTTTGAGTTATGTTGAGTAAACAAAGAGTGGATTTTAATTAATTTTGGTTTAATTAAATCTTGGTTTAATCTAATTAAACCAAAAACCCTTAATCTCTTTCTCAAAGTCACGCATCTTCTCATGTTTTAGTGTTTTGGTCGACATTTTCATTAGAGGGAGGGAGAGAAAGAGAGATAAACCTTGGTTATTTGGTGTAAAGGAGAAAGAGAAGGAGATCAAACTTTTTTCTTAGAGTTAAGAGAGAAACAAAACTGTCAGAGTTTGGGGGAAGGAGGATCCGACTGGTCAAATCGTTTCGAAAGGTACTGATTTTTGGTAGGGTTGTAGATAAGAGATTTTCGTACACTCTCGTTTTTACAGAAGTGAATTTGTGTTAATATTTTAGGATAAATTGGCAGTTTCGTGGGGGTGTTTCTTCTCATTCGCGGATTGAGACCAGCGGGTGTTACGGGGACGATTGCGGTTTCATCTATAATCAGATCGTGCTGAAATTTTGTGGGAAGCTTCTTGACGTATATACCTTGCTTTTCACCGGAGGGATTAGAAAGTTAACGGTTAGTTTTGATTTCGTGGTTTCACTTGTGAGGTTGTTATTTTCTGTTTTCTTGGCAGTTTGTTTTCAATATTTGTTTGTTGTTGTGATTGGTTGTAGGAACAAGTTTGGTTGTTCTTGGATATTGGAAAACTTCTCATTTGGTTGTATTTAGTTTTGTGAATCACTTGTTAAGGTAAGTGCAGGACCATGGCTTATCTAAGCTGGAGATTTCTCTAATCTGCTTGTTTATGTGTTGTTTGGCTTGTTGATTTGTTTATTGATGATTGTTGGTTGATGGTTAGATATGTCTCTATTGCTTGTGTGAATAGCCCAGTAGATGGGAGGATTGCCTTACTGAGTGTTTATTAAATACTCATGCATTGCAACATGTGTTTGTGGTGCAGGTAAAAGCAAAGTGTGACCGTGGAATCAGGGCGATGAAGAGGAGGATGTTCTAGTGGTTCGCTTGGTTGTTTGGCTTCTGTTAGGTTGCTAAAGTGGAGTCCTAGAATGTTGTTTAGGATTGCTGGTTCTTTGGTTTATGTTGTTTGGATCATTAGTTTATGATCTGGAATTAATATTGGCTATTTATATTTATTGGATATTGGTAATGTTTTCCGCTGATGATTGTGATTGTGGTTAGGTGGCTAGTGGATATGGGACCACTAGTTGTAGTTTATTATTATATTATAGTTATATATTTATTATTTATTATTAAAAAAAAACGGGTCGGGTTGTTTCACAATATATAGGAAAAATAGTCTCTCGATACTGCGGATTCAACCCTAATAGATATTAAATAGTTACAAACTAAAATTTACATAGTAATAAACATAAAAGATCAAAACTTAAAAATTATAAAACATTTGAGCCGCCGGTGTACCGCGGATTCGAACCTATTATATCATGAAAATGGCTCGTCTAAATCTATACTATGAAAAGAGGCAAGTCTCTCCATATGAATGTCACATCAGCCCATGATAGACTGACACGCGGCAAAATATAATTTTGTAAAAAATCTAAAAATTGTGAAAGGTATTGCATCTTCTTTTGTATTAGAAGTTAAAGTGTTATAGTGATCAATTATGAAAAGATATGGATCAAGTTGTATCGAATAAATAACCTAAATTTTTGCTGGACAATTACCACTCCTTTCGATGCGATCCCACATACAAAAAGAAGTACCCTCTACAAATCCGTGATATGAAGAGGTCTTTCTTTCGAACAACAATCATCATTTGTTATGAAATCTATACGTTGTTTTATTGTTGGAAAACCCATACCCAATTTTGCCAATTATGCATAACACATCAAGCAAGATAACAATTGGCTGAGGGAAAATCTAAGATTCTACTTGAGTACTTTAGTGCTCAAAGTTTCCAGGATTCTAAATTTTGTCACTTCTATTAGATATATAAACCTTTTTGATTTATTTGAGATCATTCCACATCTGTCTAATGTTCTTAATTTTTCTATCGCAGGGCCTGGTTGGTGCAATAAGATATCAAGATATCCGGTGGTCATCTTAAGGTATATAGTCTCCCTTTTCTTCTCATATTGACTTTCATTCTTCAACAAGTTGTTGTGTAACTTGTGTTACCATGAAATTTACTCTTTGGACAAAAAATCATAGTTTAAAATTCTATTTCAAAATGTATTTTTATTTTTTAAATGTGAATTCTTATTTAGAAATTCAAGGAATTTGTATGCTTTTCGTTGCTTGAATTTGCAAGGTGTGGAAGTTACTCTACGTTGAAGGCGACAAGTTTTGATTTTTGCATCAGGGCAAAGGTAATATGTTCTTATAGTTACTATTTTTCTGTTTAGTGGCTATTTTTTATTTTTTTTAGAATCTACCTATGTTTTGATTCTTTAAAACTTGGTGGCTTATGATTCATGTGATGTGAATAACAACATGTCGTTATGGTCGAATTGTTTTCAAGTTCTTAGAGAACCAAGCCATAAAATTGGACAGAGGTTATGGAGCCGTTGTGGAGAGGTTTGTTTGTTACATTACAAGTGATATGTTCTAAATTATGTTTGGTTCCATCTCTTCCTTGAGTAATCTTTGACTTTTTTTTTTTGTTTCGATTGATTGTGATTCATCAGTAAGAAAATAAAAGGTGGGGAAGAAAGAGCAATTTGGAAAAAGGATGATTCTACTCTACTCGGTCTGGTCATAAAGCATTTAATCTTGTCCGAATGGTAAGTGAAAATCCAGTAACAATTTATTTTTTTCGTAACTGAAAGGATGATAAAATAGGCCATGTTGATATGTATAACTCTCAACTGGTAGCTCTTTGGACTCCCAAATGAAAAAGAGGCTGTATATGGAGGAGATTTAAACAAATGGGTAGATTGGGAGGCATATTTTTCCCATTATTGTTGCAGCTAAAGCTTTGCAAATCTTAATAGAATCCAATGTCATCGTGTGATTCAAGTATAGTAGTACGACTTCTTATGTCCAAGTGTAAGTTTTGCTAAATATGATGTCGTGAGTTGATTGGTTTAGTGACAAATATGGTTGGCTAAGTGGATGCTAACCAAATGGCAAGGCACTACAATGGGTGTTGGAATCCAATCATCGATTAATCTTCAAATTGGTAAACATGTGAAGAGCTTGGACAACAAAGAGACGCATTGGAGAAGACAACAACGTTGTTGTGTTTTTGTTGTGGAAGAAGAAGAAGAAGTAATCCAAAAGAAAAAATGTTATTGGGCATGTTTAATTGTTTAAGCCCAATGATAAATGGCTCATTAAGAAGTAGGTATAAGATTAAGAGTTTAGTATAAATATGTAATGTTGGAGATATAAGTAAAGTAAAAAAAAGAGATTAAAAGAGGCTAAACCTAAAAGTCAAATATGGTATCAGAGCTTGAAATTCTTGGTGATGAAGCTTGAAGATCCTGTAAGAGAAAGCAAACACAATGTTACGACCGGTGGGTAAAGAGAGAATGCATTGTAAGATATGTAAAAAGTACAATCACTATGAAGATGAGTGCTACTTCAATCAGAGGTATGAAAATCAATTTTTTGCAAAGCAATTCAGACCAAGAAAAGGCTGTTTTGCTTGTGGTAAAATTGGACATTTCGAAAAGGATTTCAAATGTAAACAACACCGTTTTTCTCAAACACAAAAGTATATAGAAGAGGACACTGGATTGTTTCATGCAGCACACACTGTTGAACAATCAAGTGGAGATGAAGTATGGTTGATTGATAGTGGTGCAACCAACCATATGACCAGAGAAGAATAAATGTTCATAACCCTAGACAGATCTTTTCAAGTCCCTATCAGAATTGGAAATGGAGCTAGGATGATGACTACAGGAAAAAGAAGCATCGAAGTAATGACCAAGAAGGGAAAAAAGGTTATCAAAGATGTTTTTCTGGTTCCACAGATAGACAAAAATCTATTGAGTATACCTCAAATGGTGAGGAATGGGTATCAAGTTATATTTTCGGGAAACAAATGTATAATTCATAACCAAAGTGGAAATAAAGTTGCTGAAATAGAGATGGTAAGAAACGCCTACATATTGAGGATGCAGTTGGCAGAAGAAAGTGTGAATGTGGCTAAGGAAGAAGACTTTTTTGAGTTGTGGCACAAAAGGCTTGGACATTCATGTTTTCACAATCTACAAATTCTTCAGACAAATCAGATGGTTAAAGGGTTACCAGAATTTAAAGTCATTCAAGATGTGTGTGAAGCATGTGTCAAAGGAAAGCAGTGTAGAGAAGTGTTTCCTAAGATGTCTGAAACCAAGAATACTGATATAATAGACCTAATTCACATAGATGTTTGTGGACCTATGCAAAGTTCATCATGTAGTAGGAGCATGTACGTAATGACTTTTACAGATGACTACTCTCACATGGTGTGGGTGTACTTCCTGAGGCTTAAATTAGACACGTTTAACACATTCAAGAAGTTCAAACAAATGGTAGAAAAAAAAACCAGGCAAAAGGATAAAGAAGATAAGATCAAATAGAGGAGGTGAATACAAGTCTGATCAATTCACAAGATTCCTAGAGGAGAATGGGATTGAGAGACAATTCACTATAGCTTATTCACCTTAGCAAAACGGGGTTGGTGAGTGCAGAAATAGAACCTTAATGGACATGGAAAGGAGTATGTTAAAGGATAGAGAAATGCTTGACAAATTCTGGGCTGAAGCAACATTTACTGCAACCTATCTTTAAAAATGACTTCCAATTAAAGCCCTTGATGGAAGAACACCTCTCGAGGCTTGGAATGGTCACAAACCCTCAGTTGCACACCTCAAAGTTTTTGGATATCTATGTCATGTATGAATTCCTGCAGCAAAGAGAAGGAAACTTGATGATCGTTTAGAAAAAGCTGTGTTAATGGGATATAGTAGTGTGAGTAAAGGCTATAGAGTGTATATCTTGGGTACAAAGAAGATTGAAGTATCAAGAGATGTGATTTTTGAAGAAAACAAAAGCTGGAGTTGGGAAACACAAGAAGAGTTAAGGGAACAAACTGAAGGTTCATCCAATAATCAAAATACAGCTCTTAAGACAACAAATGATCTGTAGAGGAGAAAGGACACAAGTCCAAAAACTACAGGTGATGCAAGAGGCGGAAGACAAAACATTAGTCCTATACCTTTTCATTTACGTGGAGAGGTTTCAGAAACTAGTAATTCATTTCGGCTGGTGCACAAAGTTAAAAGATTAGGTGTTATATATGAAGAAGAAGAAAGACAAAGAGATGAAGAAAACTAAGTAGAAGAAGCATGTTATCTTACCTGGGAAGAACCTTCAACTTCCGAAGAAGCCATGGGTGATAAGGTTTGAGAAGTACCAATGGAAGAAGAAATCGGTACAATCAACAAAAATGAAACTTGGGAACTTACAGAAAGACCTATAAATAAAAAAGTTATCTCTGTCAAATGGATATATAAGATCAAAACAGATAGTGTGGGAAGATTCAAAAAATGAAAGCATGGCTAGTGGCTAGAGGTTTCACTCAGACGTGTGGGGAAGACTATGAAGAAACCTTTGCACTTGTATTCAGACATGAAACCATCGGAATTTTGATAGCTCTAGCTGCACAAAACAAGTGGAACCTGCACGAGATGGATGTTAAGTCAGCTTTTCTAAATGGAGAGATTACAGAAAAAGTATATGTAGAACAACTACCAGGCTTTGAAATAGAGGGAGCAGAAAAGAAAGTGTACAAACTTAAAAAGGCCTTGTACATATTGAAATAAGTACCAAGAGCTTGGTACAAGAAGATTGATGCATAATTCATGTCACAAAGATGCAAGAGAAGCGACTGTGATGCAGCAATGTACACTCTAGAAAATGAAGGTGGAATTATTGTGAGCAGCTTATATGTACGATGATCTAATCATCATAGGAAGCAATGAAAACATGATTAAGAAATTTAAAGAAGAGCTGAAAAGAAACTTCGAGATAACTAGCCTGGGTAGCTAAATTGTTTTTTAGGGTTTGAAATTGCTTACACCAATGAAGGAATGTTCCTTAGTCAAAGGAAATGTCCTCAGCAACTATTGGTAAAGTTTAGAATGAAGAACTGCAAGCATGTTAGCACACCACTCACACCCCATGGAAATGATCAAGAGGAAGAAGCAGATTTACCTAATCAAAGATTATACACAAGTATGATAGGAGGATTACTCTACCTGGTAGCAACCCGACCAGATCTTTCTTTTGCTGCCTTCTACCTGTCCAAGAGCATATCACAGCCAAAAGAACACAATCTACAAGAGGCAAAAAGAGTGTTAAGATATATACAAGGAACTACAGACTATGGATTACATTTTCAAAGAAAAGGTCAACTGGAACTAATTGGTTTCTAAGATTCGGATTGGGCAGGGTGTAAGGAGGATATGTGAAGCACCACATGGATTTGCTTCACACTAGGAAGTGCAATGTTTACATGGAAAACTCAGAAACAATACACAATTGCCCAATCCACAGCAGAAGCATAGTATATGGCACTCTATTCCGCGACAAATCACGCAGTTTGGTTAAAGCGTTTATTGGGAGAACTCAAGGTGGATACTAATAGTATTCCAATCTACTGCGACTACAGCTCTCAAATAGCAATTGGGAAAAATCTAGTTCAGCACAAAAGAACATAGCATATACAAATAAATGGTCATGTGGTCCGAGAAGCTGAAAGAGATGGAGTAATCAACCTTCGGTATTGCAGTGGAGAAGAGCAAGCTGCAGACATCCTCACAAAACCACTTGGTACAAAGCATTTTGAAGAACTTCGACTCAAACTTGGAGTGATGCAAAATCCAACCTGGAAAACAAATCTAATTGAAAGAGATTTTGCACAAAATTCTCAAGAAATTTGTATGCAGGAGGAGGAATTGAACAAATCAAGTAAGATCAAAGGAAACCAGAAGGAACTCAAGATCGAAACTAAGTCGGTGAAAGTGACTCGTTCGATGGAAGTTGAGAAACAAATGAAGAATGAGGTGATGAGGGAGAAAGCTAGCTTACTTGTAAGCTACATTGATGTTGTGAAGAGGACCCATCAAATAACACAGGGAATCAACAAGATAAATCAAGGATAGATGGGGAGAAAAGCCCTAATTACAAATTTGGGGATTGATGTAGTACTTTTACTTCAGTTAAATTATCAATCCACAATCTGCATTAATTAACTCACTAAGAATGCACAAAGATGCTTAATCTAAACTTAAACAGGAAGATGTTCTTTTGTAACAATCTTAACTAACAAACTGATTCAAAGAAAGAAAACTAGACAATTCAAAGCAATGCAAACTCAAAGTAACAAGGACACAACTAATAACAGATTTAAAATCAAGATTAAACACGTGAACCTTGGGCAAGGTAATTGACTTGGGAGATAGCTAATCAATCCTAGATGTCTAAGCAACAATCAAGAGCAAACCTATGGCTAAGAACACTTATGCAAATCAATCCATTTCCATGATAGAGACCCTATGCTAATCAAGTGATAATCAACAATTTCCAAAGGCAATCACAAGTTAAGCATGCATTATGAACAAGTCTAAATACCACTAAGCACCCTAATCATCAATTTCCATTGGATAGGAATGCAAAGCTCTTGAATAGTTTGGTTCAAGAATTTCATCAAACACCTTATGGGCATGGAAATCGTAATGTCTATATTCAAACTTGATCAAGGATATCTAGCATTATTAACACTAAACAAGATAGGAAACACATAAATAAAGCCTTAGACATCTACCTAGCCCAAAGTTCTAATGATCTACTCACTCATCATCATGATCACACAAAGGAAAGAGTTTGATCTTTGTGCAATCATAATAAGAGATTATAGATTAGGAGATTTGAAGAAGAAATTGCTATTAAAAACTTAAAGATACTCAATCATTCAACAAACCAATAGTAAACAAGCTTAAGAATCCTAAAAAGCTGCTAAACAAAAGATAAGATAAAGGATAAGTCTCCCCTTAATAGGGTTAATGTATTTATAGGAAAATAAGAGGGAGTTGGGTCAACCCAGTTCCAACCAGGTCAAACCCGGATTAAGGCTAAAACAAGTATGGACTCAGGCGGAAATCGGGCAAGCTTTGGCCGATTGGAGTGGCCGATGGTGTTGATCGGTCAAGCTCTGGCCGATTGGCTTGGCCGATGATGGCTCCTGACTTTTCTTCTGATCGAGTGAACCTGGTAGGGTTTGGCCGATTGGGATGGCCGATGGATTCAACCGGGGAGGCTTTGACCGATGGGCTTGGCCGATGATGCTCCCTGCTCTTGATGTCAAGGAATTGCTTTGGTGATCACTTGGCCGATTCTCTTGGCTGATGGCTTCAATCGAGCATCGTTTGGCCGTAGGACATGGCCGCTCATAGCTCCTGATCCTATGTCACTTCTCGACTTCATTCTTCTTTGCTTCTTTTACTCCAAATGCTCCAAATGTGATAAGATTACTCCAAGAACCTGAGAGATAACACACTACATGCATATGCTCATAAAACAATCTCGAATGACAAGATTATGCAACAAAACTATGCAAAAGCAAGGCTTAAAACCCAACAAAAACACAAGATATCAGGGATTAATCGAAAGATTTGAGAGGGAGTGTTGGAATCCAGTCATCGATTAATCTTCAAATTGGTAAGCATGTGAAGAGCTTGGACAGCAAAGAGATGCATCGGAGAAGACAAAAACGTTGTTGTGTTTGTGTCGTAGAAGAAGAAGTAATGCAAAAGGACAAATGTTATTGGGTTTGTTTAGTTGTTTAAGCCCAATGATAAATGGCTCATTAAAAAGTATATATCAAATTAAAAGTGTAGTATAAATATGTAATGTTGGAGACAAAATGTTGGATATGGGCTTTTCCCCATATGCCAACTCGGCCCAACAAAGACTCACAAGAGATAGCAGGCTATATTTTTGGTCCAACAGGAAATATGCCAACCTCGGAGGACAATTTCGGGATTTCGCGCAAAAACCCTAGAGTGTCCTAACTTCACACTCACTTATAAATAGCTCAAGACATTTATTAGAAACATCATTCTGACCACCAAACATTATCCAAAGAGCAATACTTTGCATCGATAACTGTTATTGCCTTTTGTGTAATTCGTTTCCACTTTCTAGCTCGTCACTTGTTCTAGTCGCCAGTCGAGGAACGCTCAGAGAGTCACAGACGCTGACCAACATCCATCATCGAAGGATCCTTTGATGACCACACTAGGGAATGGACACCCGCCGATCAAGACCAGACACAAAGTCGTAACAAGCTTAGTAAGAGCCAGCCGACCCCAACGTTGCTGAACCACCATCCGACTGACGATTTAAACGATTACAAGGATTTCAAAATCCAGCAAGTCGAAGAAATTGTAAAAGACATCTCGGCCAAGATGCATCGAGCAACAAGCAACGCCCCTAACTTAGAGAAAGTGCTCGAAGAGGCTCAACGCTCACCCTTCACGAAGAGAATCTCTAGCGTTCGCGTTTGTTACATCAACAAGTTTAAGTTCATCCCATACAACGGGATAGCCGACCCAAATCCTTTCTTAACATCAATGAGTGTTGCAATCAATCAAGCACACTTTAGTCCTGAAGAATATGATGCCAGCTGTTGTCAGATGTTTGTGGAAAACTTAGCCCTTGATGCACTAAGTTGGTTTTCTCGTCTTGAAGCCAATTCGATAGATAGCTACTACGAGCTCACCGCTGCTTTCCTGCAACACCACTCGACCTTTATGATAAAAGGGACATCTAACGCTGATCTCTAGACGATTTACGAAGAGGACGACGAATCGCTCAGAGAGTTCATGGAATGGTTCAAGAAGGTTGTTTCGAAGCTCGCCATCGCAGATGATACTGCGATCTCCGCTCTCCAAAATGCTCTCGCATATGGGTCTCGCTTCAGGGATGATTTCATCATATACGAGCCTCGGACTCTCGATGACTCATTGCACCGGGCCAACAAGTACATCGAGGTGGAAGAAGAGAAAGCTGCAAGGTCAAACCATCCATCAAGATAACCAGTTGTGAAACTCAGCCAAATCAAAAAATAGCTAGGCACCCTACCCCAAAAAAAAAAAAAAAAAAAAAAAGAATGCTCGTTATGCCGACCTCTCCCTTCGCTGAACGAACTATATATGGCTTGATCCCTTTTCAAGGGTATGTAGGCAGCCTTCTACAAGGCACAGCTATAACAAAAAATTACACTCGCAAGAGTATATTTAATCACAAATAAGCTCTCTCGAACGACTCCGTCTTAACGAGTGTCCAGCTTCTACATTGTCGCCCTGGCCAGGTGTACGATTTAAAACGCGTTCCACATGGATGCAGCGGTGAAATAATCCGCACAAAAAAACCGAGCCCAGTCTCGCATTCAGCTAGCAGGCGGTCAAGTTTGAATAAGCCAAGTTCTTACTTGCACACTCTTGCCGACCTCGGGGCACCCACAGGGTAAGCCGGACACCAGGGCCGCACCTAAAAGGTACAACGAGCTCATCTCAACTACCACCCTAAAACTTGGTACTCGAATCACGTAACAGGATAAGCCGAGAGACATCTTGCACCGTAAAATACATTTCGAAACCAAGGAAAAGCCGAGCCTGTCTCGCACTAGCTTGAGGGCGGCTGAACTAATAAGCCAAGCTCCAACTTGTAAGTTATTGCCAACCTCAAACACCCACAGGATAAGCCGGATATAAAAACCGCACCTAAAGGTAGAGCGAGTTGGTCTCGCCTACCACTTTACTTCGGTAAAGCACAAAGTCAAGCTGCATATCGAACATAATCTTGCATCTCTCATGCTTGCCGCACTCATTTTCGCCTACCTCACGGTTGCCATCCTAGTGCTTGCCCTCAAGCTTGACGCTCTCGCGCATGTCGCCCTCAAGCTTGACGCTCTCGCGCATGTCGCCCTCACGCTCGACGCCCTTACGATCGCCTCCTTAGCGCTTGACTCTCTTGTGCTCGCTGCTCTCACAGTCGACGCTCTCACGCTCGCCTCCCTCACGCTTGCCACTTTCATGCTCGTCTCCTCACGCTCGACGATCTCACGCTCGACGCTCTCGCGCTCGCCGCCCTCACGCTCGAAGCTCTCGCGCTCACCGCCCTCACGCTCGACGCTCGGTGCTATCGCACTCGCCGCCCTCATGCTCGATGCTCTCATGCTCGCCGCCCGCACAGCTTGGTGCATACCTACAGCTTGGTGCCGACCTCCAGCTTGGTGCCTACCTACAGCTTGGCGCCTACCTCAAGCTTGGCGCTTACCTTCAGTTTGGTGCCGACCTACAGCTTGGTGCCGACCTCCAGCTTGGTGCATACCTACGGCTTGGCGCCTACCTCAAGCTTGGCGCCTACCTTTAGTTTGGTGCCAACCTCCAGCTTGGTGCCTACCTATGGCTTGACGCCTACCTCAAGCTTTGCGCCTACCTTCAGTTTGGTGCCGACCTCCAGCTTGACGCCTATCTCCAGCTTGGAACCGACCTTCTGATTAGTGCCAACCTCCAGCTTGGCGCCTACCTCAAGCTTGGTGCCAACCTACAGCTTGGTGCCGACCTCCAGCTTGATGCCTACCTCAAGCTTGGTGCCGACCTCTCGCTTGGCGCCTACCTCAAGCTTGGTGCCTACAGCTTGGTGCCGACCTCCATCTTAGCGCCTACCTCCGCTCTCAAGCTTGGCGCCGATCTCCACTCTCCTTAGTGTCGATCTTCAATCTCATTCTTGGTGCCAACCTCACAACCTTCTCCTGCTTTATCATAAGTGCCAACCTCAAGTTGACGATAGAACCTCTCATAGCCGCTCCCATGAGAGGACGTAGGACGCCGACCTCACAATCTTCTCTCGCTCATGGCACCGACCTCAACACGCCAACCTCCTCTCTCGCTTATGGTGCCGACCTCAACCCGCCGACCTCCTTTTGCTCATGGTGTCGACCTTAACTCGCCGACCTCCTCTCTCACTTACAGTGTCGACCTCGATCTCACTGGCTGGTCGCCAAGCTCCGCCGAGTCTGCCGACCTCATTCTTGCCGCCCTCTCTTCCGACATCAAACAATCCCTCGCAATTGCCGACCTCAAGTGACTCGACTCTCGCATAAACTCCATGAGTGCCAATCTCAAGGGATGCCCTCGGCCTCAAGACTCATCCTCAATCTCAACGGTGTAGGATCTAGCATTAACCTCATGAGATATAACTTCACCACTTAAGCTTTTCATAAACTATTGCTTAAAACGCCCAACACAAAAGTAGATCTCCTCGAGGCGGTCCGGAACACCCAGAGCCGAGTAGGCATATGTGAAGATTCGAAGCATGCCCACCGATCACAGAATACCTCCGCTCGCCGGAATAAGGGGAGAACTATTGTTGGATATGGGCTTTGTCCCATATGCCAACTTGGCCCAAAAAAGGCTCACAAGAGATAGTAGGCTAGATTTTCAGTCCAACAGGAAATATGCCAACCTCGGAGGACAATCTCGGGATTTCGCGCAGAAACCCTAGAGTGCCCTAACTCCACACTCACTTACAAATAGCTCAAGACATTTATTAGAAACATCATCCTGACCCCATACATTACCCAGAGAGCAATACTTTGCATCGATAACTCCTATTGCCTTTTTTGTAATTCGCTTCCACTTTCTAGCTCGTCACTTGTTCTGGTTGTCAGTTTGCTTGTAAACTGACGAACAAACTCTTAACTCTTTGTAATTGTCGACCTCGTTATCTCGTTAATAAAGGACTTGCTTCATTTTTTTCCCGCAAAATCTTATTTATTAGTATTGTGCTCACCCTGGTACAAAGTAAAGTAAGAAAAAAGAAATTAAAAGAAATATAACCTAAAAATCGAATAGTGGGAACATATGATACCCTCTTATTGGCATTTGATATGAACGAAGAGCTGACAAGACTAAATCTTTATGGAATATGATTCTGCACACGCATACGCGATGAAATAATTGAGAGGATAGCAGACTAGGAACTTTAGTTTGTGACGACATTTCTACAAGTTTCTTTTGGAGATTTAACTCGATTTTCGTGCTTTTCTTCTCTTATTACGGGAATTAAAGTTCATCTATAAAAGTATAGATGTAATGATTGTAAAAAAAAAAAATATAAAATATATATGCATACTAATATTTTAATCGTCTTGTGATAGTGTGACTTTCCGGTTTCAGAGACTTGCGCAGAGGTTTAAAACAATTAATTCGACTACCTATGTCACCAAAGTGCACTTATCTTTTCGGTCAAGGATCGTGAGAGAACTCTAGAGTTAAGCGTGTTTGAGCTGGAGTAGTCTCAGGATGGGTGACCTTCCGGAAAGTTACTATCGGTACTGTGAGAATGAGGACAAAACACAGGAAAATATCATATGGTGATTTGTAGGGATGATAACAGATCTTTAAAATCTCTCGGACGTAGCAAACCGATCGTCGGATATGGATAGGCTAATGGATCTAGTGAAAAAATGTGAGGTCCATTAAAAAAGTGGACACATGGACTGGGATTTGACATAGGACCCACTGAAAAGTAGCGGTCTGAGCATTACATAAAAAAAGAAACTACTTAGTCGGGTGAAGTAATGTGCATAAGTTTTGTATCTACTCGCTCTACATATTTATTTTTCTTTGCTATTGCAGGGTCCAAGGTGTAAAACATGTTTTAACATTGATGAATGGCCTCACGTTGAATGATGTGATATTATATTTGCCTTCTGAATATTATATATGATATGGTTATGCACGTATTTCAAGCGTTTGTATGTAAACAAGTGTGTAGGATAAAGAAAAGGAGCCAAAGAACGATGGTGGAGGAAGAACTGTATATATTCAGAAGAGAGGGCCAGTTTTCACTAGTGATTGAAAGATTAGTTGAAAAAATTCACAACTGTAGAATGTTGGTTCAAGAAAAAGTAGAGGTAAAGAGGAGAATAGTCTTCTTATGATTTGGTTATATAAAAGACACCAAACTCTAGAGTTCTAGTCAAGAAAATGAATAGCTAGGGAGATAAGAAAATTGCTTATCTTAAGTAAATTAAAGAGTAAGTGAAGTTAGGAAAAATCATTCCTAATAAATTTCTTAAGATTGATGATTTCATTATAACATTTAGGTTTAACAAATAATTCTGTGGTATTCACCTAGTATAAATAAAAAACGGGAATGTTTGTTTTCCTTAGTTATCCAAACCCAAGAAGGCTAGTCCCAAACTTTGAGGACATCATGTCAACGGCTCAGCTTCCAATTAAGAGATTTGACAAGTAAGTACTCTTTAACAAATCAACAAATCTTTCATGATTGTTGCCTTCAATTTGGAGATAACTAAGACTTTATTTAGTTAAAATAAAGAAAAAATAAGTGAGACTACATCTAGTCTAAAAATATTAAAGAACATCTAGGAATTTTCCAAGAGTTAATGGAGGTAAGAACTGAATTGTAAATGAGATACCACAACTATATAAATAAGTAAGATGGTATTCATATTTATATGTGAATCTTTTATAAACTCTCTAAATTAAAGCTTTCTTAAACTCCCTGAATCTTTTATAATTCTACATTATTCACAATCGAATAACACCCCCTAAGTTAGATAACAATAGAAGAATAAAAGATACACCTATGAAATTATATATCCCCTCATATATATATATGATAGTATTAGAAAAAAATATTTGTTGCAAGAAGATAAAAATTAGGTTTTTTATGCATTTTTAATAAGTCATTAGTGATAAATTATAAACTTTATTATTGAATTCAATCACTACAAGAAAACAGTCCATTCCCGACTACAGTTAGAGTCGTTAAGTAGTCCCTAATTTGCTGTTTACGACTCAGTTACGACTAAAACGTGTAGTCGTAAATCCTTAGTCGGTAAAAGAATTAGTCGTAAAAATAGTCGTTATTTAACGACTATTGTACAACAAAATACCGTAGTCGTAAAAGTAGTCGTAACAGAGTCGTAAATAATTACGACTACGATACGACAGAGTTACGTTTAACCAGCAGTTATATTGGCAGTTGTAAAGGAGTCGTAGTGTAGTCGTAACATTTGAAGACTCGCTTACGACGGATTTACGACTAATCATGATATATAGTAATTTTGCTTGTAGTCGTAACGTAGTCGTAACATGCTTATTGATTTATGACTATTTGGCTACTATTCTAAACAAATTAGTAATGTAATTTTAATTTGTTTAGCGACTAATTTTTTGTGGAAAACAAATTTATAAATGTTTTAAATTGAAATTGGTACCTGTTTCTCAAAATATTATGAAACCAATATTAAGGCAATAAAGTCATATTAGAACAAAAACAAGATTAAGGCAATAAAATTATATTAACCATGATTTATAATACAAACCAAAAGACCAAGTTTCTCACAAGACAAATATACAAACCAAAAGAGACAAATGCATACCAAGTATACATGTGTCTCAACAAAGAGACAAATTCAACAAAAGAGAGAAGTTCAACAAAAGAGACAAGCTAATTAGTTAGGTCTATGAAATTGTAGGTGAGAAGTTAACCTACAAAGCATCACTGTTAAGGAACCGGATTTGAAGGTGGAGCTGTTGCAGGGAGTGTGGTTGAGAGTGGCTCTGTGGTTGCTTCAGCTGATTGAGTCTTCATAAACTCTATAAAGGCAGGGTCAGTTTTGCGCAGGTACTTCTCGACTAAGGACAAATGCTCTAACTTGTCCTTCTGCTCAGCCACAGCTTGGAAATGTAGTGCTTCACGGGCAGCAAGCTCTGCATCACTAGCAGCAACCTCTGCATCACGGCGAGAATTATAAGCAGCCTGCTCTTCGATTTGACGTTGAGTTTCCCTCATTTGCTCTTGCAATGACTGAAACATTGCAGACTCTTGTTGTTGGTTTTCCTTGCCATTGAGAAGAGGTTGAAGAGTATGCTTAAGACTTCCAACTCCATACAGGTTTCCTCGTGAATCTTTCTGAGTAGACTACAAGAAAACAAAGAGAAAAACAAACGTTAAAGAGGCTGTAGAAATCAAAAGATAATTCAATGTGGGTTGTGAAAAGTGATATTTACCTGAATAAAGATGTTTGTGTAATCATCTGCTGTGAGCTCTGGAGGTTGTGAAGTATGTTCCCCAAGGTCGGACAACTTCTGCTGCAAGTTCTTCTCATAATTGAGAGAGATTTGCTCTGCCTTCAGGTCAACATAAGTACCATCTGGCTTGGTATGTGTCTTAATAAAAACCTCACCAAGACTAACCGGTCTTCCCAATTCCTTTCTTGCAATGTTACAAAAGAATCAAGGGTTATGACATCATTTAAAGCTCCAAATGTAAAGAAAAACAAAATTTATGGGTATATAAAAGTTACTAACCATTTCGTTATGGATTTGTTGATAAGACTTTGGCCCTGATAAGTGGACGTGAGGACCAAGACCACCACGATCAGACATACGAGCTTTAGAGTAGGTGACACTCCTTTGTTGTGCTTCTTCAGTCTCCCAATAATCAACCATTGTTTGCCAAGTAGTATCTCTGATCCATTTTGGTCGCTCTCCACTAGTCTTGGCATTGCAAATCATGTCTTTCATCCGACGTTGGCAGATGAGCTCAAAAAGCTGTTAAACTGTCCCAGTAATCAAAGGATCCCATGTGTGTGTTTTCTACATAGCAAAGACAATATAATGATGTTAGTGGAAACTCAACAAGTAAACCTATATGTGAAAAGGTTAAGAAAGAAGAAAACTGTACAGCAAACTCAATGAACCATCTCTGTTGTCTGTCCCGAGGCACACATGTCCAGCTGTAGTATGGACCATCAAATTTATTTGTAAAAATTTTAGTAATGCTCCTTACCAGTCGCGATTTTTCGTCGCGAGTAAACCTGAAAACACAAAACAGCAAAAAAGATGTCAATGTTCTAAAACAGATAAGGACCAACACAAAACAGATGTCAAAACAGATTGAGTACTTATACTTATGTATATGCGACCAACGCAAAACAAAACCTATTAAGAACAAACATCAAACAGACATATATATAGGTCCAACACAAAACAGATGTCAAAGATTGAGTACTTATACATATATATAGGCACAAAACAGAACCTATTAAGAACCATCAAAGATTGAGTACTTATACCAACAAATAAGTTATAGTTTGTTTGATCGAGTACTTATAACAACAAACTGGCTCAACACAAAACAGAACCTATTAAGAACAATGTAAACAGACATCAATGTACTAAAACTAACCATCAAAGAGCATCAAAACTAATGTTCTAACACTAACCATCCGGATTAATGTTCTAAAACTAACCATCCTCAAACTAACCACCTCAGACAATCAAAACAGACAAGCTCATTAGAAGAATGTATTAATACCAGGTCGTGTTTGGCATCGGTGTTGGGGAGAGGACGGTTGTAAACTTCTCACGGTTTGGAACTCTAAGCAGGGCATTTAGAGTGACAATCGTGTCCTCCTGGAGCTCCGGATTTGAAGCCTCAGAGCCTTCATGGTAGTTGTTACCGTGAGATGATGGACGGCTCTGAACTTGAGAGTTATCAGCTGGAGACGGTGGAGCGTCTTGTGGTGGAGGATCAGCTGGAGACTGTCGCGGATTGTTATGGACCTCCTCTGACGAAAGAGGCTGTTGAGTCTGACGTTGTTGGTTCACCGAGGTCCGGAAAATAGTCTGTGGCGGTGGATAGTTGCGGATCTGTGGTGTTCCTGACGGTGAGGGTCTCGGGAAAATGTGGTCTTGCTCTTGCGGTGTTTGAGGATGGGGCAAATCTGCTGCCGGCGTAAAGTTGTATTGTGTCGGTAGAGGGTTTGGTCTTCTCGCTTCTTTGATGGGGGTCGACCCTTCGGTTCTTTGGAAGAAATTACGGTCTATCTTCCTCTTTCTTCCTCGCTTAACTGGAGCTTTGGTCGGAGCCTTAGTTGCAGACTTCGCCGCAGATTGCATTGGAGCCATCGTGAAGGAGAGAATCGGGAGACAGATGAGAAAGACAGACAGATAAGAGAAAGCAAATCGGGATTCAGAAGAGAAATCGGGAAGAGGAGAGTTTCGGAGTTATCGAAGAGAAGAGAAGAGGAGAGTTTAGGAATAGGTTTTGGTTTCGGAGTTAGGGATTTTGGTTTTGGTTTTGGGGGAAAAATTAGGTTTTAGGTAAAGGGGGAAATCAAAATTTTTTGGTTTTGGGGGAAATAATTTTGGTTTAGAGGGAAATTAATTTGGTTTTCCGGGTTTATTTGGGTAGAGATTAATTAATTCATATTTTCTTAATTTAGTCGCTAATTGGTCGCTAATTAGTCGCTAATAGTCATAATAATTAAACTAAAATTTTAATATTTAGAAACTAAATATTAGTCATAATTAAACTAAAAGATTAATATTTTGAAACTAAAAGTTCAATATTTTGAAACTAATTAGTCATAATTTACAATTTAATATAAACACATAATTATTTATTTTAATAGAAACATAATTATTAATAATATTTGATACAAGCATAATTATCCAAATTGATACAAATATTTTACACAAGCATAATTAGTTAGGAGGATCTTCGTCTTCATCTACTTCATCGTCTGAAGATGATAAATTACATTGAAATTCATCTTCTGGTTCTGCATCTTCGACATCATAATCAAGATTTATTGGTTCATTTATTTCTTCTAAATTATCGAAAACCAGATCTTCAATAGTTGTCACCAATACAGCATCATCATTTTCTGTTTGCAAAAAAGTTGGTTCTTTGTTCTCATATTCTCCTGCAATGTTTCCCCTTGGATTAACTTTTAAAACATTGAGCCATTCCTTCCTTGGTTTCTTTGTGTATGGGTAGGGAATATAGCAAACTTGATGCGCCTGGGAGGCTGTTTAGGAATATCAACACAAATATATATTATCGACATTAAAAAATAATATCTATATATATATATATATATATATATATATATGTACGTACCTAGAATAAATGGTTCGTATTTATTATATTTTCTCGATGATAGAACGTCTACAACGCCACCATTGCTCATTCGAGTGCCTCTACCCATAACAGGGTCATACCACTTACACTTAAAAAGTGTGATTCTCAAATTGACCATCCTCTCATACTCGAGTTCTATGATATCAGTTAAAGTCCCGTAGAAATCCGCTGCATCGGATGCATCAGTGTAATTTTCACCTTTAACACAGACTCCATAGTTACAAGTCTTTCGTCCAACACCATGATCACGTGTATGAAATAAGTAGCCTCTTGTAAAATACATTGGCCATGTTTTGACCTTGTTCAAAGGTCCATGCACTATCTCTTGAACCCAGGTAGGAAATGGATTTGTGGCGTTTCAGTAAGAAACCTGCATATTAGTCACAATATTATATTAGAATTATTTATAATATATATACAAATATTTTACTTAAGGATTAAATAAAGACATACATAATCTTTAACCCATAAATGATATTCGTCAGCTCTTTTGCTGGAGAGTTCTTTTTCCGAAAGTCCTGGATATTTTGCACCAATAAAATCCTCGAACATACTATATATACAAGACCAACACAAATATATGAGAATTTTTGTGGATTATATATATAATAAAGTATATAAACTTAATTATACCTCTCAATTGGCTGAAAATAGTCACAATTTCTTAAAACATATGCATGTGCGCATTGATAGTCTCTTTCAGACAGCCATACTTCATTCATTTCTCCACTTGGACGGCCGATGTGAGTAAATATAGGAGGTACTCCAGGGACATGATATTCATGGGCTTCACCTTGATCAAATCAAATGACTTTCAAATAAATGATAACAGTTTTATCTACCTTGATTGATTTTAGAATTTACCTTGATTTTGTTTTTATATGATCGACAAAGTAGTGCTCAGAGAAGTAAGCAATCTCGTCATTGATATATGACTCAACGATTGATCCAGCCGCATATCTTTTGTTCTTCGCTTTTCCTTTCAACTTTTTGAAAAATCTCTCAAAAGGATACATCCACCTATATTGGACAGGGCCTCCTAATTCAGCTTCGTAGGAGAGATGTATAGGCAAATGCTCCATCACGTCGAAAAATGATGGTGGAAAGATCTTTTCCAAATTGCATAGGATCTCAATTATGTTATGTTTTAGAATTTGAATGCGACTTTTATGCAAAGTTCTCGCACATAAGTCCCGGAAAAATGCTCCAAGCCCTACAATATACAATGCAAAATATTGGGGTTAATTTCTTTATATTTACTATTAAATGACTTCAAAAATATAGGTATATATATGAAATTAATTAATACCTAATAATGCAAGGTGGACGTTCCGGTCTAGGAGTTCTGCAAAGATAAATGGAAGTAGTCGTTCCATAAAAACATGGCAGTCATGACTCTTCATGCCTGAAAACTTTCCATTTTCCATATCAACACAACTAGCTAGGTCTGACGAATAGCCATCAGGAAATTTCACCGAATGTTTGACACATTCTAGTAAACTTGTTCTCGCTTCTTCTGTCAAAGTGTAGGGTGGGAAAGGAGCTTTACCATCACTATCAATATGTAGTTGTGGCCGAGAACAGAATTTTTGTATATCCAATCTTGACATGATGTTGTCTTTTGATTTACCCTTCACACTCATAAGAGTATACATAATGTTATCCAAAACGTTCTTCTCTATATGCATCACATCAATATTGTGTCGAAGATTGAGGTCCCTCCAGTAAGGCAGCTCCCATAAGATGCTTAACTTATGCCAGTTGTGTTGCTTCCCATAGCCAGCAGTCTTCTTTTCATGACCATTTCCACCAACGTCCTTGGTTTTTGGTGGTTTTACTTCAGCCAATCGCTCGTAATAAACTTGCTCACCGGTCAACGACTAAGGTGGATACTCTCTTGAAGCATCTTTTCCCTTTAGAAAGTCTTTCTTATTCCTCCTTAATGGATGACCGTGAGGAAGAAATCTCCGATGACAATCAAACCAACACACCTTCCTTCCATTAGGGAGATAAAACGACTTTGTATCTTCCATGCAAACTGGACAAGACAATTTTCCATGGGTTGTCCATCCTGATAACAAGCCATACGCCGGAAAGTCACTTATCGTCCACATTAGCACTGCCTTTAGATTAAAATTTTCATTCAAGGAAACATCGTATGCATCTACTCCAGTAGACCATAACTCTTTTAACTCCTCAATCAAAGGTTGGAGGAAGATATCCAGACTAGCTCGCGGATGATTTGGCCCAGAATTCAAAATTGTAAGAAACAAAAACTCTTTGTTCATGCACATACCATGGGGTAGATTGTATGGAGTCAAGATCACATGCCACAATGAATGATTACGAGACACGCCAAATGGATTGAACCCATCAGTGCATAATCCAAGATAAACGTTACGGGGTTCTTCTGCAAATCGAGGATTTTGTTCTTGAAAATATTTCCACTCCGCTGCATCTGAAGGATGACACATTTCTCCCTCCTTAGATTTGTGCTCAGCATGCCATCTCATCGCCGTCGCAGTCTTGTGGCTCTGGTACATCCTCTTCAATCTATCAGCAATAGGTAGATACCACATACGACTGTATGGTACTTTGGTTCTACGTCGAGGATCCTTTGGCTTCCATCTTTGAGCACCACAAAACAGACAAGTCTTTTCCTTTTCGTCATCTTTCCAGAATATCATACAATTGTTAATACAAACATCAATCGTATAATATGGGAGACCTAAATTGCGCATTAATTTTTCCGTCTCGTAATGTGAACCCGTTGCCTGGTTTCCTTCTGGTAAATACTCATTCAATATTTCGTACACCGAATCCACTAACTTTTCACTCATATTATACTCCGCCTTATTTTGCATGACTCGAGCAGCTAACGATAATTGTGAGTGACCTTCATGGCAACCATCGTATAGTGGATTTTTTGCGCCTTCTAACAAGTCGTAGAATTTCTTTGAATGATTACGTATTGGTTCTTCTACATTTTGAGAACTACCCTCATGATAGTTATCATCTAAACCCACATTATAACGAAATGCATCATTCACCATATCCACATATGGATTTTCTACTACATTACCCACATCTACATTACCCACTTCTTGATCACTACCAACATAACTTGTTCCTATATCCATATTGATTTCTTCCCCATGTCTATACCAAATATAATAATCAGGCATAAATCCATTGCTAAAAAGATGATTCCAAATTCTTTTCCCCGACATAAACTTATCGTTCTTACAACGACTACAAGGACAGTGAAACATACCCCCATTATTCTGTGCTAGAGATTGACTATTTGCAAATTCCATGAATTGCTCCATCCCCGTTGTAAACTCCGCCGAAAAATTGCCCGTCACTTCATCGAACCTCTTATACATCCACTCTCGAGAATTACTATAATTGTAATTCCCAGACATTATACAAGAATATAGAAAATATTTTTTTTCTTTTTTTCTTTTTGGAAGATTTTTTTTTAAAATTTTTTTGGAAGATTTTTTTATTTTGGAAGATTTTTTTTGTGTGTTTTTATGAGTGAGAAGAGAAGAAATGGTGAGTGAAGAGAGAAGAAGTGGTGAAGATCGTATATATAGGCAATTTTGGCGACTACCAAGCGACTATTAAAATTCAGTTGCATAATACAAGTACACCAACCCCCAAACGAAGAAAACGTGAATTTTAATACCGACATGTTACGATTATTATACGACTACGTTACGACTCACCGAAAGTGTCGCATAATAGTCGCTAAATAACGACTACTAAGCGACAACCTGTACGACCCGCCGATATTGTCGTAATATAGTCGCCTAATTTGGTGACTTGTGTGCGTCTACCTACATAGTCGTAACTGAGGGACTACATAACGACAAGGTTACGTCTGCGTTTATAATTTTACATATTAGTCGTAACGTAGTCGTTAAATGGCGACTATTTTTACGACTACTGAATTTTGTCGTAATTTAGCGACTACTGTACGATCATTTTTATTTAGTCGTAAAATAGTCGTAACGGAGTAACCAAATAGTCGCTAAATTTAGCGACTGAAAAATAGTCGTAAAATGTAGTCAGCTATGGGCTGTTTTCTTGTAGTGAATTGGTTTAAAGTTGAAAGTTGTGGAAAGTTGTAAATCACAAAAAAATGATACAGTTAAAATCAATTTTTAATACTATGTTTTATTCATATGTGTAAATGTAATAATCCTAAAAGTTGAATTAATAAGGAACCGAAGGAGTATTATTTATCAAAAAAAAACGCTGTAAAAAAGCAGAATACTTGATATAGGAAAGAAAAATAATTAACAGCTAGCCTGATATTTTTTTTGGTAAGTGAAGTTCAAAGTCAGAATAGAATTACAATGGGAGATAGGAGGAAATCTGGTGAAGGTTCTCTAGTCCACATTTTTGTTTTCCGATATAGTAAAAATATAAATTACCTCTATTGGTCACACATTTTAACTTCAAATAAAATAACCAAAAAAAAAAACACAGGCTGTAAAAAAAACAGAATACTTGATATAGGAAAGAAAAATAATTAACAGCTAGCCTAATAATTGTTTTGGTAAGTAAAGCTCAAAGTCAGAATAGAATTACAATCGGAGATAGGAGGAAATCTGGTGAAGGTTTTCTAGTCCACATTTTTGTTTTCCAATATAGTAAAAATATAAATTACCTCTATTGGTTACACATTGTAACTTTAAATAAAATAACAAAAAAAAAAGAAAAAAACCAAATACTCAAACAAAATTTCTCCATAAATACAAGTTATCCTAGGCGTGTGTTCTCCACACTTCACTAATATTTCTAGTCTTTCTCATTTAACAAAGATCCAACCATGGAATCACACAACAACGCGAACTTGGACGTGGAGAAAGATGAAGAAATGGCTTTTGACTTCTCCAAAAGAGCTCAATGGCTACGAGCCGCCGTGCTAGGTGCCAGCGACGGTCTTGTCTCGACGGCTTCACTTATAATGGGTGTTGGTGCGGTGAAGCAAGACGTCAAAATCATGCTCTTGACCGGTTTTGCTGGTTTAGTGGCCGGAGCTTGTAGCATGGCAATCGGAGAGTTTGTCTCAGTTTACTCTCAGTACGACATAGAGAAGGCTCTGATGAAGAGACAGAGTGGAGGAGAGACAGAGAAAGAGAAGCTTCCGAGCCCGATGCAAGCGGCTGTGGCGTCTGCGTTAGCATTTTCAGTAGGAGGGATTGTGCCGTTATTGGCGGCTGCGTTTGTGAAAGAGTATAAAGTGAGGATTGGAGTGATTGTGGCGGCGGTCACGTTGGCGTTAGTGGTGTTTGGATGGTTAGGAGCGGTATTGGGGAAAGCACCGGTGATTAAGTCATCGCTTAGGGTTTTGATTGGTGGATGGTTAGCTATGGCTATTACCTTTGGTTTTACAAAACTCGTTGGGTCACATGCTCTCTGATATGTATGTCTGTGTCTGGTTATGTAACCAAACTCTCCCTAATGTTTCATTCAACTCAATAAACTTGGAAAAACAAATAAAAATAAATCTAATGAGTAGAGTGAATTCCTTTTACAATCTAATTAAAGTTTTGGTCAAAGATACAATCAAAGGCGTCACAATTATAAATTATCTAGTCTTCTAAGATCCAATAAAACCCAAGTTGTTGAGGTTGTAGCAAGAAGTGGGATTTACAAAGGTTTTGCATCGGAGTTGTTCATACCAGTAAATTTGTGACAATCTGTCCCGTAGACCCCACTAACTCCATACTAGCTTGTTCCCAGTGAAAGCATGAAGTTATTAGCGAGGTTTGTCCTTCTTTTATATAGCTTTGTTCTCTGATGGGCTGCTCAGATTCGGTCCAGCACAGGATTAAAACCCTGAAAATACTCAAAAGCCCATTAGTGCACATTTATCTTTTTACAACCTTTTGTTTTTGTTGGTTTTTTTTAAAAAAAACCTCCAACATTCATAAAATTTACCCTTTTTTAAAACCACACTTCAAGAACACACACTGAGATTTAACCAAGCCATTTAATGTGAACTCGAATAAAGGGATCCAGATCAACAAGAATAACATGTGAGCAATTTTGAACATTAAAATAACAAGGCAATACTCATACTTGTGCTATGTTGATCAAGCGTTCTGGACACTAACTAGGAGTTATCACAACCTTCTGAATTGTTGAAGATCAAGGCCCTGATGCTTGTGGGTAGTCTTTCACACTGGCATGCCTTTAATCTGTAAACCCACCCCAACATGTTAAGGCAGCTGGAGATTTTTCTCTTTGAAGATCACACATTTTTTTTATATATAATTATTAATATATTTACTCAGGTGCAACTCAGCCTTCTGTTAGTTGCCTCACACCTTGTGGATCAGTGATATCACTCGACTTTTCAATCACTGATCCTAGACCAACCATCCAACAATGCAAAATCAATCTGCTTTACTCTGGTAACTCTACCCCTGAATCTCACCAATAATATCATTAGAGGAGTGATTCCGATGCACCTGAGAGGGTGGAGCAAGAACATCATACGATGACGACAGCTCAGCCGAGACAGTAGGAATTACAGATTCTTGTGGAGACCTCTCATCATTAGTTACCAGATCCTTGTCTGATATGACAAGAACCATAGTTACTCTTTGGAATGAAATATCTTCAAAGACAACATTGACAGTTTCTTGAACAGACCGTGTGCATTTGTTGTAAACATGAAATGCAGTCTTATGTCAGGAATAAGCCAAAAAGATTCCCTCATCACTCTTAGAGTCAAAATTTCCCAATTGATCCTTATTATTCAGGATATAGTAGAGACATCCAAACAAATGAAAATAGCTCACTGTGGGAGACTTCTCTTTCCACAGTTCATAGGATGTCTTGTTAGTCCCTGGTCGGACATACACACGGTTAATAATATAACAGGCTGTGCTAACAGCTTCATCCCAGAAACGGTGAGGAACTTGATTCCCATGCAGCATAGCATGTGCCATCTCCTGCAAAGTCTTGTTCTTTCGCTCAAAAACTCCATACTGTTCTGGTGTTCTGGGTGCAGAGTACTGATGAGTAATATCCTGATGACCATAGAACTAATCAAACCTGTCACTCTAGAATTCTCCTCCATGATCACTACGAATAGTCTCTATGGGCCACTTCTCACCTTTGATCTGCAAGGCGAGTATTTGAAAACACTCAAGTGCGCCAGATTTGTCGCAAAGAAATCTCACCCAAGTGTAACGAGTGAAATCATCAACCATAACAAAAATGACACACTCTGAACTTGGATGGGTCCTATCAGATCAATATGGACAAGTTGTAATGCATGATTTGTTCGGATATCTGATAATGACCCATGAGAGACTTGATCTGCTTTCCCTTGTTGCAAGGACCACATATGAAATGTGAATCACCCCTCAGCTTTGGAATTCCTCGTACAACCTCTCGATTTGCTAGTTTAAGCATTGTGCGGACATTCAAATGCCCAATTTCTGATGCCACAGCTCGGTGTCCAACTCAGCAGATGCGTTAAAGCACTGAACTTCCAACTTCCACATGTAGCAGTTATTTCCAGACCGTTTATCTCTAAGTTTTATAGCCCCTTACTTATCAACTGCTCTGCAATCCTTCTTAGTGAATGTGACGTCCAGACTTTCATCACACAGCTGACTTACACTGATAGGATTTGCCTTCTTAGTGAAGAAAGCATAAGGTACGCTGCATTAGGTCCCTCCGGGTAGAGAAAGATTTGTCTCTGCATCTGGCTCGTCATTGTCACCACGAAACTTCGAAAGATACTTGACGTTCAACACATTGGAAGTCTTCATATGAGGAGGCAATTGAAGGCGATAAGCATTGTCATTGATACGTTCCAACACCTCCACCGGGCCAATTTTCCGAGACCGGAGCTTATTATACTCATGCAAAGGCATGCGATCCTTAGTAAGAACAACCCACACCTTATCACCAGGTTGAAAACCAACTCCCTACGCTTGATGTCGGCTTTGTCCTTTTACCGTTGGGAAGAAAATTCCAAATGATCACGAACCTGCTGATGTGTGGTCTTCAAGGAATCCACAAACTCTACCGCACGTCCATGCATACGTCGAGGATCGGGAACTGCTGCCAACTCCAATGGACCCCGCGGTAATAAGCTATACTCAAAAGGACTAAAACCCGAGCTACGGTTAGCCACATGATTATGAGCGAACTCGGCTTGACAAAAACGAGACTCCCACGAACGTATATTGTCACCAACCAAACATCGCAACATATTCCCCAACGAACGGTTAGTTACCTCCGTCTAACATATGTGAGTGGTACGCCGTACTCATGTCCAGACTTATATGTAACAATTTCCACAATGATCTCCAAAAATGACTTAAGAACCGTGTATCCTGATCATAGACAATGGAAGTAGGCAAGCCATGTAATCGGTATATCTCCTGAAAGAAAAGCTGAGCAACCCGTACCACATCCGTCGTACGCTTACAAGGCACGAAATGCGCCATCTTAGAAAACCGATCAACGACCACAAAAATAGAGTCATTACCTCGTTGAGTCCTAGGAAGGCCAAAAAATAAAATCCATACTCACGTCCGTCCAAGGTTGAGAAGGAACTGGTAAAAGAAGGTATAAACCCGCATTCGACGCTGTTCCTTTAGCAAGTTGACAAGCACGACAATAGTAAGATGAGGACACAAGCTGGAGTGTCCAATCCCGGCCCACATGCCCTTCCGCATGCAACTCCTCGATCATCTTCAACCGCAAGCTACAATCAGGAACACAAAGTTGAACCCCACGGAAAAGAAACTTATCTGCCATAGTAAAATATGTTTGTATGCCTTCCTTGACGTCAGCCAAAATAGCACTGAAAAAGGGGTCGGTTTCATAAAGTTCCGAAAAGGAGGCAAAGCCCGGAACAGCCACATGCAACGTGGTTAATAATGTGTGTCGACGACTCAAAGCATCGGCCACGCGATTTAACTTGCCCACCTTGTGACGAATTGAAAACGTAAACTGTTGCAAATACGCAATCCAAGAAGCATGAAGAGAAGAGACCTTAACTTGACTCTTGAGATGTTTGAGGGCATCATGATCGGTGAACAAAATAAACTCTCGATGCACAAGATAATGCCGCTAATGCTTGATTGCTTGAACCACAGCGTAGAACTCCACATCGTACGTACTATAACGACTCCGAGCACCCAAAAATTTCTCACTAAAGTAGGCCACGGGACGAGACTGTTGACTTAGAACAGCACCGATGCCCAATTTAGAAGCATCACAATGGAGTTCAAATGGCATTTCAAAATCAGGAAGAATCAAAATTGGGGCGGAAGTCAACTTGTGTTTGATCAAGTCAAATGCATCTTGTGCTGCTACGGACCACATAAACTTGCCATTCTTCATACAATCAGTCAAAGGAGCCACAAGAGAACTGAAATGAGGCACAAACCTTCGATAAAAAGACGCCAAACCATGGAAACAACGGACGTCCGTCACCATTTTTGGTACTGGCCACGACTTGATAGCTTCGACCTTCCCTAAATCCATTGACAAACCCTTAGAAGAAACCACATATCCAAGGAATAACACACGATCAACTCCCAACTCATATTTTTGCCGTGCCACATAAAACGCCTCACGACGTAACCACCAAAATCTTTCGCAAATGGTCTTGATGTGCCGTGAGAGAAGAGCTAAAAATCAAAATGTTATCAAAATAGACAACCACAAACTTGCCAATGAATAGTCTCAAAGCTTGATTCATCACCCGCATGAAGGTACTAGGGGCATTCGAAAGACCGAAAGGCATTACCAACCACTCAAATAAGCCGTCTTCCATTCATCACCTGGACAAATGCGAATTTGATGGTATCCACTCTTTAAATCCAGCTTCGAGAAAATTGTAGCACTCCTTATTTGATCAAGTAGATCGTCGAGTCGGGGAATGGGAAAACGGTAACGAACTGTGATATTGTTAAGAGCATGACTATCAACACACATTTGCCACGAACCATCCTTCTTAGGAATAAGGAAGCAGGAACTGCACATGGACTCAAACTCTCACGTACGTGACCTTTAGCCACAAGCTCTTCAACCTGACGTCGCAACTCCTCATGTTCCTGAGGACTCATGCGATAATGCGGTCGATTTGGAAGAGCTGCTCCAGGCACCAAATTAATTTGGTGCTGAATATCGCATAGGGGAGGAAGTTGGTGAGGGATTTCATCCGGAAACACGTCAGAGAATTATGTTAATAATTTAGCCACCCATGGAGCCAACAACGACGGACGTTCCAGCGAAGTACTTGCTGACAACAACACTACCGCAAAACCCGTGTTTTGAAATTCCTCTTCAAATGCTGATTCCGAACAGAACAACACTTTATCTCCTTGAGAAACCACAATCTCCTTTTCAATACTTCCTTGATCACGGCAACCCAACAGTAAAGAAGTGGTCACTGGATTGGGAACCAACACAATACGCCTGTTCTCAAAGACAAAACTATAGACATTAGTCTTGCCACTATGCGAGACATAACGATCATATTCCCACGGTCGTCCCAAAATCAAGTGTCCCACGTCCATTGGTACAATATCACAAAAAAAAAAATTTGTCTTTATAGTACTTGCTGATGGATAAGGACACAAGAGCACGCTGCGAGATGCGTATTTCCGTTCCCTTAATAAGCCAAGTGAGCTTGTATGGCAGCGGATGCACTTCTCGTTGCAGCCCTAGTTTTTTAACAGCCTCCTCGAACACCACATTGCGACTACTGCCTGAATCAATAACAAAGCGGCAAACCTTGCCTTTTATCGTACATGTTGAATGGAAGATATTAGTTCGAAGCCAAGGCTCTTCAGCAACCATTGGTGCCAGACAAACTCGAGCTACCAGCATAGCTCCCGTATCTCCTTCGTGTCTCTCCTCTTCCAAGTTATCAGCATCACTCCTTGGATCATCCGCGTCATCCCACACAACATCGACATTGTCCATAAGCAAACCCCGACAATTTTTTTTGTGAACAAGCTGTCATGAGGTGCCCTGTTCTCCACAAGTAAAACAGCGCAAAGCGTTAGGTCGAGTAGAACGACGAGGTTGTTGAGCCTCCGGTGCGGTGGTACTAGTCGTCGCTCCCACAGCTTCAACTTCCTTTGCGAAAGTTTGTGGATTCTTGCCGCTATCAACATTAGGTCCTCCCATAATGCGTAAACGGTTGTTTGTCGCCGAAGCCACTGCCCTCTGATGAGCCTCTGCAATCGTTGTAGGATCAAACTGAGTCAACGAATTCTGGATTTGTGGTTTCAACCCACCAATAAAACGAGAGACCAGTTGAATCTCGCTATCATGATTAGCAAGAAGAATTCATCCGCATATTCATCGACATTACGAGCTCCTTGTCGTAAGTTTTGTAGTCGAGTATACATCGTACGTTCATAAACGAAAGCCGTAGGTGTTTCTGTAATTTTTCCCATGACTCGATTTTCTCCTTCCCGGTACGTGATCGTGTTGCCTTCGGCTGTGTCCACCACGACGCCGCACGTCCTCGGAATTCTGTCGCCACCAAAGCAACCTTCCTATCCTCGGGAACATATTTGAATTCCATCACTTCATCCACAGCGGTGAGCCAATCTAACAGCTCATCTCCGCGAATGCCACCATGGAACTCTGGTAAATCGAGTTTAAAACCCGACTCCCACCTATTATCTTCCTGGTCTTGCTCTCGCTCTCCTGCTCCCTTGTGGTGTCTTTGCTTCGGCTTACGGTCACGAGCAAACGGGTTGCCACGACTATCCTCCGAACTTTCATAGTCATCACCTTGATGTGGGAGTTGGTTGTGCAAAACTATCTCTGCGAGGGCTTGGAAGGATTGTGCGATTGTTGTCTGAATGTTTTCTTGCATCGACAACAGGGTGTGTCGAAGCTCAGGCCACTCGTTGAAAGACTCCTCCTTTCGTCCTTCGGGTTTCTTAGAGTTACCTGCCGGTGCCATGTTTTGAGAACTAACAACCGGATGCAGATCGTCTTTGGCTCTGATACCAAAACTGGGGCAGCGTAGTTGATAGAAACCTTGTGTTCGTTGATTCCACCGAATAGCCGAACCGAAGGGTTGTCTTGTTGTTCGTTGATTCAAAGAATAACCGAACAAAAGACGATCTCGTGAATCGTTGATTCAAAGAATAGCCGATTAACAAGAGATAAAAAAAAAGCTTAAAAGCTTAAAATATTATTCAATAAAGTCTGCCCTCTCCAATGAAGCTAAGAGGCTATTTATACATCGAAAGCAAAGGAACCCTAGGGTGCAGACCGACTAAGAAGTAGTTCAAATCAAAACGTAAAGTCCAAGAAACATAAACGTAAATAAAGCCCAACGAGAAAAAAGAAATAAAAGAAGAAAGCATAAGGTGCGCTGCATCACCCCACTTCACATTGCTCGATCTTTTAGTACTGCGTAAGGTGTCTAGATTTTTAGTTCATTTATTCAGCATCTTGATATTCTTCAGTTGTTCCTCCAGCTGCTTCTCAAGTCTTAGAGACTTAGCCTTCTCTTCACTCAGCTCTTTAGAAAGCCGACATTCATCTGCAGTGTATACCTTTCAGAAATCAGATCGGTGTTGTCTTGGGTTTTCTGTAACACTGTTTTGATGAGAAGTTTTGGGTTTATGATGTGAAGAGGCGAGGCAACGAAACAAGAACAGAGGAAGAAGACCGGAGAGAGTACCGTCTCCTGCGAGGAGAAGATCAAGACGTCGACGAGTCTCTCTTCTCGAGTTAGAAAAAAAATGAGATTCTTCACTTCTTATCTCTCACTGTAATTTTAACTTGATTTTAGTTCTGGAGCTCTGACTCTCTTTTCTTGTTGAAACATCTCCTTTATATGAAAGTTTGCTTCTTTCTGAATCAGTTTTTATCTGATTTGAGTCATTTACAAAGAGAAAAAGTAATGCAAAATGTGAACACCAAAAAGCATTAACAAAAAAAGAACAACAACAATCCAATTTGTTATGTTTCTTCAGACTGTGCAGTGACTTGATACGAGACTGTACATAAGGCTTCCTTGAAAAACAAGAACCCTTGTATCTGTGTATAAAGTATGAGAATTCTTGATGCTTCTGTAGACTGTGCAATGAGTAGAGACGAGATGTTTCTTCAGACTGTGCAATGAGTAGAGACGAGACTGTACATGAGGCCTCCTTGAAAAACGAGAACCCTTGTACCTGTATAGAAAGTATGAGAATTTGTGATGCTTCTGTAGACTGTGCAGAAAGTTGAGACGAGAACCCTTGTGTCTGTTTAGACGGTATGAGAATTTGCGATGTTACTGCAGACTGTGCAGTGAGTAGAGATGAGATTGTACATGACGCTTTCTTCTTCAATCTTAATATTCCTTGTGACTTTGTTCCATAGATGTATCATGTAACTCCCTTTGCTCAAGTCCTGTACCGTCTTCTGTACCCATTTTGCTTCTCTTGCGCTTGCCGGTTTCTTGAAAAGCTTTGGCATGTTTATCCAATTCACTGGATAGAAAGCATCAGGGGGAAAGATCGTGAAGTTGTATCCAGGTTTGTTTCCTAGTCTCGTGATGACTCTAGAGACTAGGTAAGGGCTGTTGTGTCCCCATATGTTTCCGTCGAAAGTTGTGGAATACTCGTGTAAGAATTCTCGCATAAGCGGATGGTAAATGTCAAAGACCATCACTGCATTGTTTAGTCTTGACCATGTCTTTGTTTTCGGATCCATGCTCTGTGCTCCAATAGCGTTTCTCAGTCTTGTTATATCATCAAGGAAGATGATGTCTGTGTCTAGATATACTCCTCCGTATTTGTAGAGCACCGCGAGTCTTGTTAGGTCAGAGAGATTCATGAACAAGGGGATAGAACCAGGATCCATGCGGCCACTCTTTAGTCTTTTCAGCCAAGCTTCGGCAGGAGTGTTCTTGACGAGGAACGGGATATCTATGGTTGCAGCAATAAGGTTGAAGCCTCGATCAAGCAAAGGTTTAAGGATGGTGTATCCTCTGGGAGAGTCTAAGGAGTTGGACAAAATCGCCAAGCATGCGCCAGGATTGGTGGTGAAGAGAGTGTCAACAGCTAACATCTCTCTTGGTCCAAAGGTTTTTGCAGGAGAAAGCCAAACCATAAAGAACTGAGCTGAGCAATTATTCTTGTACAGATCCAAAACTCTTGAATGGAATCTCTTGCTCTTGCTAGTCGATTTCAGTATCTCCAGCTCAGGTAGCTTTCTTCTGAACCATTCAATTCTCTCTTTCTTGCCAGCTTTACGAGGAGGTACCAATGGATCTAACTCGTCCTCTTCGTTATGGTCTGAGTCCACAACTGTGGTACCTAATTCTTCCTTCTCGTTATGGTCTGTCACAACTGTGGTACCTAACTCGTCCGTTTCGTTATGGTCTGAGTCCACAACTGTGGTACCTATACCTTCCTTCTCGTTATGGTCTAAGTCGACAACTGTGGTACCTATGTCTTCCTTCTCGTTATGGTCGGACTCTACAGCTGTTGTACCTAAGTCTTCGCTATGGTTTGAGTCCACAACTGTGGTACCTATGTCATCCTTCTCGTTATGGTCTGAGTCCACAACTGTGGTACCTAAGTCTTCCTTCTCGTTATGGTCGGAGTCTACAACGGTTGTACCTATGTCTTCTGCATCGTAACGGTCCGAGCAGTCCGCAATTGTAACATTACTACTACTAATCATTGTCACGGGATCATCGGTTCTGGAGAGAGGCAAGCCTCGTTTGAACGGTGAGTTGTTGTCAGGAACAACAGATTTTGGGGATTCAATGAAGAGAAGATACAACACGAGTACAGGAATCGCGTAGATCACGAATATAGGTTTCCTTGCTTGCATCTTTAATCCTCTTGAGTAAAAAACAAAGCTCTTGCTAGGTATCCTTGTTTGTTAGCTTCACGGTAGAGAGATTATAGAACGTAAACAGAACAAGACCTGAGGTGGTCGATATATATATCTAACAAAGTTGTGTTGGTTTAGGATTTTAGAAAACAGGAGAGATCCTAATTGGAATTGGATAAATGTATCCTTTTTTGTTTTTCTTAATAATCATATTATTTTACTTGGATATATAATCTTGTATGTATATATGATGATAAATGTTTCCTTTGTTGTTCCTTTTCCTAATTGGAATTGGCGTTGTCTTCGGGTTGCAAGTAAAATCTCTGGCAAGTAATTGGTGGTTTTTTTGGATATACCTTAATCCAATAATGTATAAATGTATCCTTTTTTGTTTTTTCTTAAAAATCATATTATTTTACTTGGATATATAATCTTGTATATATATATATATATATATGATGATAAATGTTTCCTGGTTGTTTCCTTTCTCTTAAATCATACCGTATAATATAATTGGATAATCTTCTACATTATAAAAAAATAATAATAATAATAATAACGCAACCTGACTTTATAAACACAAAAAAGACAAAGGGCAACAGTGAGACTTCTCCCAAGCATGTTTCTCAGAGGCAAGTTTTTGAATTGAATGACTTAAAGTCATAATTCATGATTTTTGCTTGAAACACAAGTCATATTTCATAATTTTTTGCATTTGTGACAAGAAAATTGAATTCAATATGTGGGAGGGTCCATACTGAAAAGTAAAGTGAGATGGTTTAAAGCTTTACACTACCGTTGACATACTACATTACAATTATTCATTACGATAAAATATCTAGCAATAACACAGTTGGTGACTTGGTGTATCATGTATGCTCTGCTTTCTGATCATTGACAGTGAGTGCAATAGAATCAAAGTCACTCATGGTATCCTTGGACCCCAAATAAGAAACGTGGACGAGCTGAAGACTTGGTCAAGAACAACTTGGTGAAATGTAGACGGCCAAGCATGGATCCCCATAGCTTCCACACGCAACGAAACCTCCGGGTTAGCTTTGTCGTCAATCTCGAGAGTACCTCAAGAATGAGATCAATTGGTTCTTTTCATCTAACTCGAAGATCGTTGATTGCCTTGAGACAGGGTTGGCTTCTGTTATAATTAAGCAAGTTTGGTCTGGCTGATTGTATGATCTCAATTCTTTTTATAAGTTTTATTATTTTTGGCGAAACCTATATGTTTCTAACATGGTTTCAATTGGTGATCCATTTGGAGAAAAATAAGAAGAATCTATACAGATTCATCCCTATGTTATCTAAGTTCTAAGAGCCATCTACCACAAAAATAGCTACTAATATATAATATAGACATCAAGAGTTTTGGTGTGGAGTTTTTGATACGTGAGTCACAAGGCAGTTAAGTTATATATCAAAACATCATGTATATCAGAAATAATCGTCTTCCGTATTTGACTGACAAGTGAAAAAGTGTATACCATTTAAGATTGCTTCGAATCTTTGGTTTCTCACCCGGTCTTACGATTGCTTTGCTTGTTGGTACTGAAGTTTGGTTTAGAGCTTTCACAACCGTTGGTTTTGGTGCTTTGGTTGTGATTTTTTGCATGCTGTGATTAGATGATCTTGTGACTGATTATTTGGAATCTCCGTATTAGACAATATCCCACATCGAATGAAATAAGATTTGTGGGGCAATATAAATAGTACGTGGATCCCTCCACTCATGGTCAATTGGTTTTGGGTTGGATACTCATGTTTACTAATATGGTATCAGAGCCTATGGTTAGGCCCAACAAGCAAATTCTCACAAAAAAATGGTTTTTCACCTATGTGGCCCATATAAGTGACATGTCTTGTTGTGGATTAAAAAGTTTCTCTTGATTGTGGGGTCACCCGTGGATGTCCAGTCCCACAAACTTCACGCTACTGATGTCTAATCCTGAGCGTGAGGGGAGGGGGTGTATTAGACAATATCTCACATCGAATGAAATAAGATTTGTGGGGCAATATAAATAATACGTGGATCCCTCCACTCATGGCCAATTGGTTTTGGGTTGGATATTCATGTTTACTGATACTCCGTATAAAGCTACACTTTCTAATGTTAATGGTCATGATAATGGCGGAGCTCGTGGTGATTACAGTGGATTATGAGTTTATCTCATGACAAAGACTCGTCTAAATTCTACTGATAATTAAACAGGAATCTGTCGTTTGTATGAATCTTTCCTTAGTTATCCAAACCCAAGAAGAGTAGTCTCAAACTATGTCAACAGCTCAGCTTCCAGATAAGGGATTTTGACAAGTTAGTAATAAGTACTCTTTAATAAGTCTTTCATGATTGTTGCCTTCACGTTTTAGAGATTATTGATCTAGTCTAAATATTAGTATACAAGACTTTAATGGAGATGTAAGAGTTCAATTGTAAATGAGATACCACAAGTATATAAATGAGTAAGAATGTAAGATGATATTCATATGTTCTCCAAATTGATTTTGGCTTACACAATTAGAAACAAAGAATGAAAAAAACAAACTTATTTTGCCAGAGATAAATCAAACAAGAGAAGAACTTAAGAAAAAAAAAAAGAAAAAAAAAAAACTTTTTATTTGTTGTTTCTTGGGCCTTGGGCTTACTGTTTGGGCCTAAAAGTTATTTGCTATCTCTCTCGCATGACTTCATCTTACGACATATTCCCAAGTTTCAGAGGCAAAGACATCCGACGAACCTTTCTCAGCCACTTGCTTAACGAGTTCCAGCACGGGAAGATCATAGCATTCGTGGACAATGGAATCAACAGCAAATCGATTCATCCAGAGCTTGTACGAGCGATTAAGGCATCGAGAATCTCCATCGTCATCCTATCGAAGAACTACGCTTCTTCGAGCTGGTGCTTAAACGAACTGTTAAAGATCATGGAGTGCAAGGATTCCCAAGAACAAATGGTGATGACAGTTTTCTACGATGTGGATCCGTCTCATGTACGGAACCTGATCGGAGATTTTGGCAAGGGCTTCGAGAGAAGTTGTTTGGGGAAAACACATGACGAGAAGCAGAGATGGAAGCAAGCTTTGATTGATGTTGCCAACATTTCCGGAGAGCATTCAAAAAACTGGTTTGTGCTCTTCACTCCACTATTACTAATTTTTTCATTGCTATCTCAAATATGTATAAAATTATGGATGAGTCTCTGTTTGTTCAGGCATAGTGAAGCGGCTATGATAAAAAAAATTTGCATAGATGTTTCTGATGAGTTGAATGCTACACAGTCAAAGGACTTCGATGAATTCGTTGGAATCGAAGCTCACACAGAAAAGATGAGTTTACTGTTAAGTCTGGAGAGTAATGAAGTGAAGATGATAGGGATTTGGGGTCCAGCGGGTATTGGTAAAAGCACAATCGCTAGAGCCTTGTACAATCGGTTATCCAGCAGCTTTCAGGTTACTCTTTTCATGGAGAATGTTAAAGGAAATTATAGGAGTAATGAAAGCTACAGCTCGAAGTTGAGGTTGCAAGAAAGGTTTCTCTCTGAACTGTTCAACGATAAGGATTTGAGGATAAAAAATCTAGGTGTTGCGGAGAACAGGCTAAGGTACTGGAAAGTGCTCATTGTTCTTGATGATGTGGATAACATAGAGCAACTCAATGCTCTAGCTGATCGTCCTCACTGGTTTGGTGTTGGAAGTAGGATTATCGTGACTACCGAGCATAAAGATATTTTGGAAGCGCATGATATCCAAGATATATATGAGGTGGGATTTCCATCAAGACTCGAAGCTCTGCAGATATTTTCTCAATCGGCCTTCAGACAAGATTCCCCAGCAGATGGGTATGTGGAGCTTGCAAATGAAGTTGCAAAGCTCACTCGTCTTCCGCTAGGTCTATCTGTTTTGGGTTCATCATTGCGTGGCAAAAGCAAAACGAAGTGGATTCGTGCACTACCTAGTCTCAAGGCCACTCTCCATGTAGACATTGAAAGGATATTAAGAATTGGTTATGATAGCTTAGGTGATAATGATAATCTCAAAGCTATATTTCTCCATATTGCATGCTTATTCAATGGTGAAAGAAAAGATCGTGTGACCCAGCTCCTTGAAAATAATGATCTTGACATTGAAAGTGAACTTGACGTCCTAGTCGAAAGGGCTCTTATATCTATCACGAGTGACAAACGTATCATGATGCACAATTTGTTACAACAGATGGGGCGACTAATCGTTCGTAGACAGTCAACCCATGAACCTGGGAAACGTCAATTTCTAGTGGATGCTAAAACAATAAATGATGTTCTTGCTGATAATACCGTAAGTCCTTGTTTTGTATCATCTAATTTGCCTTTCTTAGTATGATCTCAAGCAATCAGATTGTTCTAACTCTGTTTTTAAAATATTTTAGGGCACCGGAACTATTTTAGGTATATCGTTCAACATGTCTGAGATCGAGGAGTTGTTACTAGGTAAGGGAGCTTTCGATGGAATGCATAATCTCCAAATTTTAAGATTTTACAAACAATGGTCTGATAAGGCCAGACTGCATTTAGATAAAGGTTTGGATTGTTTGTCTTTACCTCCTAGACTCAGATTACTCCACTGGGAAGCATGTCCTATGAAATGTATGCATTCGCAACTCTCTGCGAAATTTCTTGTTGAAATCAATATGCGAGAGAGCAAATTGGAGAAGCTCTGGCAAGGAGACCCGGTAAGTTTTCTAGCTTCAGTTTCTTGGTAAAAAATGCATTGTGTTTTCATTTTCTGTCCAAACTAACAACGACTTTCACATTTTGTTTCCCTGCAATTGTTTTCAGATGCTCAACTGTCTCAAGAAAATAAATCTGTGTGCCTCCGTCAACCTGAAAGAACTTCCTGATCTTTCTAAAGCAACAAATTTAGAGAGAATAGAGCTGACTCGTTGCCATAGTTTGGCCACACTTCCTTCCTCTTTTGGAGAACTTCATAAGCTGAATTACTTACACCTTGGAGAATGCATAAATCTGGAGTCGTTTCCTGCAAACCTCGCATTGAAGTCTCTAAACTTCCTCAATATTTGCGAGTGCTCGAAACTGAAAGATTTTCCGGAGATTTCTAATAAAATTGTAAGTCTAAGTGCGTCCTTCACAGCAATAAGAGAAGTGCCTCTCTCAGTTCAACATTGGAATTGTCTGAAGAGATTAACAATGATATGTTGTGAAACAATTACAACATTCCCTCTTCTTCCAGCTACCGTATCAAAGTTGTACCTGGACTATTCAAGAATAACAGAGATTCCTGACTGGATCAAGGATCTCTATGGGCTCAAGATATTGTCAATGACATACTGTGAGCAGCTGCTAGACATCTCGCCAGACATTTGTAAGTTAATACGTCTCCAGAAGCTTAATTTTACAGGATGCATTAATGTGAGGAAATTTCCTGTAGAAATCTTCCAAAGCTTTAGCTTTAAGCATGAGCTGTTGTTGAGGTTGGACAATGTTCAAGCTAAGAGTCTACCGGCAGATATACCTGAAAAGACCCATAGCTTCCCCTTAAAATTGTTTATGAGTGAAAATGATTTCAAGAGTATTCCACATTCCATCAAACATCTCTCACATCTGCACTCCCTTCACCTTCACGACTGCGTGGAACTTGTGTCGCTGCCAGAGCTTCCCGACTCCCTGTCAGAACTGCATGCAGAAAACTGTAGGTCACTGGAAAGCATATCTCATCCATCTAACTCATATCACAACCCCAAGCTCATTCTCAAGTTCAATAACTGCGTGAAACTTATACGAGAAGCTCGTAAACTACTCATTAAAGAATGGGCTTGTGGCTATGCAATCTTACCAGGTGGTGAAGTTCCTGAATACTTTAGTCACCAAGCTAGAGGAAGTTCACTGACTATCCATTTAGATCACATGCATCTTTCCGGATCCATGAGATTCAAGGCTTGCGTTGTACTTCCTGCGGGAGATTGGCCAAATGATGTCCCTGCTAGCTGTATCCAAATATCTTGTCATCTCAGAGGCAACCACTCTACCTCTGTGTATAGATGGCCATACAAAGATGTGTCATATACCTTTGAGAAGGACCACTTATTTATTCTCAACTCTTATTTCACGCTAGAGCAAGACAACATTCCAGAAGACAAGTTGCAGTTTGATTTCGGAGGCCTTCCTTGCAAGATATTACGATGTGGTGTGCAATTCCTAGAGGCATGTCCCTGCAAATATGACTATGTAGCTCACCCCAAATATGACTACGTAGCTCACCCCATCTTATCGTCTCTGCCTCTTGAGGATAGCGTTGTAGATATGGACTATGAAGACAGCAAAGATGCTGGGGAAACCGCTTTACAAACAAGGAGAAGCACAAAAAGAAAGCGGCCAAGTTCTTCAGAAGAACCAGAGAAGATGAACAAGAAACTGTGTGTATCTATTAGGAAGGCAGCGAAGAAGCTGGAGAAATCTATTCAGAGGCAAGAAAACAGAGAGGATAAACAAGAAATTGATGGGTGATTGCGGCTCATTGTCAGAACTTTCTCCTGATCTAGTCACTCCATCCGGTCATTAAAGAAGACACAACTTGAGTTCGCTCCTCCATTCCTAGTGTGCTCGTGAGTAAAGAAAGAAGAGGAGCTGAAGCTAATGCGTATAAATACTAGTGTGATGCTTCTTCGTTTAGCTTGGTCACTTATATGTTGCATGATGGGAGATTGAACAAAAGCTTATGATCATGTAATCTGGTGATCAACTAGTATTTATTTCTTTTCTAATGATTACTTCTCAAAGCAGTTGACATGTTTCTCATGTTACAGATTTATCACTGCATTTTTGAGAGAGAATTGACTCTTTTTTTTGTCGCATTGCACAATTACAGTAGCTCACAAAGATCAAAACCTTTTCTGTAATAAATCAGGTTCAAACCAAAATCATACATTTCGAATTCCCATTTCCATCTAAAAGATAGAATACCTGACAATAACAGGTATAGATGATGACTAAAATACCAATACTGTATTAATTTTTCGTACAACCCAATTAGTCAAAATCATTACCTGTACCGATTCAAAACAGAACCAATTTACTAGTCTGCTCCCACATTTCTCAGCCTTTCACTGCCAGAGATTGCAAATCTTCGAGGAAATCTTGAAGACTCAAATCATCAGTAAGAACAATATCTGAACCACCAGTATGATCTGTTTTCTGAGTCACCGAAGGATTGAGCTTGGCAAGAAGAAACCGAGCTTGACTACCGTGCTGGTCACACCGCACAATCCTCGGCATTGGAATCCGATCAGTCACTAACTGAGCTGCATCAATTTCCGGTGCTTCAAGAAGGTTCCTAAAAGTCTCGTGGTTTGCGTCTTTATGATACTCAAGTTTCCTCCATTGTGCTATTTTTGATCCATGGTGGATAACCACGTAGAAGTATGAATCGAACAGCAAAATCACGTCTGCAGTTACTGAACGGATATCGAGGAGGACTGGAACCGGCGGTCCGTCGAATGAATACCGCAGAAGCGTTGGTTGAATCATGATGATTGAGTTTACCACTCCTTCCCGGTTTAACATTAACCGGAAAAATCCGGTTTCATCAGGGGAATTGTTGAAGACGTCAAGAAACTGTGATCTTCGTAGGTAGTACATGAACTGAGGATAAAGCGAGAAGTTTGGAGTCAACCTGAAAGAAGATGGATCTTCTTGAATATAATCTCCGAACCGTGAAGCAAAGCGGATCAAACCGTCATCTAACCACCTAATAACGTCTCTGGCGTAACACTCCTCTGCTCGGTTAATTGCAAGGCGCGCCATAACTGAAGCAGCTGTTTCTTGATCAAATCCTGACGAGACTTCTGGAGATTTTCCAACAACCCATCTTCTAGCAACCGTTGTAACCCGTTTCCTCATTCCTCCATTTCCATACCGATACCGAGTAATGAACTGAATGAAGAACGCGGAACCAGGCTGCGGTTTTCGATTCTGTTCGCTGCTCACTTGAAAGAAGAATGAAACACATGCCTTGTTTGTGACAGTGCTCGTTTTCCATGTATATGTTCCGCCTTCACCGATCTCTGTTTCGCTCACTATATCGTTCTTTTGTCTTAGCGACACAACTGGACCGAGAGCACCGCAGATTCTCATATCCTTAGTCGTCACAACTTCTAAAGACACATCAAAATACATACTCAGGTTCCCATCTGCATCGCGGCTGAATATATGCCTAAGACATTTTTTGAATTGCTCTGATTCAAATGTTTCTCCCAGTAAGAGAAATCCACCAGACATTTCAACTGCGTATCTCAGCTCCGCTGCTCCAACTTGGTCAAGAGAGCAAGCGAACACATCGAGAACAGCGGAGGTATCACAGAGCCTCTTGGCTAATTTCTTGTAAAACCCGCAAGATCTGTCGTAATAAGACACTCTACCAGTGATAATATCTCTGTGGGTTCTGATTGAATGGCTTAGATCCGAGTCCACTACGATCCCAGGGCCTCTTGTCGCAGGCCCTGATGTAAAAACCATGATCCGAGAACCCGTGGTTACACAACATCCCTCAAGCAGTCCCAATGCTGTTGAGACCGCAGCACCGGTTGCCCTATGAGGCCGATGACCTGGTTTGACATTAACCAAAGGAACGATTTCTTCAAAAGCAGATGTTAGGTTAAACTCACATTCCGCCAATGGAAGCAAAAAACTCTGCTTCCGAATCGCTGACATCTTTCCATGATGAAGCTGCTTCGGATACCCAAGTCTGAGAAATTGTTGTATCTGCTCAAATGTTCCACGAAAAAAGAATAGAAAATTGTCAAATTCAACACAGCTGACAAGAACAGTCAATTGATCCAAATAATCATGATGAAGCACATGAAGGTGATGAAGCCTAGAAAGAGTACTAACGCATTCAAATCACAACAATCAACCAACTACACATGAACAATTCAACACAGTTATGTCATCAAACTATATATATCTTAACACTAACACAATCCTAAAACTGAACAATTCTCAAGCAATTGCATCCTTCAATCGAATCAAACTAAGATCAAATCCCACCATTTGTGCAAGAACGAAGCTAAAAACGTTAAGCAAGAGTCACAAATCTAAAAAGGGTATTTACCTGGTCTGGAGAAAGATCACGTTCGCCATGAAAAACAACAACTTTGGAGCATCCAGAGAAACCCAAATCATAAACCCTAACCATAGCATCAAAAGTAATCAAAGCCACCAAACAATTCTCAGGCAACTGTTCAATGACTAACAAAAGCTCACTTCTCACAGCCCTCAACTCATCCTCAACCATAGATGAATCAACGACAAACACAAACGCAGGCCCAAGCTCACCAATAACACTACCACTACCACCACCACCTCCAACAGTAGAAGCAAGAGACGAGAAAGACGAAGTCGAAGACATTGATCTAAGCCCTTGATTAAACCCATTACCCCAACTCGCAGCAGCCGTGGGAGTCGTGGTAGCCGAACCCGATTTCCGCTGCGGCGGAGCGTACTCGACGGCGCTGTAAGTCGGAAAAAGCTCCGCCGGGAGATTGGTTTCAGTGATGCCAGAGTAAGAACGAGGGAAATGGTTTTTGTGAAAGCAAAAGGGACAAGACCAGATTCGAGATTGGTAATCAACACGAGCGTAAGGGTTTAACACAGCTCCACATCGAGAACAGATCAATGGATCATAAGGAATCGTGGGAAGCTCAGAGAACTGCATCAATGGAGTGTACATGATACTTAGTGGAACAACGAGAGACTCGCAATCGGATTTTGTAGTCGGCCATGAGTTCCATGACCATCTTAATCCCTCGATTGCTTCTAGTTCTAAGAAATCCATAACTTAGATCTTCGATTTCACTGATTGGGGATTTTTCAAAAAATCCGTATTCATGGATCTGTGATAAAAAGTCTTGAAAGAGTCTCTCAGATCCTCAAGCTTGTTTTGGTTTCTGCGGGGAGGGAAAGGAATCGGAGTAAAAGAGTTTCACCGGCGTTTGTAGAAGTTTTTTTCCGGCCGGCGAAGAAGAATAAAAAAAACATTCTTTGATTTTTTACGATTTCAGAGTTTGTCCATGAGAAGATATAATACTAGATTCGTTCTCCAATAAAGGCTTATATCATTTTTAAAATAAAACACTGTTTTTCCTCCTTATAAGTCTGCACCAGGTTTTGTATGTAAACAATTTTTCATTATATTGGCTCTCATGAGTTAATTCTTTGTTGTCAAAAAAATAATAATAATAAAAAAATAAAACACTGTTTTTTTCCTTTTTTCCGAGCAAATTGCAAACTTACCCTCTATTTATTTTTAACTAATTACTCTCCTTTTTTACAATATACGCTGTGGCTATTGGTTATGTATGCATAATCAAGAAATGGAAATGGCACAACCGCCATCCCTCATGGTTCTGTTTACCCTCAAGAACAGAATTTAGAAATTATAGATTCTCCCCAAAATAAAACATTTTCTATGAAGAATATTGTCGAAAGCACTACCAACAATAAATGGGATAAAATTCTCGTAATATGAATCTAAATCCGGTGTACTCTAAATGTTTCCAAGCTGATGAGACAATAAAACACATTCTTTTCTATTGTCCACATGCGAGAAACATCTAACCTTTCAAACATTCTCATCTGCTAGACAATGACAATGATAGTGAGTATATATGCTCACAGCCTTTTTAGACATGGAACATATAAATGTGTTCAATGAAACAACTCAAGTCTTGCCCTTTTGGTTACTATGGTATATATGGAAATCAACAAACAAATTTATTTTCGAAAGTCTTTATGATCAACCAAGGAATATAGTGCAACGAGCTCAAAATGATGTTCAATAGTGGTTACTCCATAATTTGCCGGTGATATCATATCCTTCAAATCAAGTGCAACAACAAGCCAAATGGAGACAGCCTACAACAACAATGTATAAATGCAAATGCAATTATGATACGACTTTTGATCAACATACTAATCAAGTGACAGGAGGCTGTCACAAGAAATGAAGATGGTATATGAAAGGGATGGGGGTCCATAAAACTAGGAACAACAACAACTCTTCTAGAGGCACAATTGGCATAATATATAACTTTAGTAAAAATTTAACCAAAAAATACTTAAGTTTTAGTTATTTTACTTTTTTTCTTTCACAAGTCTAAATATATATATATATATATAACTCATTTTAGCTTTAAAAATTGAAAAAAATTGAAAGAGATATCTTTAGAGTTAATTTAAAAAAAAGGCATTTGTCTTAGCAACGTATTCGGATTTAGGCACTTTGACATGTGCCTTACAAAAACAGACACTTTGATGTGATGTAAAGTCCGTTTTGCCCCTCTATATGTGATGTCATTCTCTTCTCGTCTCTTTCGCTGACTGATCAAAGCCAAAAAATTTTGTTTTTCTGTTCGAGAGTTTATTGTTGCCAACAAATCTGTAGTCGAGTTTCTTTACTCATCTAGCTTGTAATCATTCATTGCTGGCCCTGCAATTTTGTCATTCATCTCTTAATTACTTTAGGAATCATTTCGATGGTGAAGACGAGGAGTAAGACGTCTTCAAGCTTATGCTCGTTGCTCAATTACATCCGTAGAAAAAGTCAGTGAGGCGCGTCTAGACTTAAAATATCCACAGCGAGAGAGGGCAATTCAAGATTGCAAGAAGGATTCCCAATTGCTCAGAAAATATGTGGCCGCACATGTAAAACGGTTTGTAACTCGGCCAATTAAATACGGCGGCGAACTCAACGCCGCCTCAGATTTCAATCCCATGTTAAATTCAGATTTAATGCTCTAAGCTTGTAATCGTGTTGTCTGGGACGTATAGGATTTGTCAATTTTGAAGTTACATAAACGTCTCTCACTATATTTTACCACCAAACTAATCAGATATATCAATGAGCGATGGCTCTCTGCATCAAGTTGGAGGTACACCATTCCCTATTTTTCTTTGCTTATGTATATCTACAAGTATCGAGAGCAACCTTTTATTTCATATATACATAGTCCTCAGGTCTTTCGTTTTAAAAGACGGATGGTTAACCAGTAACCAGTTCTAGATGAAACAATTGGTGATTTGTTTTCTTCCGGTGGTGAAGGTTAGTCATTTTACAGCTTTCTGCTCTATCATTTACGTTTGATGTAGAAACTATAATGTTTAATATTATTTTGTACATTGTATTTGTCAGATATTGACATCATCATGTTATCTCTAAAGTGAAGATTCGTGTCCAAAACTTAAATTTTGTTTTGTGAAATTTCATCAACCTTTTTCGTTTGACTCTCTTAACTTTTCTTTCTCACTCGTTTGAGTTTTAAAATTCCTAAGGAATTGAACACGTTGTCTGAAGGTAAGGAGATAATATTTGGCATTGTGCATTTTGTCACTGCAATTTTAATTGGTTTCCCTTTGGGTTTAGTCATCTGCCTTGGCTTTAGGGTATAGTTTTGAACACTAACTCCATCGTTAAATTGGTTTCCCTTGGGTTTAGTCATCTGTCTTGGCTTTAGGGTATAGTTTTGAACACTCACTCCATCGTTAAATTGGTTTCCCTTGGGTTTAGTCATTTGTCTTGGCTTTAGGGTATAGTTTTGAACACTCACTCCATAGTTAAATTTGTTTCTCTTGGGTTTAGTCATCTGCCTTGGCTTTAGGGTATATTTTTGAACACTGACTCCATTGTTAAATTGGTTTCCCTTGGTTTTATTCATCCCTCTTAGCTTTAGGGTATAGTTATGATTTATGGACACCGAAGACCAGGAGCATACCTGGGGGAACCGGAGAGGAGGCATGTTGATTGAGAAGGAGAGCGAGCAATCAACTCTGCTGCCAACGAGGCTGAGAAGTCGGTGTGATATTAAGGTTTCTGTGGACAAAGAAACACTGAAACACATTCTGTATTTTATCAATGTATTGTCTTGCTTCTCTTTTCAAGCGTTTACATGCTTAATTACATGACGTCAACAACCCATTTGTTCACTGACATTAAGATTCTCGCACATTCTCTCAAGGGCAATATTGTCCGAAAAATCTGAAATTTGCTCTACGGTTAAAGTATACTGTATATAGTGCCTAAAACCGAGAGTCCTACCCAAATAATGCCTATTTTGACAATATTCTCTATTTTTTACACCACAAGAAACTTTCTAGATTAAATTAGATTATTATTCTTGCTTCCCATACCTTTTTTTTTTTCTTCTATGTTCTCTCTTTTATGTTTAGTCACTAATTGTAAACTTATCAACAAATTTATGTGAGGTTAAATATTTAATTCTTCATTTCACAATAACAGCATAATTTATGATGAAGATTTATATTACGAACCCTTTTTGAAAAATGATTAGGTCATATTCCTTTGTCCATTCAAATGATCTATCTGAATAGAGATGAAAATTGATGTTTTTCAGAGGCAGTTTAGCGGAGCAGTTAGATCACTTTTACAAAACTCTTCAAAAAATCACTGAAAATCCGGCTGAGCGAAGACCGAGCAGTTCACTATAGATGGTTCAGCTAAAAATGTAAAATGTCTAAAATACTTTTGTTTAACTAAAACAATTACGTCAAACCATATTTCTTATTCATCTAACAATTAACCAAATATCCTTAAAAACTCTCTTAAAATCTCTTAACATCCAAAATCCTTTAAAATCATAGTTTTAAATAATTGTTCAAGAAGAAAAATAAGGGAAAAGCAAAAAAAAAAAATATTTAGGGAAAGGAATTGTTCGAACAAAAATGATGGAGAGCTTGGTTGGGTAGATTGAGAAAGTAAATTGAGTTTAGTCAATTCGCTTTTATTTATAGGGTATGTGTCTGTCTATCTGAGTGAGCGGGAAAGACAATATGTTTAAAGATATTATCTATATATACATTTTTGGAGACATTTATCAAATAAATCCTGAAATTTCTACTTATTTACAAAAAAATGTCATTATCATAAAATTTTAAATTGAAATTTAAAACCAATATTTTGGACTAAACAAAAATTCCTAAAATATCTCCTTAATCAATCAATGACTAATTATTATATCTCATTAAATTAATTACAATATCTTCAATTAATTATTTGCTATCCTTAAAACCAAACACAATTAAAAGATTTTGTTTGAAATATAAAATAATATTTTAAATTAACATTATGATTTTCTTATCATCTTTGTTTGATTTATTCAGTTTACTTGTTTTGAATCATCATAAAATACATAAACATTTTTGGAGACTTTTAGCAAATAAATCCTGGAGTTGCTACTTATTTACAAAGAATGTCATTATCATTAAATTTTAAATTGAAATTTAAACTAATATTTTGGACTAAACAAAAATTTATAAACTATCTCCTTAATCAATCAATGACTAATTACAATATCTCATTAAATCAATTACAATATCTTCAATTAATTCTTTACTATCCTTAAAACCAAACACAATTAAAGATTTTTTTTGAAATATAAAATAATATTTTAAATTAAAATTACGATTTTCTTATCATCTTTGTTTGATTTATTTGCTTTAAATCATCATAAATACATACAAATTAGTGTAACTATATTTTTTTTGCATTTTTGGTTATTTGAATTTTGAAAAACGTGCATGTCTTACTTAAACAAGGAAGAAAAATTGTGTTTGGGTATGTAGCGGGATGAGTTTGTGTATTATTAAAAATTGAAAATTATATCATTAATTGTTAATAAATCATCAGTCAATTATTTTGTTAACACCATCGACATTATAATATTAGGCATATCTAATTGAGTTTATTAAATTATGATTATGTAAAATAGACAAGCAGTACTACGTTATACCACGGGTTATATTCTGAATTTAACAATTTAAATTGGTAAACCTAAATAATATATAAATATAAGGGATATAAATTTAAAATTTATAAAACATTAGTCATATATATATATATATATAATCTACTAAAAATTTCTAATTTTATTTACTTTTAAAAATATAGTCCCGCGGTGTACCGCGGGTTAAACTTTAGTTAATTTTATATTTTTTTAAAATAAAATTTTTTTTATATATATTTATATATTACGAAAATTCGTTTTTTTTGGTAAGATACGAAAAAATATGTTTATCAATACTTCTCTCTATTCTTAATAATCCTTTCTTCTTATAACAATATAAAAACTCCATTTTACCTTATTATTTTATTATTTTAGTCCAGTTTTTTATTATTAAATATATATATACTGTATATATATTTTCCTTCTTATAATAATATATAAACTCTATTTTTACCCTCTTATTTTATTATTTTTTAGTCCAATTTTTTATTTTTAAATATATATAAGATTAAAAACAAAGTAGCCAATGAGAATGATTCTCTCTCTTTTGTTAATGAGATAATTATTATTTTTTTTATTTTTGCAGAATGATGGCGTTAGATGGTCAAATTTGCGGGTTTTTAATATTACATCATTTTTTGAATATTATTATCCAATTTATCAAATTTGTTTTGCTATATATTAATCTAGAAACATAGTTGTACTTGAGCGTACTAGTTTTACCAAAATACTAGATTCATACAAAGCCCAGAAACATAGTTGTACGTTGAAAAAAAAAAAAAAAACACATAGTTGTACCGAAGCATATCAGTTGTATCCGAATGATTAGTTTCATACATTACCTAAAATATTTTCCATTTCAATGAATTCAAAGCATCAATCTGCTATATTCACTCCTGATAACAAGTAACTTGGTTTTTATCCATCCATCACTATATATGATTTTTTGGTTGTATATTATCAATTACCTCATGACAATTATTTAAACCATAACATTTTGGAACTAAGAAGAAGAAGAACGATTGAAGAATGAGAAGAAGAAAGAAAGAAGAGATACATGGCATTTTTAGAAGTTTTTGATATTTTGGTGTCTTATGAACAGGCCCTTATAAAGGTGGTTTTGGAAGAACAACACTAGAACAAAGCTTTTTTGTGTCTTAAATGTTGTTATATGTTTTGATTGACGATTGTTCTAGTGTTCTTTCTATATATGCTTAAGAAGACAATCTTGTACAGTACAATATCAATCATAATTCTCAATTCTTTTTTATTTATTTATATAGAAATCAATTCTCTCTGTAGGAGTTACACTCCAATAAACGCTTTGTAATAATCCACGAGCGCCAGTACCCATATAACTCACTGCAATTAGTATATAGTATATTCTCAATATTGTCATTTTGCATGCATAGGAAAGATATAATACTAGATAAAGAAAAAGAAAAAAGAAAAAAAATCTATAAACCAATTATTTTAATATAAGATTTGCAAAGTTTTGGAGGACCTCTGTCGGAAACAGACAACGAACATGTCTACCCTTACTTCTCAAACAATGGAAGAAGAACATAAGGCCTTTCTTCGATAGGATCATGTGGCTGGCTTGAAAGAAAAATTCTTTAAACAGACTTCGAAGCTACATTGGTTGAAGGTGGGGATAAGAACAATAAAGCTTTCCATCGAGCTGCTGCAACTAGGAAGGCTGTGAATACGATCAGGGAGATACAGTGTAGTGATGGTTCTGTGATCACGCGGGAGGATACAAAGACTGAGGCAGAGCTTTATTTCCGTGAATTTTTGCAGCTGGCTCCAACGGATTATGAGGGATGTACGGTGGATGACCTCCAAAAGCTCTTGTTGTTTCGATGTTCTGCGGTGGATCAAGCTATGCTCACTTTTGTGGTCACGAAGGCGGAGATAACGAAGATCTTGTTTTCTATGCCTAAGACAAATCACCTGGTCCGGATGGATTCACGTCGGAGTTCTACAAGGTCACATGGGATATAATAGGTAATGAATTACCTTGGCAATTCAATCCTTTTTTACAAAGGAGTTTTTACCTAAGGATATCAATTATACAATACTAGCACTTCTCCCCAAGAAGTTGGAGGCAAGAGAGATGAAAGATTATCGACCTATTTTGTGTTACAATGTCATCTATAAGGTCATTTCTAAAATACTCGCTAATCGGCTGAAGTTGGTTCTGCCTAATTTCATTGCTGGTAATCAGTCGGCTTTCGTACAAGACTGTTTGTTGATTGAGAATGTGTTGCTAGCAACTGAGCTAATGAAGGACTATCACAAGGAGTCTGTCTCAGAGCGGTGTGCAGTTACAATTGATAGTGCTAAAGCGTCTGATTCGGTCCAATGGTCTTTCCTCATCAACACCCTCTCTGCCTTACATTTCCCTCCAGTGTTTATTCACTAGATCAAGTTATGTATCACGACTGCCTCTTCCTCGGTTCAAGTCAATGGAGAGTTAGCCAAGTATTTTCAAAGCACTAGGAGATTACGGAAAGGTTGTTCCTTATCACCTTATTTATTTGTCATATGCATGGACGTTATATCAAAAATGTTAGATAAGGCAGCGGGGACAGGCAAATTTGGCTATCATCCGAGGTCTCAATTAGGGCTGGGCATTTGGGTAACCCGCTCGGGTTTGGGTACTACCTGTTCGGGTTCGGGTAAACGGGTTTAGAAAAATACAACCCATTGGGTATTTTTAGATATATGGGTTCGGTTCGGGTTGGGTAGTATCGGGTTCGGGTCGGTTTGGGTTACAAATTTCAGAACCCGATTAGCACCCGAACTACTGGGTACCCGAAAAAAATCTCTAAAATTAATTAAATTTACCTAAATTTTGACTTATGTAACAAATTATTATAGATATTTTGATTATTTTTGATATTTAAGTATAAAATTAAATGAAATATTCAAAATTATAATCATTATTTTGGGTAATTGCATTATATTAATACTAAATATTATAAATATGTATATAGGTTCGGGTTTGATGGGTACCCAAACGGATACCGGATATTACCCGTCCCTAACCCGAACCCACGGATATTGGAAAATAGAACCCAATAGGATTTTATAGGCAAACCCGTACCCAACTCGAACCCGGTTTTTCGGGTCGGGTTCCGGGTTGGGTATTCGGGTACGGTTTTTATGCCCAGCCCTAGTCTCAACCTCTCGGGATTACTCATTTGAGTTTTGCCGACGACCTTATGGTCCTCACGGATGGCAAACTTCGTTCCATAGAGGGCACTACTGAAGTATTTGGTCAGTTCTCTAAGCATTCGGGGCTCAAATTCAGTATGGAAAAGTCTACCATGTATCTCGCAGGCATTCCGGATGCTACACGCCAACAAATTGCCGCTCAGTTCCGGTTTGAACAGAGGAATTTGCCAGTTCGATACCTAGGCTTGTCTTTGGTTACAAAATGCTTAACAGTATCAGATTACACGCCATTAATTGAGAAGATAAGGAAGAACATTGGTTCTTGGACATCACGTCATCTATCTTTGGCAGGCAGATTTAACTTGATCAGTTCGATTATTTGGAGCACTTGTAACTTTTGGTTAGGTGCCTTTCGCCTCCCTCACTCATGTATTCGGGAGATAGACAAACTCTGTTCAGCTTTCCTTTGGTCAGGAGCAGATATGAATCCAAACAAAGCTAAAGTCGCATGGGAGAAAGTGTGTTCACCATTAACTAAGGGGGGACTCAGACTGCGGAACTTGAAAGAGGCTAATGATGTGTGTTGTCTCAGACTAGTGTGGCAAATCATCTCTCATGGTAACTCCTTATTGGTTAAGTGGGTGACACGGCATTTTTTGCAGAATGAATCGTTTTGGGTTGTCAAGGAGATTGCTAGTTTTGACTCTTGGATTTGGAGAAATAATCTCAAATTTTGGAGAAGTCGCACACTCTTTCAGTAAGGTTGAAGTGGGGAACAGACAGCTAACTTCCTTTTGGTTTGATGATTGGTCACCATTAGGAAGATTGTTTGAAGTTACGTGTGAGAGAGCCCGGAGAGGTTCTCTTGAGTTGGGTGTTGGATATGGGCTTTGCCCCCAACATTTACAGAAGCCCATATAGAAGATCTTTAGGAAGTTTTGGGCCTGAAGTCTTGGATCTGGCCCATCTGGCCGCAGGGGCAAAATTATCATTTGCGGGAGAGACAGAGGAAACCCTAGGTCAATGGCCCACTATAAATACCTGATGTCATTGTCACGTCAGAGGATCCAGTTTTTTGGGTAATCAAAGAGAAGAGAGCAATTAGTAAATCATATTTACTGAGGTTAACACTTTGATTGTCATTTTCTGTAAACATTTATTTCAGTTCTACGTTAATAAAAGGACCAGCTCCGATTATTCCAATAAGATCCGTATTATTTATATTGTCGATTTCATACATCAACAATTTGGCGCTCACTATGGGGCTAAGTCCTTCTTTTTGATGAAAGAATTTGAAGTTCAAGACGTTTCCGGAAAACCACCAGCATGTCTCACTCCAACCTTTCCAGTTCCAGCGACGAAGGCACCAACACCTCTCCGCGACAATCTTCTGCGAGACCAGCCAATTGGGGGCGCACCCGTGCGAGGAAGAACCAGCTCCAAGGCATCAACGGGACCGAAGCAGCTACTGTCGCGAATGCAACACTCACTGACTGCGCAGCCGTAGGCGCTACGCATGTCACTCCAACCAATGGCGTAGCCGTAGGCGCTACGTCTCCTGTTCGTGAAACCACTGGTGTCAATCCAACCGACCGCGAAGCCGTAGGCGCTACGCGCATCGCCCTGAGAAATGGTTTAACCAAAAATGTACCGCGAGCTGCTCGCAACACTTCGAATGACCGCGAGGCCATTGGCACCACGCCCACCACTCAATCTCATCACTCATCAGCACGTGTTACTATTAGCCAAACTGCACTCGATGAAGCTGTACGAAGGACCTTGGACCGAATGAGCGGTCAAGCGACGCAGATGGCATCTCAAGAACAAAGTGACCACGCAAGGCGTCACCGGCGACGATTAGAGCCCGGACGAGAACAAAATGAAGACACACTAGCGTTGCGCACTCTGCGAGCTGACCATAACGCTCCGCGAGCTGACCATAACGCTCTGCAAGCTGACCATAACGCTCCGCGAGCTGACCACAACGCTCCGCGAGCTGACCACAACGCCGTAACCATTCCGCGCACTGAGCACAACGCTAATGGAAGGCCCCATCTCTCGTCGATCATCGTTGGACCTGGTGGCAAGCAGCAAAGGGTACACTTCCAGACCAACCAAATGCTCGCAGATCAACGTGTTGAGCCAAATCAATCGGAAAATGCTGAAAATCGCGCACTGCGGCAAGAACGTCAGCAGATGCAAGCTCAGCTGAAGACGATTACGTCTTAGATGCACGGGGAAACAAGTGCAGTACCAGAGCTAGAAACTGTGTTGGCGGAAGCAAGACACTCACCATTTACTGCAAGGGTCTCAAGAGTTAGAGTCAAGCACAATCCGGACAACAACAAGAACAGACCAATTCCATACAGGAGTTAGAGACCCCACCGTCTTCCTGAAGTCAATGACGATCCACATCAATCGATCGTATTTCTCACCTGAGGAGGCAGACGCGGGAAGCTGTCAGCTGTTCGTCGAAAGTCTGTTCGGCAAAGCGCTCAATTGGTTCTCCATACTTGAAGCAAACTCGATTGATGGATACGAAGCATTAACAAGTGCATTCCTTCAGCATCACCAGTGCATCATGCGCACACCAGCATCAAATGCCGACCTATGGAGAATGTATCAGAAGCCAAAGGAATCATTACGAAGTTTCATGGAGAGGTTCAAAAATTTTGTATCCCAGCTCGCCATAAATGACGATGCTGCTATCAGAGCGTTGAAAAACGCGCTCGCTCATGGAACCAGATTCAAGGAAGACCTGACAATCCAACCCGTCACCAGAGAGGTGATGTTGACGTGGAACAAGAACGGAGGAAGGTTAACAGGCACAAAGATCACCCATACTGTTTGGAAGACGGGCAACAGCATGACCGACAGCGTGAAGAGGAAGCTGCGGCATAAAATGACCAAGCACGGGAAATTGCACGCGTACCCCCTCCCCCGAAACGAAACCATGACGCGGAAGGGTGCGACGACCCACCAGCTCCTCACCGAAGGATCAACATGATCATGGGCGGCTTGTTAACATGCCATGGTTCTGTTCGGTCTATCCAAGCCTACTACCGCGAAGCAGAAACAAAGCGCAGCACTGAATCGCCTTACTAGACGCATTGCAACACTGAATCGCTTCATCTCTTGCTCAACTGACAAGTGCTTGCCGTTTTACCAACTCCTTCGCGAAAATAAGCGTTTCGAGTGGGATGAGAAGTGCGAACTGGCATTGAAGCAACTGAAAGACTACCTCTCGTCTCCACCAGTCCTAGCCAAACCCCAGCAAGGCGAAACTCTGTATCTCTACATCGTCGTCTCTTTTTCTGTTGTAAGTGGTGTGCTCGTCAGAGAAGATTGAGGAGAGCAACTTCCTATCTTCTATGTAAGCAAGACGCTTGATGGCGCCGAACTCTGATATCCCACTCTAGAAAAGCTCGCATACGCGGTCGTCATCTCAGCTCGCAAACTCCGCCCATACTTCCAGTCACACACTGTCAAAATTCTGACGAATCAGCGTCTACGAACAATTCTTCACAGCCCAAGTTAATCAGACCGTCTAGCAAAGTGGGCAGTAGAATTGAGCGAGTACAACATCGAGTACAAAATCGCACCTGCGCCAAGTCTCAAGTTCTCGCAGATTTTCTCGTTGAGCTTTCGTCCGAACTCGAAACCGACTCACCTCAGCCCAAAATGTGGACACTTCACGTAGATGACGCTTCCTCAAAGATGGGTTCAAGAGCAGGCGTGCGTCTAACTTCGCCTACAGGAAAAATTTTGGAGCAATCGTTCCGTCTCGCTTTCTCTGCTACAAACAACGACGCTGAATATGAAGCATTAATCGCTGGATTGCATCTCGCACACGGAATTGGAATCAAGAAGATCCAAGCTTACTGTGATTCTCAGCTCGTCACGCACCAGTTCAAATGAGACTATGCAACAAGACACGCGTGCATGGATGCCTACCTCAAAGTAGTCCGTGACCTTTCCCAGCAATTTGAGTTCTTTGAGCTTGTCAAGATTCCATGCAGTGACAATGCTCCAGCTGATGCATTTGCCACGCTTGCTTCTACGTACGATCCAGACCTCCACCGAGTAATACCTGTAGAGAGCATTGATCGCCCGAGTATCGACTCCAAACTTTTTGAGATTGCCCCTTCAACAGAAATATCGACAAACTCAAGCGGCGTCTTAGCAATCACCCTAGCAGTCGCAAGACCAACCCCAGAAGCCACGAATTCAGCCCTAGCTACGCCATTTCTAGCACCCGATGACTCCTTATACGATGATTGGCAAACTGAGATTAGAGCGTATATCGCCGATGGAGTTACGCCAAAAGACAAGTGGGAAGCAAGGCGTCTGCGAGTTAAGAGCGCACACTACACGATGTTGGATGGTAACTTGTTTCGTTTGGGAGGCAAATGGTGCTCTTCTCATTTGTGTAAACACGAAGGACGTCAATGACATCATGCAAGATGTTCACGAAGACGCCGGCGGGAGGGCGTGCTCTAGCACTTCGAATTTGTCGCAATGGGCATTTCTGGCCAACCATGATCGCCGATTGTACCACCTTTGCAGCCAAGTGCGAGAAATGTCAGCGTCACGCACCGTTCATTCATTCACCGACCGAACTCTTGCGCACAACGTCAACACCTTATCCCTTCATGAGATGGGCGATGGATATTGTCGGTCCACTAACACCATCCCGCCAAAAGAAGTACCTTCTACTTATGCCTCGCTCGAAGCCAATGAAGTTCAGAATTTCATGTGGAAAAACATCATATGCAGGCATGGACTCCCATACGAAATTGTATGCGACAATGGCCCCCAATTCATTTTGCTTCAGTTTGAAGGATTCTGCGCAAGCTGGCGGATACGCCTCAGTAAATCAACTCCACGATACCCGCAGGGCAACGAACAAGCAGAGGCAACCAACAAGACCATTCTCGCTGGAATCAAGAAACGTCTCAACGTGAAAAAAGGACTCTGGGCAGACGAACTCGACGGCGTTCTATGGTCTCACCGAACTTCTCCGCGAACTTCCACTGGACGAACACCGTTCTCACTCGCATACGGCATGGAGGCACTTACAACAGCCGAAGTTGGGATCTCAACGCTCCGACGTTCTATGCTCATTCACAATCCAGAGTTGAACAGCAAAATGATGTGTGACAGACTCATGTTTATCGAAGAAGAGTGTGACCAAGCACTAATGCACATTCAGAACTACCAGCTAGCTGCGGCAAAGTTTTACAACAAGAAAGTCAAGTCCCGTCACTTCGACGAAGGTGACCTCGTCCTCCGAAAAGTCTACGAAAACACTGTCGAAAAGAATGCTGGAAAGCTCGGCGCACATTGGGAAGGTCCCTACTTATTCTTGAAGGTCGTCAAGCCGGACGTCTACCAGCTACTTGAATGAACGGCACGCCAGTTCTGAGGTCCTGGAACTCTGCCAACATCAAACGTTACTACCATTAGCCAGCCATCCTCTACAACAGCTGCCATCGGTCCGTCTCCGCAAAAAAAAAAAAAAAAAAAACAAAAAAATTAGCTCGCCACCGAGCATTTTATGTAATATGAACTACGCATGGTTTGATCCCTTTCGAGGGTACGTAGGCAGCCTTTCACGAAGTACAACTATAACATCAATTAAAAAATAAAATTCTCGAGCAAATCCTTCGTTTCCACGCTGACGCCCTGGCCAGGCGCAAAATTTTACGTTCCACATGAAGGTAATGGTGAAATAATCTATATTTTACTTCGGTAAAGAATAAAAGCCGAGTCCATACTCGCAAGCGCTCCACATGGGTGCCGTGGTGAACTAATCCACATCCTAACTTTGGTAAGGATTTGTAAGCCGAGCTCAGACTCGCAATAAGCTAGCAGGAAGCAGAGTGAATAAGCCGAAGACCCCGACTCGCAAACTCTCGCAACCCTTGCATCACCCACATGGTAAGCCAGTCACGGCTGACCGCGCCTAATTACTACGACAAGTCCGTCTTGTCTACTCAGCGTTACGGGGAACAACATATCCAGGGCAAGCCAGGAGACGTCCTGCACCACAAAATATGCCCCGCAACGACAAAGTCCTATTAATTCAGAAGCAACTTCATCATCATGAAAAAAAAAACAAAAATAGGCAATAATCAACCTTTGCGCAAAAATCATCGATAAAAGCGAATGACTAAGTTCATAAAGCAAAAGCAACCAAGTTCGCAAACATCTGAAAGAAAAATACAAAAAAACTCAGCAATCGAGATCACAATAACAAAGATCCAAAAGCAAGAACAACTCATCGCCTAGAAGATCGTGGAAATCAATTTGATTAAACTAAGTAAAATCCAAAGCAGAACGAACCGAAGATTTGGGTTCTAACCCGAAACTGCCGACGAACGGCTTGCTCATACGTAGTCGGAAAAAGCCAAATCGCAAGGAGCAGGAAGCGGGACGACGTCACCAAGGATTTTGCTGGCAAGATCCGCACAAGCCCGAGAATCTCCACAAAACGCATGATCTTTCACGTCGTAGCGAAAAAAGAATGAATGATCAACTCCCGCGCGATTATCCTCTGCATGACGCCTAAAACTTCCTCCAGCATCACTCCGAGAACTCGAGCGTGACGACCTCTTCCTGGAACGATCGCAACCGCCATCTGCTAGAGCGTTCTCACGGAAACCCGAAAAAGGCTTCTTCGCAGCACGAGCCGCGGCAACCACAGCAGAACGAGCCCTATGACTAGCTCCACCTTCGGGAACAGGCATCTCGCCATCCTCACTCTCAACGACGATCTCTGCGCCAACCTCGGCACTAGGCGCAGCGACTTCGGTCGCGACAACTAGAGCATCCTCGGCTTCGAACAAGTCAGCATAGCACGGCATCGGACAATCTTCAATTTGCAATCCAGTCCGCGAACCTGCAGAATAATATCGTAAGATACGAGGAAGTACGCCAATTTCAATATAGTGATAGACGAAAATTCCAAACTTACAAGTCTTGAAGTGTGAACGAACGTCCGGCCACTGTAAAGTCCTAATCACTAGAAAAGCGGCAGCTTTATCAATAAGATACGGCTCGCACAAAGCTGAAGGCAGAGGATTACCTGCGAGAATAAAGCAAGTAAGGTCAGAAAACAGGGTCAAGAAAACCAAAAACACGGACCCAACCCAGTAACGACTACCGGGATTGAAGTTCCAAGCGGGAAGACATGTCGTATGGGGATCTTCGACAGAAATGACGTCTATTTCTATGAAGAAAAACCGCCTCCACCAATCGTGAATATGAGTCTTTTGGCCGCGCTAGATCGTGAGGCCTGGCGTACAGCAAGCACAGCGTAGCCCCGAACTATCATGCGTAAATCGAGTGACCAGCTCGAAGAGTTCAGCGCTCATCTTGACGCCCATATAGGCACCAATTATCGTAAGCCCCACTGTGTTGCGGATGGTGGAAATCGACAGCTACGAGAATGCAATCTTCCGATGCGCACAGTAACTCGTCAAAAATTCAGGGATGGGGAACCACAGACCGCACTCAGTAAAAAAATCCATGTACACGCAAATGTGACCTGCCGGGCAGTCCCACGGACGTTCATCGGTTCTCGGTAACACGTACTGCAGGTTGTTTGGCAATCTGAAGAGGTCAAGCACACGGGCTACAATGCTCTCATCGCATAGGGTCCTTCCTGCATCAATGGGAATGTGTTCCTTGTCTCCCATACAATCTTTGCGACATCTCGGAACTCCGTAACCTACAGCAAGGCCAGCGACCAGAGACCTAGGAGCATACTCCGAGCCAGTGCGTTCTTCGTACTCGAGAACTTGAAGGAAGGGGAATTAGACTAAGGTCTTGGTTATCCGTAGGGAACATTACTTCGAGCTCACGAACATCTTCTTCCGTCAAATCAGCCAGATCTGTCACGACACCTCCTTCCGACGACTCCCACCAGGAAGGACAGCTCGGTCCAGTTTCGTCAAAGCCTCTCTCTAGCGCTCGGAACTGATCATCTCCAAGCTCTTCCAGACCATCACCAAAGACGTTATCCCCATAAGCCATTGCGCGAGACCTTGCAAAATCAACCAAGCAACCGGTCAGTATTGGAGCGATAAAACCACATCGGAAACGCCGTATTATTCGGGACAGAACGATCACACCCGGGTTATCCGCGTACTACATATTGATCACCGCACTAGCTCCAGCTCCACTACTCCTAAATCCACGACAAGGAGCTCTCTGGTATCGAACTCGGCACATCATCTCGCAAACTTGAGCTCGCCCACGATTCCATACGGAGAATTGTTGAGCGCACCAATTGTTCCATACGCAAAAGTGTTTAGCTCGCCCATGATTCCATAAGGGAGAAGTGTTGAGCTCCCCAATGATTTCATACGGAGAAGTGTTGAGCTCGCCCATGGTTCCATACGGAGAACTGTTGAGCTCCCTAATGATTCCATATGGGAGAAGTGTTGAGCTCCCCAATGATTCCATACGGAGAAGTGTTGAGCTCGCCGATGATTCTATACGCAGAAGTATTGAGCGTGACAACGCATCAAGGCCTTGCAATCTCGCAACAATAAACGCAGCAATCTTGTGTATAAGCTTCGAGCTCGCCACTATCTAGCTCAGCATATACTCTCTAGCTCCGAGCTCGTCACATTGACCTCGCACCCGTACGGAACCCATCGAACCATCTCGACAACATGTATCTAGACCTGCGAGCTCCACCGTACATGACCTCGCAAAGCATACATTCGAGCTCGCCAATTCAAGCTCGTCATCTCAACCTCGAGCACCAACACTTAAGCTAGTCACCTCTCTTCCCACTACCTTCTCGATCTCACCATCGTGAGTTCACAAACACAATATACCACACCATTCTGCGGGACTCTCAACAGTAGCTCGCAACCACGCACACGTCGACAAACGCATCAGCACGCCCCCGCATCAAGACATGCGCGCAACTAGACTCTCGATCTCGCCCCCGGAGATCTCTATTTCGCCATCGCGCCATCTTGTCACCTCGCCATCTCGCCATACCATCATCGTCGAGCTTCAAGCACGATCCACCCCAACATCGTTCCACGACTCTTTCGATAGTACCTCGCCAGCACGCCACAAGTTTGCCACATCACGAGCACGCCGTCTTCGAAACAGGCATGTCTTCATTCCATTGTCTTCGCTCCAACACGATCCGGATGGAAGCTGGACCGAAACGCCTAACGGTCTCGGCCAGGGCTGACGAGCAAGGGGATTAGCGCCGAGAAACAAAGTGAATCGGCGAGAGAAGCAGCGGGGCCGAGACGCCTCACAGCTTGCGGACAGTGTGCTCGCTGAATCTGCTCGGCGGACGAGCTCGGCAACGGCGGCGCCACAGCAAAGCAATGATCTCCCACGGAGAACAAGGCGGCGGGAGACGAACTGAACAGATCCCGGCAGCGGATGAGCTCGGCGGCGGGCATACGCAGCGAAACCATGGTCCTTACACAACAAAAAAAAATCAGAAGTAAAAGATAAGGGAGAGAGAAAGAGATTTACCTTGTGGAGGAGAAGAGAGTAATAAGTAAAAAGAAGGTCAAGGGAACATATTTATATGGGGGGACCACCGCGTTGACCGAGGTAAAAAGGAAAACCCTAGTTTTGAAGCAATCTCTACTTTCCACACCTCGGGAAACGTGCAGAACATGCAAAACTCCCGTTTATAACCTGATAAACCTAGAAAAACGTGTGCAACGCACTATTCATCCACCAATATCCCGGACGTCTGGAAAAATGTGCGCAACGCACTATTTATCCTGGAATCTTCCAGAAGTTCTTCAAGCTCTACAAATCTTCTGTTCATTCTACAAGACGGACCTAGAGACGCGGAATTGTACCCGACAAGCTCAAGCAAGCCATCGCTCATCGGACTAGGGGGACCATTGTTGGTCAATCAGAGAGAAGAGAGCAATTAGTAAGTCTTTTCTGTAAACACTTACTTTAGTTCTACGTTAATAAAAAGACCAGCTCCGATTATTCCAATAAGATCCGTATTATTTATATTGTCGATTTCATATATCAACATTGGGGATCAGTTGGAATACGTCTGTGGCTGTAGGTGGTCTTCTCGGCGCAGGAGACGCCACTGCCAGTCTCTAAATTGGATTGAAGAGGTTCTCTTGTCCAAGCACCAGAGTCAAACAGAGCACACAAATATTGTACTTTGGTGTGGGAAGAATGGGGAATTCGGTCCAAAGTTCTCAACGAAGAACACCTAGCACTACATTAGAACTCCATCAAACACGGTTCATTGGCACAAGGGAATATGGTTCACTCATGCGACACCAAAGTTTTCCTTCTGCCTATGGTTAGCTGTAAACGACCGCCTACCCACCGGTGCTCGTAAAACACGAGAAAAAATCTTCTTTTCTTGTGGGTTTGCATCAGAAATTTGGGTTCTTTGGCTAAAGGGGTACTCAAAGCTAGATGTACCACTGATTGGCTGGCGCTTGACCATGTATCGGATCATATTCTGGATCGAGTGGAAGTTTTATCACTAGATACATCTTTCAACTCACGGCCTACACTATTTGGAGGGAACGGAATGGGCGGAGACACGTTGACACACCTAATACTTCTGCTCAACAAATTTAGTGTATTGATAGACAGATGAGAAACAAGCTCCTATCTCTTCAACGGTTGGGCGATCGCCGGTATGACCAAGGGTTACAATTCTGGTTTAACTCTAGGACGTGATTGTCAGCTTTTTACTATGCATATTGCCTCGTATTTGCTCTCAGTTTAATTTTCAACTTCCCTCAAATTTTTTCTACCTTATGATGCACTAGTTGTAAAAATGTTATTTTACTTTTGAATATAAGTTAACATTACATTCAAAAAAAAAAAAATTGTAAAGTTTTTGAAACCCGAAAAAAAAAAAAAAAAAAAAACAATCGCTTGTGCATGATTCTTCTAGGTCCAACGAAGAGTACAATAGCATGAATAACAACTTTTACAGCGTGTATTAGCCAAACTAACACATGAACTGTTGGTCGAACCACATTCAGAACAGTATAAAGTACTAGTAGGACTAGGAGTAAGAGAAGCCTTCATTATCTCCACGGCAAGATTTGGATTACTGGCGACGAACAACTTGAACTCATCAGAGCTAGCAATCGTACTTATGTTCGTTTTAATATAGCTAAATGCTGCATCGTTAAGGACTTTGTCAAAAGGTATTTGAGCGAGCTCAAGGAAATCAAGAGAATTCGACAAACTCAGAGAAGATATCAGCTCGATTCTGCATAGGTCTCGTAGATGCAGAATCTCGTACTTATCAGCCGCTAGATATAGTGACCGAGCATGTCGCTTCACGTTGGTAGAAAGCATATAGCCATCACTATAAATAAACTCAACAAAAGCTTCCAACTCTTCTTGTTTCATCTCTGAGAAAGTGATTGTTTCCATCTGCTTAGTGGAAGTCTTAAGCTCGTCTGGTTCTAGCATCTTCTTAAAAACCTCAGATCTTGATGCCTATTCAAATTCCCAAACATATATAAATGATGAGATTAACATCATTAACCACACTCCACACACCAGAAAGAAAAGCATTAAACATAAAAGATAATCAACACACATTAGCATTTCTAGGATTGATTCATGAATCATATGATGATATATCAAGAAAGAGAGAAGAATGAAAGAAGAACCAGAATAAGTTTGTGGGCAGAGATAGCTGAACTCCCATCACTATTCATTGCCTTGAGCCGTACGTCAACTTGCCATTTTTCAGCCAAAACCTTTGCGAGTCCACCCGAGAAATGCTCTTGGTTGTTTGGAGTTGCCATATCAATTGTATAATTGTTGTTGTTAAACAATGGTGGATTATATAGAGAACACGATTGAAAACGGTCAAAATGACTCTTTCTTTTGTTTCCCCATCTACTTCCATTTTTCTAGACTTTGGAAATGGAGAAGACAGTAACAGATATAGTAAAATGAAATTTCACAAGTCGAAACTCTTAATTGGCCTCCTCCTCCTCTCTTGAAAATTGTATCACGAAATCAAACTGGTGTTAAAGAAGTAATTTTATTTATTGCATTAATTACAGGCATAAAGATGTATTTATATTATGATTGCTTTTCATATGAACCATGCATGATATGCATGAATAAAATGATAGTATTTCACTTTGAATGTGAATGGTTAAAACACTAGCATATCTATCCAAAATTTTACCAAAATAAATATATATTTTTCCTAAGAACAAAATATGTTGTCCAGGTCTTTCGTGCGCTTTCTTTCAACGACCCAGACACATGCTATAGTTGTATAGTATACACTATACAGTGTAGTAACTAGCTAGTAGCCTAGTATCATATAAAAAACAATTTGGAGGATAGTTGTACAGCTTGTATGTGTCATTAATGGCGATATAAAAAACGTTGAAGTAGGAGTTATCAATTAATCCTCTTCACCTACAATATACAGAGCCATGTTTTTGGCAAGTCGTTTTAGTTATTAACAGATTAATTACTACTCATCAGCGTGAATGTGATCATCGGTTTACTTAATAAAGCACATTTGATTAGTGAGAGTAGAGTTACTTGCCAAAATTAATTTTAAGCATCAGGGTTTGTCATGCTTATTCGTCTAGGATCCAATCTTTGACGAGAACTTTGAGTAATTCAGTTTATTTTTGCTTCATGGCCTGACAATAACTTATTATCGTGGCATTGCATAATTGTCATTGACTAACTTGTGGAGTTCTGATATGTGAATTCTACTACTTGGCATAGTAATTTCTAAATGATAAGTAACATTTTAAACGAACATCCTACTAGTTTTGCAACTTAAAATTGATTTATTTTGACGATAACTTAGGTTTAATTAGCTTGTGGGGGAAACGGTTGGAACTGTAGTTTCTAGAGGCTAAAGGTTATATTTTGTAAAGATTTAAAGTTTGAGGGGGTTTTTCACAATTCACCCATCAGCTTTTTAAAATGTTAATAAAAGGCTTTACGGCCCAAATACTTCAAGCCCAATAAGAAAAATAGAGAAGATCTTTCTTCTTCACTGAGACGGCGAGAGGAAGCAAACACGGAGGAGAAACCGACGACTAGTCGCCGGAGAGAAAGAAGCAATGTTTGGGCTGTCTTACGGCGAGATTTTACTAATCATCGGCGCCACCGCTGCTGTTGTTGGTTAGTTCTCTTCAATGAAATCTTTACTTAGCTTCGATCATTTGTGTTCCTCCTTCCAAATCAAATGTCTCAACTCAAGTGAGTTTCGACTTTTTTTTTAGGGCCCAAGGATCTTCCGATTCTTGCTAGAGCAGGAGGAAGATTATTCGGACGAGCCATTGGTTACATCAATTTGGCTCGTGGTCACTTAGACGGTGTCATGAAACAACCTCAGATGCAAGAGGTTCCTCTTCCTCTCTGTTCTTGAATTTTTTCAATTTAGCATTTGCTTTGATATCAAGAACATTGTTGTGTTACATTAATCTTGAATCTGAAACGGAGTTGGTGTAGTGAATTTGATAGCTAACTTTTTAGTTTCAAAATGTTAAGGAAACTGTTGTGATGTAAACATTAGTCTCTCTCAAACTTTGGTTTAGATATCGAAAGAAGTTCAAGATTTGAGAGCACAAGTAGACGCGATTAGCCATGGAGCTAGATTTTCTCTATTTGATTCTAGTCCTTTGACTCGAAGAGTTGACAACAAAGCTCCAGAGTCTAGTCCGAACACTAATGGTTTATAAACTACTCACTTAGTCATTTACTTTTTTTTTCCTGCTAGTTGTTATTTGTGTTAATTTTTGTTCTGTTCTATTGTAGGGAATGTTACATCGGTTAATGTTGAGGAAAAACAGAAGCCTGCAGATCATTATACAAAGGTTCTTATTTTTGTGTTATTATCCTTCTTGATCTATTTGTTTTTGTGTAATTGCTGTTTTATCACACACTCTATTCTTTTGTTTATGTCTACGCAAAGGCTCAAGAATTTAGTGGCTCGTCGTCGGCTTCAGTTAACCTGCACGCTCAAGCAACATCGTTTGCAAGATTATCTGAGACGGTCAGTGGCAAGACGCACGATCTAAGCAGTGATTCACCTGTTCTTCCGGTATCAGCTGAGATGGCAAAGTTGCTTCCTCAACGCAAAGGTTGAACGAATTTTTAAAGTCTTCAATTGTGAAACGTTTAATTTTTACATACAAGTTTTCGCAAGTTCTGGACCTTTTTCTTGAAACCGAGGTTGCTCCTGCTTCGGTGCCTTTATCCTAAATGTTTTGGTTGCAGAGAGTGCAAGAGGATCTGATTTAATGCTGGAGGCAGTTCTTGAAGCGGAAGTAGCACACAAGGCGAAAAGTTTTTTCGCAGAAGCCGAAAAAGAAACTCCGGCTTTAAAAGGTGAGGCTAAACAACCTCATTAGTGTAGAACACGCACTTAAACTACAATAATATCTCATAAATAAAACCGACCCCTGTCTGTAATGTTGCGACTGTTGCAGGAAAGTTTTTCAGTGATGGGAAAGCGGAAAGTTGAACCTTTAGTTAAGTGGCACGTAGCTTCAGTAGGGTGGGCCTTTTGTTAAGTGGGCCGAGAGCCGGATCTCACTCTTTAATCTTGTAGTTAATGCTGCAGATTTATAGGTTTTAGATTTAGAGACAATTTAATTCTTCTAATCGTGGCATTGCATTGACTTGTGTGACTGGAGTATCACAACCAATTGTTTCTGCAAAATTCTCCAAGACGCGACTCTTATGATAAGGTTACCACCAATACAACATAATTTAAGAGTACATATGAAGTTGACAAACGGATTCACAAACATGTTATAAGAGCGAGACAATACATTGAAATATATGTGATATTATGTATGTATGATGTATTATTGATGTGCTTAAGTTTTAAAACCCAGTCAACAAAGGGAGAGGCCACAAAACGGAAACGAATAGTCTCAAAGGTGATGCCAACAAACCATTAATTTTCAAATCCCTTTTGATAAAAAGCGTGTCTTAGACGTTCTGAAGCTTCCCAAATATTTTGTGATCAACAAATCTCAAACAAAACCGCAATCAAGTCTCGAACCTTCACTAGTCCCAACTCGCGACTGAAAAAGACGTCCAACTAAATTACAGATATCTTATAGAGTATTAACTAAAATTCAATTCCACAAAAAAAGAGCATCTAGGTACAAGGCTCAGGTACAACTCTACTAAAACTTATTACCTTAGCAAACAATTTGCTCAGCCGAACCCTCCTTCTCCCAAACCTTAATAGTTCTGTTTTTTTTTCCTTCACTCCAAGGTCAAACTTTCTCTCCTTCCTTTCCTTCGCACCCAACGACCAAGTCTCTCTATCTCTCTAAGTAGCAACCACAAAGAGCAACATATAAAAGAGAGAATAGACATATAGACTTTTTTTCGTCAAGAATAGACATATAGACTTATTAGAAAAGAATTAAAGTTTTTTGGTTTAATTTAATTAAAACAGAAATTAGACAAACCATTAATTAACTAATCCATTTTTTGTTGAATCAATAAATCAACCAGCTTAATAAACCAACCGAAATTAGACCGACTCTAATCTAATTTCAGATATAAACTCAAATACTCCCTCCGTTTCAAAATATAGGATGTTTTAAGCAAAGCACGCAGATTAAGAATTTTTTACTTTTAACAAGTTCGACCAATCAGAAACAATAATGCATGATATAAAATACTAAACTAATCTAAAAGTTGCATAGAAACTTGATAACATCCTATATTGTGAAACAAAAAACTTTTCTAACGGAGGGAGTATTTAATTATTTTTGGGGCACAAAGTTACAACTAATTTTATGGCCATTCAAGATTTTTTTTTTTTTTTTTCTAAAAGTGGATTCCCTAAAATATAGGAAATCTAGATTCTTATAGTTTTTACCAATTTGATAAAAAAAAATCCAAAATCTTATTTCAATGAGTTATTGAGATTTCTTATAAGAAGCTTTTTGTTTTATGTTTTAATATTTTTTATTTTTGTAAAATCTAAAAACTTAAAAGGAAACTCTAATATTTTAGAAATAAAATCTGTAACAAAATATTCATGACCTTTATAGCCAATCAAAATTTTGAGAAAAGTGGTTTTCATAAAAAAATAGGAAATCTATATTTTGATGGTTTTTGTCAATTTAACTTTGAATTTTTTTCATTTTTTCTTTAAAAAAAATATTAACATAAAAAATAAAAATCATAAACCAAAATCCAAAAAACAAATAACTGTAATCTAATTCTAAAAACCATTCAAAAACTTGCAAACATTCATAGCCTTATTACATTAGTGTCATTTCTAGAACCGAAGTAAAGAACGTTAATGTCATCCCTTATTACATTGGTAAGTGAACTGACTTTATATTATTGAAGTCATTTTAAAATGATGTTAGGCTTTATAAAAACAGACGTTACATCCCTTCTTTTATGTATATCCTAGTTTCGTGTAACAATCTCTGCTATATATATTGTAAACTAATCTCAAATATCAAATATCTTGATATTTTGTTATGAATTTATGTACTACCAAGACAATGGAAATGCTACCAATAAAGTTTTTTTTTTCATTATATTCTTAATTATTACATCAGGTAAATTAAAATTTCATGTGTTGAACAAATAACAAAAACTAGGTACAGACCCGCACATAGTTTATGTGCGAAAATCGATTTAAAAGAAAATATTATGAATAATATTATTATTTGAGGTTTCAGATTTGTTTGTGTAAACCAACATCTGTAAGTAAAGTTTATTTTTTCGTTTATTCAAGTTAGCATTTATTTTGTGTAATACGTTTCACCCGTGAACTATTTATACGTGAAAAAGAATTTCAACATGGTGGAAAAAGTTTTGATGTTTTTTTGTGTTTCTAAAATCAAATTCACATCTTTATATTTCACATTATATCTACATCATTATGCCATTAAATAGTAAAGCAATATTTTTAAGACTAATCGAATTAATTTAAACTAATCCTAAGTGTAAAAATGCAATGAGAAAAATGTAGAAAAAGTGTAGTTCTGGTGAAAACTTGTAGGAAAAATGATTGTCCTAGGGTTTTAAAAAAATTCAATAACATGGATACCATGTTAAGATTGCTGAGTCACATATATTTAAATAATCATAAGAGTTTTTATATATAAGAAAAAGTTTTTGTTTTTCAAAAATTTAAATTGGTGAATAGATTTAAAATTGTTTGTGAAATTTTATTTATTTTTAACATTATATTGTAATAATTAATTTTTAATACTTGAAACTGGAGAATAAGTTTTGCGTTTCAAAAATTTAAATAGGTGAATATGTTTAAATTGTTTGTGGTATGTAATTTACTTTTATAATTATTGTTATAATTTATTCATTTATTTTTTTAAAATATAGTTGATTAGTCATCAGACTTTTTCAAAATAGGAGAATAACTTTAGCATTCAAAAAAATAAATAAATGGTTTATTATTTTTTTTTGAAATGTAATTTACTTTTAATAATTAAATAGGTTATGTACGTGATAATTAAATATATTTTTGGATTTTAAAAGTTGATTAAATCTTTCATTTTTAAAAACTAATAGAAAAAATATTAACTCATATATTTCAGTGGTATATTTATGTAAATAGTAATGAGAAGTAAGGTCATTTATTAAAATGGTACGCTCTGTGAGCACGACACCTCAGCTTTTTAGTGAGTGTTTCTCTATTAATATATAGGGGATATCGTTACAGTTCGAAATGTTGAAGTAAAAATGTTGTTACCGGAAAAAATTCCTCCACATCATGAAAGTTTGCACCACCGGTTTATGAAATTTCAAGCTGATCAGTGCAAGAAAAGGTGTCATGTGAAATACATTCCTATTAACAGAATTACTCTTTGTTTATGTGTATGTTAAGTTTTCCTTGTTTATGTGTATTTAATCAAGCCAACAACCCAGGCACTTGGCAAAACATACCAGCCATCAGAATAATTTTTTATCAAGCAAATACAGTATGTGGCAATTCATATAAACACCAAAAATATATTATTAGATTAGATCCGTGCCCTAGCACAGGTTCAAATTCCTTTTATTTATATTATAAATTTTATATAAAATATAATTTATGTGATTGTTTTTAAACGTTGTTATGAATAAAAAAAATATAACATTATGCAATTAAATCATATAATAAATATAAGGACTTGATTTTTTTTTTTGAAATTTCAACCCGCTAGTATAATCAAAAATCACTTTTATCCGCGAAAAAAATTAATTTTTAAGATTTTGTTGCCTATATATGGGTAACTAAATATTGTGTGGAGATTTTTTTTTTTTCTTTTTTTTGGAATATTCTTACTAAAAGATCTGAAATTGAGATTTAACTAATGATTACAATCCATATAACCTATAACCTATAACCTATCAAATATTCAAATAATTAATCTTATAACCTATATTATATAGTCTACACAAAAATATTGTGTACTTCATTATATAGGAGATCTAACACTTATCGTCAAGCCTTATTATATCTCATTTCATAGTTTCATTCGGTTGGCTTCGAAAGATTTTCTCCATATATGTCATACATGAATATGTACAACGTGTAAAATAAATGATCTTCTGAAATATTTAATTTTACACATTTTACTTATTATATCGCATTCCATAGTTTCTTTTGGATGGTTTCAATTTTTTTATATGTCAAGATTTTTCATTATATTTCAAAGATTTTTTTATATCTCAAATAGTTTTAAAAATCTGTGTAGATACATTATAAAACGTACATAACTTTGATGTGTTATCCGGATTAGATACATTATAAAACGTACATAACTTTGATATCCTTTATTAAACTTTTGTAATTTTTTTTCTTTCATCTTTAACTCATATATGTATGTTTCATGTTTGCATGCATATTTAAGACGGATTATGTCATGACATCAACAAATACAAAATCTTTAGCTAGAGTGCAAATTTGAGTTTAGTTTTTATTGTTTGTATTTTTTTAGTCGGCTAAGAATTAATTTTCCTTATAGAATTTTGTAGACAAAGTTCAATAAAGGAGAGAACAAAACAACTACTGTATATACTTCAGAAAAGGTTATAGACTTATAGTTTTCAACTTTTCTAAATAACATTAACAAAGAAAAAAAAAAAAAGGGATGTATATCTGGAAATTGGTGACAATGTTGGGTTATGTTACTACAAATGATGGGAATTCGAATAATATTTACTTAGCTTCGTAATGCTGACCTACTAACCTAGGATGATGTTTATGTACGATCATGTGGGTATCTATGTTATATCATTTATTAGATCCAACGATGGACCAATTGAACATCAAATTTTAATATTATTAAAAGAGAAATATATTTTAAATATTATCTTAAGTTAGACATTTATTTACTTAATATTTCATTAAAATTATATGTCGAAAATGTTTAATTACAATCAGAAATAATAATTTTTAAACTAGAATAACTGAAATTCAAACCATTTAGTTAAGATTGTTAGCAAAATTATTTTCTTCAATTTAAATAGTAGAGATATTTAACTTTATTTGTCGTAAACTTCAAAATTTCCAAGATTTTTATTAATATTGGAAATTTGGTACATCTTACTTTTTTTTGATACTCTAGAAAGAATAGGAGTAAGCAGGACAAATATTGTAGGACAACAAGTGCTCCTAGTCACTTTTATGAGTGATACAAAGATGTCCTTACACAACTAAACTGCCACTCCCAGTCTTGGAAATTCTCAAAATTATGAAGTTCATTATTTTTGACAGACTAGCGATGTATCACGTAATTCTAGAAACTCTTTAGATCTACAGATGAAGACAATCTCATCCACATACCACCAATGTGTTAACTTCCTGTCTCCATGGAGTAGTACTTATAAGAGGAGATCAAGAAGTCTCACGGTTACGCCAGTTAAGCAGGGTTGTTACCAATATAAATGGCAGTTTGATTATCACAGTACAATACGGTGGGAGATAGAGTAGGAAGACGAAGATCCTTCATAAAACTTCAAATCCAAAGAATCTCACAAACAGCTAAAGCCATAGCTCTGTATTCTAACTCTGTTGAAGAACGAGATACAACATTCTGCTTTTTTAACTTCCAAAAGATGACGGAATCCCCAAGAAAAACACAATAACTAGAGACTGACATGCTCGTGTCAGGACATCCACTGAAGTCTGCATCAGCAAAGGCTTTGAGTTCCATACATGGATCAAAATAATAGAATAAGCCTTGTCCAAATGTTCCTTTAATGTAATGAAGAAGCTTAGTAACAGCTGTGTAATGAGTAGTAAGAGGCTGAGCAGTATATTGTGCCAATTTATTCACTATAAAGTAAATATTTGGTCTCGTGATTGTTAGGTAGATGAGCTTCCCAATAATACTCTTATAAGTCTCTAGATTGTCTAAATCAATTCACCATCTTCCTTGGACATTTTATGATTTGGTTCCATTGGTATTGTAGACGGCTTGTAAGCCAATAAACATGCACCATCCAGCAAATCAAGGGCATACTTCCTTTGACAAATAGAAATATGAAACCTATCTTTTTGTGTGGTGTGAGATGATGATGATAGTGATGATGATGAATGAACATGTGGAATGCAAGGTGTTTCAATTACCCTTATGTAGTTGTAGCATAAAGGATGTCAAACCATAATGAGTGTGATGCAAGCAATCAGGATGTAAACACTTATCTAAGTTAAGCCAATTATGATGATTTTATACTAACAACCTAATGACAATAATTGTAACGCCCGTGTCCCGAAAAAAGATGAAATATGGAAGTTTATATCGAGAATTGGAGTGATGTCGGTTTTATTTGCAGTTGGTTTACTAAGCTGGTCAATTTATTAATTAAATTAAAGGATGGTTTAATTAATTCTGGTTTAAATAAATTTTGGTTTAATCTAATTAAATCATGGTTTAGAATAATTAAACCAAAAACCCTTTTTGTTAATAAGAGGACGCCTCCTTCCTGTTATTGTCGTGAATGACTAAAAGAAAACAAAGAGAAGAAGTGCTCATTCACGTGTGAGAAGAGGAGAAATGAGAGTAAATTTGATTTTTGGTGTTCAAAGCAAAAGGAAAATAATCATTAGGTTTTGGGAGAAGGAGGATCCGACTACAAAAATCGTTTCGAAAGGTATTGATTTTTGGTAGGGCTGTAGCTAAGAGATTTTCGTACACTCTCCTTTTTACAGAAGTTAATTTGAGTTAATATTCTAGGAGATATTGGCAGTTTCGTGGGACGTTTTTCTCAGTCGCGGATTGAGACCAGCGGGTGTTTCGGGATCGATACCGGTTTCATCTGAGATCTGATCGTGCTGAAATTTTGTGGGAAGCTTTGTGACGTCTTGGGATAGATTTTCACCAGAGGGATTTGATAGTTAACGGGCTTTGCTGGGCTGTTTTAGACGTTAGGACAGTCTCAAGTGGTTGTTATAATCAGTTTGATAAGGTGAGTGTGTGACCATGAGCTTATCTAAGCGATTGGGTTGTATAACTTGTTTTGTCTGAAGTTGTGTAGGTGTGATGAATGTGTTATTGGATGTTCTGTTCAATGGCTGGTTTGTTATGTTTTATTTGTGGTTGTACTCTTGATTTGCTTGTGTGTATAGCTCGTAGATGAGAGGATCGTCTCACTGGGTATTTCTGGTAATACTCACGCATCTCATTGTGTTTGTGGTGCAGGTAATGTGTAGCGTGGAATCATGGCGATGAGGAGGGGGTGATCTAGGGTCTCGTTTGTGTGTTGTTGGTTATATTGTTTATGTTGGAACCTTGGATAGAGTTATGCTAGTTTGATGGATAGGATGGTTAGGAGTGTTATTGTATTGATGTGTATTGGTTTTGTATTATTGGTATGTTTCCATTGTGCTTAATGGTTATTGTTGGTTTAATGATGAGTTGTGGTTTGGGTTGGTTAATTAAGTAGTATGGAATGCTTAATTATGTGTTGTATTTATTATTTTTAAAAAATGGGTCGGGTTTTTTCAGTTTGGTATCAGAGCCCTTATGGTTCTAGGAAGGTTAAGTGGCTGGTTTAGAGCGATTATGAATTTAATTGGGTGAATTATTTTTCTGTTGCTTGATGTTTGTGAATGGTTGTTTTGTGATGGAAATTGATTATGAGTAGTTAGTCAATTTGAGTGAGTATGGAGTCCTAGTATCATTCTCTTCGAGCCTTCAATGAGATTCCACGGTAAGATGTGTACTTTGTGTGCGGTTTTGAATTGTGTGCTTAGCTTTCTGTTCTTGGTAGTGCAGATGGTTAAGAGTGGAACTGATGCTGGCCGTGGACGTGGACGTGGTCGGGGACGCGCTCGTGGTCATGGTAGGGACAGAGTTCCAGCAGTTAGTGAGTCTGTTGAGCAGAGTGTGGCAGCTGGGGGTGTCCGCGAGTCGCAGGAATTCCAGGAGGGGTCCATGAGTGTGGCCGGTGGTGGTACTGATAGGACCGTAGGCCCTGAGGGGGTCGGTGCGGGCAGTGTCAGTGCTCGAGTGGCCGGTGGTGCTAGGGTTCCGGGTGTGGGAATCCCAGCAGGTGGAGCCCCTGTAGGAGGTGTGGACCTGAAAGACCCCGACCCGGACGTCACAGCGTCCGCGGTCACGGCTTCCATTCGGCCCTATCCCAGGCCGAATATCCATTAAACCGGTTACTTAGCATTGGCTCACGGCCTTGCTTCGTCAACCTTATATGCAGCGGAATATCATTTTAACCTTGACCCATCCCTTTGTGCTTAGCCATACAACCAACCAACCCCACATGCTTTCCACATATTAGGGATGGGGACTTATAGTCCCTTCGGTTCACGGTGATTAGTTGCGCTGTTGGCTTCCCGTCCCACTCGTTTCCCGAAGCTTGGTACCGGACGAACCGTCCGTTGACCTATCGGTCATACCTTGGTACCTCGGTCGACGCGTCGGTCTTGGTATCAGAGCCTGGTCCAATCCAACGATCCGACCCCATAATCGAATCGCCGATCAACCACTGACCGGACCGATACTTCCGACAGACTTGCCGACCACCTGACGATCAATCCAACTACGGCTCGTATCGTCGATCCGTCGATCATCCTGCGATCAGTCCGACTCCATGGCCGAACCGTCGCTTATCCTTCGATCGGTTCGACCCGATTGTCGAACCGTCGCTCGTCTCATCGTACCGTCGATAGAGAGGTAGCATGCGCATCAGTTCGGACAAGTACCGCAGTACTTGTCGAGCCGCACCCCCTTTTCTTCTAAGGCATAGATGGACGATGGATGGATGATGGTGTTGAAAAATGAAGGCAATGCCCTCTATTTATAGGGTTCTGGCTGAAATCTAGGTCCCAAAAGGTACCTGTCCGACAAGACCCTTCGATCGCTACCGTTCGATCGTGTACGTTCGGCCGTGCCTGTTTGGCCGTGCCTGTTCGGCCATGACCGATTGTCCGCATCGGTTCGGTCATGCCTTGTCGGTCGTGCCTGTTCGGTCATGCCTGTTCGGTCATGCCTGCTCGGTCACGACGTCCCATGACCGCCAACGAGCTCCCAGCTGACCCATACATTGTCCACTACCGTCCAGCTGGCCGAGCTCGGTTGAGCTCCTTGACAGCTGGTCGAGCTAGTGGCAGCTGACTAGCAGCTGGTCGATCTGACGCTAGTTGGATGTTAGCTGACCGAGCTAACACTAGCTGGTTGAGCTGACGTTAGCTTGGCCGATAGCTGCCCGCAGCTGGCCGTTAGCTGTCCGTAGTTGAACTAACTTGTTCATCGAACTCGTTCAGCTCGTACAGCTCATTTTCCTGCTAGTTGGGCTAGTAGCTTAGCTACCTTAGCTCATCTAGCTATCATTTTCCTTAAAACAAACCGCCCCCCTATAAAGTCGCGGGACGCGGGCGTTACAAGTCTACCCCCTTAAAATGAATTCGTCCTCGAATTCGGTGGGTGTAGAGATTCCTGACCCTTGTCCGCTTGAGACTTGATCTATTCTCGATCTTGCTCAATTTGGGACTTGTTCATGTTTATTTGATCTACGTCTTTCGCGACGTAATCTATTTTGCTTGATCTTGGTCTGTTTCCGAATAGATCAAGTCTTTTTCCCGTCCTAGTTCCATCCCGACTAGGACAATTTCCCGACCATGGTCCTTCACGGACTCGGTCGTCATTCCGACCTTTTGGTCAATTTTTTTTTCCCGACCGTGGCCTTTCCTGGGCGCGGTCATAATTCCTGACCTTGGTCCTTCCTGGATGTGGTCATAATTCCCGACCTTCTGGTCGATATGCTATGTGTTCGACGTTTTGAACCATCGCTTGATTCATGGGTGCATCTTGGCGAACACATTTCCGTTCCCAAGCACGCTGCCGCTCTTATCAGAGATTGTTCACAATCGCATACGTCGGAGATCATCCTGCGATCAGTCCGACTCCATGGCCGAAACGTCACTTATCCTTCGATCGGTTCGACCCGATTGTCGAACCGTTGCTCGTCTCATCGTACCGTCGATAGAGAGGTAGCATGCGCATCAGTTCAGACAAGTACCGCAGTACTTGCCGAGCCGCACCCCCTTTTCTTCTAAGGCATAGATGGACGATGGATGGATGATGGTGTGGGAAAATGAAGGCAATGCTCTCTATTTATAGGGTTCTGGCCGAAGTCTAGGTCCCAAAAGGTACCTATCCGACAAGACCCTTCGATCGCTACCGTTCGATCGTGTACGTTCGGCCGTGCCTGTTTGGCCGTGCCTGTTCGGCCATGACCGATTGTCCGCATCGGTTCGGTCATGCCTTGTCGGTCGTGCCTGTTCGGTCATGCCTGTTCGGTCACGACGTCCCATGACCGCCAACGAGCTCCCAGCTGACCCATACACTGTCCACTACCGTCCAGCTGGCCGAGCTCGGTTGAGCTCCTTGACAGCTGGTCGAGCTAGTGGTAGCTGACTAGCAGCTGGTCGAGCTGACGCTAGTTGGATGTTAGCTGACCGAGCTAACACTAGCTGGTTGAGCTGACGTTAGCTTGGCCGATAGCTGCCCACAGCTGGCCGTTAGCTGTCCGTAGCTGAACTAACTAGTTCATCGAACTTGTTCAGCTCGTACAGCTCATTTTCCAGCTAGTTGGGCTAGTAGCTTAGCTACCTTAGCTCATCTAGCTATCATTTTCCTTAAAACAAACCGCCCCCCTATAAAGTTGTGGGACGCGGGCGTTACAGGACCTGGCGAGCTTGTTGACACAACTGTTGGAGCGGATACTGGGAGTGGGTCCGTCTCAGGCGCAGGTAGTGCCACCAGTGGTGGCGGAGGAATAGCAGCCAGTGGCTGCGGATGTGAGAGCTCATGCTCGTTATTTATCTATGCTGAAGGAGATGCATAACTTTGATACTGCACGGTTTTTGGGTGGTATGGATCCTACTGCTGCAGATGCGTGGAGGACGAGTGTGGAATGTAACTTCCAGGGTCTGAGATGCCCTGAGGAGTTTTGGGTAGGCATAGGGGTCCACAATTTGGTTGGTGATGCTCAGGTGTGGTGGAGATCAGTGGCTGCGAGGAGAGTGCAGAGGGAGATGTCTTAGGCTGACTTTGTGGAGTTCAACCGTAAGTATTTTCCGAGAGAGGTGTTAGACCGATTGGAGGTGCAGTTTCTTCAGCTATCTCAGGGGACTCGGTCGGTGCGGGAGCTAAACTTAGAGTTCAGTCGACTTATGTCTTATGGGGGTCGGGCGATGGAGTCCGAGGTGGCACAGATCAGGAGGTTCATGAGGGCGCTTCGTGAGGACTTGAGGGTCCATTGCAGAGGGAGGAGTTACAATACTAGGGCGGAGGTAGTGGAGACTGCAGCTGAGATAGAGGAGAACTTGAGGTCAAAGGTAGTGGTGTTCAGTCCAGCGGTTCATACAGAGGAGACATTGGAGCAGAGCATTCCAAGTAAGGGTAACAGGTCGGAGCAAAGGCATAAGAGGAAGCGGGAGGACACGTCGGTGACATGGCTCTAATCCTCCTCAACATCTTTCCATGCTCCTTGGGATCCAAATCACATGTTTATGCAAGAAACTATGCAAATGCAATGCAATTCTACTCTAATGCATAAACAGTCCTAAAGCTACTCAATAATGGCCAAACTAAGAGATAAATCATGCAAAAGGTGTAAATAAACTAAGGTAAAATAAGGTGAAATATATGAACATTAAAATATCTGCACTGGAGCGAGCTATCTTCAAGGCAAGAAAATATTTAGCTGCTCCCAAGTCGCGCAATTTGAAATGAGATTTCAACTGTGTCTTAAGTTCATCAGCAGCAGTATCGTTGTTGCTAGAGATAATAATATTATCCACATAAACAAGAACTAGATCAGAGTGATCATTTTAGAAATCCCAAACCCTACAACGTCTCTACATTTCAAATACCACTGTCTTGAAGCTTGTTTAAGCTCGTAGAGTGATTTGTTGAGTTTACATACTACAATGGGTGGCAAAGGGTCCCCCTTACTAGAGTCATACCCATGTGGTAATCTCATGTAAATTTCTTTACCTAAGTCTCCATCTAAGAAGGCATTAGAATTATCCAATTAAGATAAAGACCAGCCCAACTTTGCAGCAGCACTAAGAAGCATTTTAACAGAAGTCAACTTGGCCACCAATGAATATGTATCAATATAATCAAGACCTTCTTTTTGAGTGTAGCCTTTAGCTACTAATCGAGCCTTGTATCACTCTAGAGTAGCTAGATTAATATTTGACCTTATAAACCCATTTACAGCCAATAACATGTTTACCAACAGGAAGAGAGCATATAGACCAAGGCCCTGTTCGGTTAATAGTCGCTGCGACACATTTAAGCGACTCAAAATTACACGTGAAAACAAAGAAAAGAAACGGTGGAGATTTAAAAAGGTGTCGCAGCGATTATGTCTCTGATGAGGTTAAGTAGAAGCCACAGCCGGCCCAAAGACCAGGCTCATGAAGCATCTACTTGTGGCCGCATATTTTATAAGCTTTTTCGACCCTACTTTTCAAAAGGCGTCTTTAGTCCATTGGTAATAACCTTCCATGGAGAGCCTCGGAAGTCCGGTTCAAACCTAAGTACTAACCATTTTTTCGTTTTTTTTTCCAATGGTCAATACCTTTTTTTCTACGGAAAAAACGAAAATTAATATAGAAATAGAATTTTAAGGTTAAAAAAAAAGGAAACTGATTTAGTTAATAAAAATAATAAAATTAAAATTAAAGAAAAAAAAAACAAACCTAAAAACCTAAACATAATTTCCTCTTCTTCTTCCTCCTTCACCTTGCAATCATCGCTGTCATGTACTCCTTTGCTCTCATTCTCTTTAATTTTTCTTAGAGTGGACTGCCTCTGAATTTTGAACCAATTCAGGTTTGTTAGATTTGAAGAATAATTTGCTTATCTTTACTTTACAATTACAGTTTTTGTTAAACATCTCACTATTTTAGTTTTTTAAAAAATTAAAAAAAAACTTTTTTATATAAACAGCCCCTTTTTTCATTTGCTGGTGGCCCTCAAAAACTTAGAGACGGCTCTAGTAGAAGCATAAGCCAAACATCCAAATGTTCTATCGCATCATACTCTGGTGGTTTATGCATTAAGATCTCAAAAGGAGACTTATTAGATAATTGTTCTGTAGGCAATCTATTTATCAGAAAAATTGCAGTCATGATGCATTCATTCCAATATTAAAGAGCTATATAGACTGAAACATTAAAGCTTATGTTTGGAGATATTAAACATTAAAGCTAATTGATCATTCTTTTCTACCACAGAGTTTTGTTGCGGAGTCTCTGGACAAGAATGATAGGACATTATCCATTTTTCTCTGTAGAACTTTGTGAAATTGAACTCTGGAGCATTATCTAAGCGCATTGCCTTGATCTTAATATCAAATTGTGTTTCAACCATTGAAACAAAACCAGGTAAATTAGTGATAGCTTCTGATTTATTTATGAGCAGATACACCCATGTTGCTCGAGAATGATCATCCACATTAGACAAAAAAAATATTTGTATCCATCATAAGAAGGCACAACAAAGGGTCCCCAAGTCTCAATGTGAATCAAATTAAGAGCTTTATTGGTCTTATTATTCCGACCTACAAAAGGCAAGTGTTTTTGTTTAGCCAGATTACACACTTTGTAATTGTTAAGGATACGCAGGTATCATGTCAAGGATATGACAGCATCGTATAATCACGCCTGCAATATATTGTTTCCTTCTATATTGCATTCCTTAGTTAGCTAAACCTAGAGTACCTCTATCTCGACTCATGTATATATATCAAGCTGTAACCTCTTCTGTGAATACAATAAGATACACTCTTTACATGGTATCAAGAGCCACATTGATACTCCTCTAAAAATTTTCTTTTTCTTTTCTTTCAGCCGCCTCTCTTTCTTCCTCTGTTCTTTTTCTCTCGTTCCTCCACCTCTCAGATCTGCTCTCCGTCTCTTCTTTTACTAATCCATGGCTGCCATTGCTGAAACTGTCGATGCTCAAGGTCTCCTCAACATCAACATGATGAACATCACCAAACTCACTTCCACAAACTATACGGTTCACTGTCCTTTCCCTCTTCTTCTAAACCTTTCTCTCTCACAAATGTTCTCTGTGTACCAAACATTCATAAAAATCTCATATCAGTGTATCGACTTTGCAACTCTAACATGGTCTCTATTGAATTTTTCCCTACTTACTTTCAGGTGAAGGATCTGATGTCGGGGGTCCCGTTACTCCGTGGCAAAACTAATGGCGAGCTTTACGAGTGGCCGGTTTCCCTATCCACCATCACCTCCTTCTTTGCATCCTCCTCCACAAAACCATCTCTCAAAGACTGGCACTCTCGTTTAGGCCACCCCTCTCACTCTATTCTTAAAACAATTGTTTGAAATTTTTCTCTTCCTCATTTACGATCAGATTCACAGACCATGTTGTGCACTGATTGTGCTATCAATAAAAGCCACAAACTCCCATTTTCACAAACTTCTCTTGTCTCCACTTATCCTCTCCAAATTATCTTCTATGATGTATGGACCTCACCCGTTATCTCTGTTGACAACTTCAAATACTATCTAATTCTTGTTGATCACTATACCCGTTACACCTGGATCTACCCACTCAAGTTCAAGTCACAAGTTCGCGACACATTCATTCAGTTCAAAGCTCTCGTTGAAAACAGAGTTGGAAAACGCATTGGAAGCTTATACTCCGACAATGGTGGTGAGTTCTTAGCACTTCGCCAGTTCCTCGCAAGCAATGGCATCTCTCATCTCACTTCTCCACCACATACACCTGAGCACAACGGAATCTCTGAAAGAAAACACCGCCACATTGTCGAAACTGGATTATCACTTCTCACACATGCTGGTCTGCCACATAAGTATTGGACCTACGCATTCTCTACTGCCGTCTACCTCATCAACCGTCTTCCAACTCCTGTCATCAATATGGAGAATCCACTCCAGCGGTTGTTTGGTACGCTCCCGAACTACGACAAGCTACGCGTTTTTGGATGTTTATGCTTCCCGTGGCTACGCCCCTACACCAAACACAAGTTAGAGAATCGCTCTACTCCATGTATCTTCTTGGGGTACTCCCTAACTCAGAGTGCTTACATCTGTTTACAACCGAGTTCTGGTCGCATATATATCTCTCGGCACGTCAAGTTTGATGAACAGAGTTTTCCAATGCGAAATCCATCTTCACCACCAACAGATTCACCATCAACATCCTCGTCTTTTCCACAACCTTCCGCAGTACTTCTATCTTCCCCAACCTCGACACCACTTAATCCTACTCCCACACCACCGCCGCCGCCACTTGTCCTGCCACCGCCACCGCCGACAGGATCGCCGACATCAGATCATCACCGGCCAGTAACTACGGAAACGCTCAACAACCTGGATCATGAAGTTGCAACAATCAAGCCCAGTTCACTTCAACAATCTCAAACAAATCCGCCAGCCCAAATAAAATAATACCAACGAGGACAACCCCCCAAAGGCCCAACAAACAAGCCCTCTCAAAATCCTTCAAATCCAAACCCATCAGCACCCGCTCCTGTCCCGAATACCTCATCTCCAAACACGAACCCAACAATAACCTCACTGAACTCAACTCCGTCAACTATAAACCCGACCCCGACCATCCCGACTCAACCCCACCCGGCCCCGGTACCTGTTCAACAACCTTTACCGACTAATCAACACCCTTTGAAAACTCGCCGGAAAAACAACATAACAAAACCCACACCAAGCTCAACCTCTCTGTTGCCTTGTCTCGCCATATACCGCCTGAACCAACGACAGTGAACCAGGCTCTAAAGGATAGACAATGGCAAGGAGCCATGTCCACAGAAATTGATGCTTTTGCTCGAAATCAAACCCTTGATCTTGTTCCGCGTCAACCTCATTTTAATGTTGTTGGCTGCAAATGGTTGTTTAAGAACAAATTTCTTTCTAATGGTTCTCTTGGCAGGTGTAAAGCAAGACTGGTCGCCAAGGGTTACTCTCAACAGCTTGGCAGAGATTACGAACAAACCTTCAGCCCGGTGATAAAATCAACAACAATTAGATTGGTGCTGGATGTTGCAGTCTCTAAATCATGGCCTATCAAACAGTTAGATTCGAACAATGCCTTTCTCCAAGGCACACTTGAAGATGAAGTATATATGGAACAACCACGTGGGTTTGTCAACTCTGATTTCCGGATCATGTATGTCGTCTTCGCAAGGCAATATATGGTTTAAAACAGGCACCGCGTGCTTGGTACACTGAGCTAAAGAATTAATTGGTGGGTGTCGGCTTTGTAAACTCCCTTGCAGATATGTCCTTGTTTGTTCTCAGACATGGCAAGGATTATGTCTACCTCTTAGTATATGTTGACGACATCCTCATCACGGGTAGCAACGGAGCACACATTCAATGAGTTCTTACTCTCTTGGCTGACAGATTCTCCGTCAAAGACCCTGAAGACCTCAACTACTTCCTTGGTCTTGAGGCACATCGCACCAGCAAAGGACTCCATATCTCTCAACGCAAGTATATCGTTGATCTTCTCCACTCTTATGACATGACTGACGCTAATGCTGTTAGCTCTCCTATGGCTTCTTCTCCCAATATCGCGGTCAACTCTGGTACTGCATTATTGGACCCTACACCTTACCAGAAACTTGTAGATAGTCTTCAATATCTTGCATTTACAAGACTAGATATCGCATTTGCTGTGAATCGACTGTCTCAATTTATGCATCGACCAACTGATGTCCCCTGGCAAGCGGCAAAGAGAGTTCTTCGCTACCTTGCAGGCACACCGACTCATGGTATATTTTTCTCTGCGACCAACCCACTCTCCTTACACGCCTACTCTGATGCTGACTGGGCAGGAGGCTCTCATGACTATATGTGTCAACAAACGCTTATATTGTCTATCTTGGTAAAAGTCCCATATCCTGGTCTGCTAAGAAACAAAATGGCGTTGCTCGATCCTCCACTGAGGCAGAATACCGAGCTGTGGCCAACACAGCTGCTGAGCTCCAATGGATATGTAATCTGCTGTCTGAACTTGGGATCATCAATCCCTTTGTAAGATCCTCTTATTGTGCAATCTACCTCTACCAATCATCAATCCCTTTGTAAGATCCTGAATTTCACAGCCATAAAAATCAAACCATAAACCAAAAGTTAATCTCTACAGTCAAGGAACTCACACTTAGTAAATGAAATTTAAATTGAGGAATATAGAAAACATCACTAAGCGTAAGCTTATCATTGAGTTTTATATTTCCCAAACCTATTATTCTCACACCAACACCATTAGCAAGTTTCACTGTGTGTCTTGAATAAACATGCTCTTATCATGAGTGACATGGTGTGTAGCACCAGTGTCAATAACCCAAGTATTCATGTTCTTAATATTGTCTAACAAAGTGTAGAAATATGATCGATTCTTTATAAACAATGAATAGAATATGGAAGAAAAAAATGTACCATTCATCTGACAAGTCATAGGATTCAGACTTGAAGAATCAGTAGAAAGTATCTCAGTGATGATTCCAATAGAATAACTAGCATGAGCATGTCCAGTAGTCTGTAGAGGCTGCAACTTTGAATTAAGATAAGATACCAAATACTGCAACTGTTCAGGACTAAGAGCTTTTGCACTGTCGTAATCTGATACAAGATCAGTAAGAGCAAGATTGGCCGCAGCTGGTGCATTGAACCTTTGATTGGGGTTTTGTCTCTGATTCTTTGGTTTCCAACCCGGACGGAATTGAAACTATAGCAGACATCAATAGTATGTCCATTTAAACCACCATGTGTGCAACTAATTTGAGATTTTTGAAACCCCTTTGGTTGATAAGCATTCACCTGAGCTTTGACTTGAAAATCAGACGGATTAGGCTTTTGAATAACACGCTGCCTTTGAGACTCATCAGACTCCAACATGTTGTACATATCAGACAGACTAGGTTGTGGCTTCATATTCAATATTTGTCCTCTGATATTAGCAAAATCATCATTAAGTCCCATAAGAAACTGAGTGATGTGTTTGGTCTCATACTCATCCAATAGTTTCATAACCTGTGAGCACCAACATCCACCATTTTCCATCAGATTCTTAGTACAAGCTAAACATTCCCAGAGAGTTATCTTCTTAGTGTAATACTCAGATAAAGACATATTCCTTGACACAAAGAACTAATCTCTTGTTCAAGGTTGTAGATCTGAGGAAGATTACTCTTGTGAAACCGTCTGTAAAGATCTTCCCAAATTCCAGCAGCATCTTGGAAATAGAGAATGCTATCATAGATTTGTTTAGAAACTACATTCAGCATCCAAGCTTTCACCATACTATTGCAACAAATCCATATTTTGTGCAAAGGATCAAATTCATGAGTTCGAGGAAGAGATCCATTAACAAAGCTAATCTTATTCTTCGTTTCTAGACTAGTTCACATAGTAATTATCCATGTATTATAATAATCTCCAGTAAGAGTCTAGGTTACGATCGACATACCAGGATGATTTCTAGAGTGTAAGTAATATGGATTATGATGGTTGTCGATCGAATCGGAATCTGGAGGAAGAAGAGTCGCAGAGGTGTGGACCAGAGCTGATTGCTCGATGTGAGAAGCAGAACGATGAATGATCGGTGAATCTTCACCAAAATCCTGAGAAATTGCTTGATTCATGAGTTGTTTGATTCCTTTCTTCGCCATGACGATGATGATCGGCAGCGATAAGGTTAACACTACAAGCTTAAGCGAAATGAGCAAGATGAGATCAGGTGTTGTGAAAAAAGTTCCCAGAAAATATGATTTTCCGGGAAACTTTGTAACAAACTTTTGAATGAGAAATATGCTCTGATACCAAGTGAGATTTGTGAAAGAATACTATTTTCTCATTAACTAAAACAGATGAATATACAAAATTTTATATAAGAAAGATAATTAACGGTAACATAATAAACTAATGTCTTAACAGAATCTTATGCAACACTCTGCATTAAGCTTTGTAACAGCTCTGTAACGGTGTCCAGCTTGTGCTTCTCCGTCTGATTAAAATAAATTTATTTATGCAATCACGGCCACAAAACGGAACCGGAGAGAATGCCATGAACCGATCTGTTGTTAGATACATCTCATTTTCAGTACTGATTTTCTACCTAAGTAAGCTAGTCATGAACACCATGCAATGAAACCAACGTTTCGCATTCCAAATCGAAACAAAAGTCTTGTCGTCTACCATGTAACAATAAATACCACACACTACATTTAAAATTCTCCTTTTTGAGCCAAATGAACCAATAATCTCCAAAATGTTCACTTCCCAAATGTCGTAATCCATAATCATACTCAAGAAGGACAATACTTGGCTTATTCTGCAGAGAAAAAAAAAAAACTTGAAATAGAGGCTCTTTAACTTATACAAATGCACCAAAGACATATGATAAAAGTTAGTCCTGAGTCTTGGCCATAGGTTTTCAAATTTGGTCCTCCAAAAGAGTCCAAAAGAAACTAGTTTGGTTTACTTTGGTTCACTAAAGCATGACAAGTGCAAAAAACTGCCTTGCTGTATTATGAAAACAAAGACAGATAGATATACAAACCTAAAATCTATTAGACCCCATAGATGATGAACTGTCTAAAGACAAAACCTTTTGATGATAAGATTTCTTGTCAGTTTGTTTATGGAGTTCATATAGATGAAGATCATTAGAAGTTTCATAGAGACAGAGAGACAAATTAAGTTGGGATTTTTAAGTATACAAAGTATCCATGTGGTGTGGTTGTTTAATTAACAAGAGAACAATCACCAAAACTTTAAACCAAAGTTCAAAACTTTGGTATTCAAAGGTAAACTCTTCAAAATCTTATCTTCAAACGCACAAAAACTATAAATGTGTATTGACTTTATACAGCCAGATTCTCAACTCAGTTGACTAGGATGGTCTAATCTTGATAAAACAAGAACCACAAAAAGATGAAAGGGTAAGTTCTTGGCTTTAAGAGAGAGAGAGGGCTAAAGAGGTGACATATGCATATGGCAGACCACATGTAATGCTAACCCTACAAAACTCAATGCTTGAATAAAAAATAAAACAAAAAAAGGTTATAATTTTCTGCACATGAGTGTACCATACTCAACCCCACTTCCTTGAAATAGGGTTACAGAGAAATGAATCTGGACAGTCCATTAATTAAGATCAACGAAAGTATCTTTTTGTATTGGAGATGAAAGTGTCCCACAAATGTCCCCAAAATGATGGGACACACTTTGCCTCAAAGTTGCCGCTACTGTTTACTACCCGACAGCTTTAGCTTTTGCCTTTGTCCTTAAATCAAGTTAATCCCTTTTTTCTTAAATTACCACAAAAAAGAAAAAGTGACTTTCAATTCCTATAAAACACTCTTCTTCACAAAGCCTCTTATCTCATCAAAGTCTATCTCTCTCTAGACAACCACACGAACACAAAAACAAAGTTTCTTTCTTTGAAGATTGAATCTAAGAAATGGAGAAAGTTGGTGATTATGATGAGCTTGTTAACCTAAAGGCAACAGAGCTGAGATTGGGATTACCAGGAACAGAAGAAACTGTTTCTTGCGGAAAAAGCAACAAAAGAGCATTGCGTGATGATGATACTGAGAAAGAGAATGAATCCACTGGAAAAACTGAAAGAGCTTCTCCACCAAAGTAAGTTTCTTTTGAATCAACCTTGTCTGAAGAATGTGTATAGATTTGGAGATCTAATAATTAACCTTTTTTTTATTTTCAGGGCTCAGATTGTTGGATGGCCACCAGTTAGATCTTACAGAAAGAACAGTATTCAGGTAAAGAAGAATGAATCTGAAGGTCAAGGAAACTATGTGAAAGTAAGTATGGATGGTGCTCCTTATCTGAGGAAGATAGATCTAACTGTGTATAAGAAATATCCAGAGTTGATGAAATCACTTGAAAACATGTTCAAATTCTCTGTGGGAGAATATTTCGAGAGAGAAGGATACAAAGGTTCAGACTTTGTGCCTACTTATGAAGACAAAGATGGTGATTGGATGCTTGTTGGTGATGTACCGTGGGAGTAAGTCAAAAATAATCTTCATTCATCTCTCAAGTCAGTAACTTATGACAATCTTGATTATGTACTTATGGTGTTTTTGTTGTTACAGGATGTTTGTCTCGTCTTGTAAGAGGCTAAGGATCATGAAAGGATCAGAAGTTAAAGGTTTAGGTTGTGGTCTTTAACAAACCTAACTGAGAGACAAAGATCAAACAGAAAGATTCAAAAACAAAGTTTTTTTTGGTTCTGTTTCTTGAAACAGAGGAAAAAAAGGTCTGAAACTGCTTGGGTTTTCGACAAACATACTTGTGAATTTTTACCTAATCGGTAAAACAAGCTACTCGTTTCTTGTGGTGTTGTTGATTCTGTAACAGAGAGATGCTTAAAATGGTCTTAAGCATAAGTGTGAGAAAGATCTAAATCTAAACCATTAAAGGGAAAGGTTTTGTTGTGTTAGAAAGATCTAATCTGAAACATTATGTTTGTGCTTTATGTAATGTTCTTATCGAACATATTTGATATTTTGATGTAATTACCCATTTTTCTGTTCTGTTTCTCTTCAAATTAAGATCTGTGTATAAAACCACAACTGCAAAATACAATCAAGAATTTACCAAACAATAAATAACTTGCAGATGGACAAAACAACAAAGACAAAATCATTAAAGCAAAGCTGGTTTATGGCACAAATAAAGACAGCTTTTAAGCAACTTCATTGGATTCTAGAGTCTTTAAACATAGATTATAGTTGTTTAAATCACCAAGAGAGAGAGATAGATTAAAGAAATATGAAATCTAATCGAGCGGTGAGAATATTTTTGGGGCTTTGTAAATGTTTATATTATCTTTTTGTTGTTAGTCTGATTCCAACTGTAACTTTGGTCCCCCACACCTTCAACAAGTAAATCTACCCAACTGTGCTAATTTGTCTCCACTATCAGTTAAAATAATCTCTTGAGAAACTAATATTATAAGAAACTTGGAATCAGAGTCTATTTTTTAAATAAAATGGTATAGGTTCATTGAATAGTGTTTCTATGAGGAAACTTCCCTTTGTGTTCCAATTTTTACATTCAAACATAATGCTTTTGATGCAAGATGATCGTAAAGTCAAGAACTGTTCTTTTTGTTTTACAAGTCAAGAACTTTACCAACACTTAAACCTAATTGCCTCAATAATCAAATCTATAAAGACTTTAAAGCAATCTTGTATCAAAAATGGAGAATGATGTTGATGATGATGCTTTCATCTCCACATACATGTGGATCTGCAACGCACATAGACATCTTTAGAGTCATTATCGAACACCTTTCGGAGCATGAACATTGTCTATGGATTTCGCAGCAACAACAATCGACTAACACGAAGGATTCAAGACTCATGATGAAATCGAATAACCAATATCAAATCTATATATTCCTAAATAAAGTAGTATTTGTAAATGTCTATTTATATAAATGGGAGAACGCTAAGAAGAGTATAGTCTTCGATCATCATTTTCTGACTCTAACAAGGTTAGCTCTTGACTGGTTTGGTCGTTGCTACTACTACCACCAGAGATAGTCATAATTGGTTCAGACTGAGAACTATATCCTTCTTCATCAACCTGTGGATTCTTTTCCACTGTATTCGAGATCAACACAACCGAACTGCTTGTAATTACCGGTTTCGCTTGATTAACATCTTCACGATCTGTCTTCTCTGGTAGAGCATAAGACAACCCGTATTTCTTAGCATGAGTTAGTCCTGGACATAAACCCTACAAAACCCAAACCAGAAGAAGGTTTCAAAACCCTAAAGTATCTGACTTTGTTGCAATTGTCGGTAGGAACTATAAATTCCAAAAGAAAGAAAGACACAATCATTTTGTTATACTAACCTTAATCAAACCAGTAACTGGAAAAGATTCGTGGTAAGGATAGATGTTACTACTCTCTTCTTCAAGGACTTCTTGTTCTCGTTTTGTGGAATTGCTTGAACAATATCCGCCAAGGTACGAACAATGTTCTCGAGCTAGTGATATTTGCGGTGTTAGCGGTAATAGATGACCTTCAGTGCTAAAGATGTACCTGAAGATTAAGTAAACTAACAAGATTAGTGAAATGTTGCAGTGATTGTGAAGATCAAGAGATTAATGTGGTGGAGATAATTTGTACTTGTAAGGGCCATTGTCGACGAGGTTATCTGAGTCAACAGCTAAGTCAAAGAGTAGCCATAAGTACTTTACCTGAAATATTGAAATGCAAAAACAAGTCAAGGCTTTAAGGTAAGCAAGTAAATGCATGTTGAGAAGCAGAGCTTTTTATTTATCTTACGGTTTCTGCAAGGAAGAAGCTCTCCATGTGATCTTCTTGTTTATGAAGTTCTACATCCGTGATGTGACAATACCCGCAAGGACATTTTGCCCCGTATTGCAAACTAGCCACAAAGTCACGTCCTGCATCAAGATACCTGTCGACAAACAATTTGTATTGCAACTCAGTACTGTAATCATCTTTGGGAAGGAAACTGAAAAGAGCTAAGTAAGTAAATTGGTGAGACCTGGGATCTCGGGTAGCTTTGTACAACCAATATGTGCTCTCGATTAATTCCGGCCTTAGTGGATAACTCTTTTGCCCATACTGCAAGTAAAATGAAGAATAGCTATGAGGTAGTAACATCATAGTACCATCAGAAATAAAACCTAACAAAGGATATGTGATCACCAAGACATATAAATTAAGATGGAGTACCTGAACACTAAGTGTAGCAAGATTAAAACCCTCAGGGGTGAAACCGTAACGTTTCCAGACGCTAAAGAAAGCAGTGTGAGTCCTAATTGCCGGATCAACATCTCCAGCTAAAACCTTTTGAGAGGGAAATGTAGATAGAAAACAATTAATTTTCCACCCTGAATGTATCAGCAATTTGTTCAAACATACAATCATTAATTACCTGAAGTCCTGGCCAGAAAGCTTGGAGGCTGTTGAATACTGGCCAGACAATAGCAGCAGAATCCATATTGACTTCTACATACCTATGACAAAACTAGAAAAAGACAATAAGTCCAAACAAAGGAATTGCTTGTTAATGTTTCTAATAAACAAAAAGATCCAGAAAAACTTACCAGGGATCCTTGTGAAGATGCTGCATTGCAGACCTGTAAGCTTCTTGAAAAATGTATAAATATTCCTCATCCCCGAATAGTATATAAGCCTGAAATTGTTAACTAAAATAGATGCATAAAAAGCTCTGAAAATCTCAATACCCCTCAAATTTTATGCAAGGTTGAAGAACAGAAACTAAGTATATCGGCTTCTGACTTTCTATAACTTGGCATTGTAACGCAATAATTGAAATTAGGTTGAAGTTATCTTGTCAAGGGCTACAGTTACTAACCTTGAGGAGATACTCATAGAAGGAATCAATGCTTGTTCCTATACCAGCATCCTGCCAAAGTAGACACTACCATTCAGAGTTTGGATGACACAAAAAATGACCAATTATTTTTCTAAGTAAAGGTCCTTAAATTGAATAAGAGCCTTGATATGTTAACTGAAGTATGCCAAAAGCCGTAGTTTTCTGACATATACAGAAAGAACTTTTTTTGTCAATTCATGGACGAAAATAGGTGTTACCTTCTGTGTCCATTCACCTGTAAAGACATTGATGTGAGCACCAACCAAGTCCAGACTTGAACGACGTGCCCATAGTCCCCTCACCGCATTTTTTGCAACTTGTTCAAAAACTTCATAGACCACCACGTCAGAGAACGTAAAAAATAAATCAAACTCTAAAAATCAACATTTAAATATCTTGGAAATCCATGATATGATGGGAGAATAAAGAGAGCTAAAGAGAAGTATTTCTCAGTGATTACACTGATTTATGGTTAGATATGAAAAAAAAAAAAAAAAAAAAAAAAAGCCAATAGCTTTACTCACCAGGATCATTTGTTAAACGACTAAGCACGCCAAACTCTAAAGACAAAGTACCACCACCAGCAGTTGATGTTATCTGAACAACCAAAACAAAGATGCAATTTTCTAAACACATGAGTCCAATATATGGATCAAAAGATAAGATCAGCAAGCTGAAGAGAGCAGTCCGATTTCAACACTATGAGAAAAAAAAAAGTTGGGAAAACTAATTTCTGTTTGTTCAGTTGCTACGCCAAAAGCACGGATCATGTTTGTTTAAGAAGGAATAAGAAGATGTTTTACCTTGCTCTCATGTTTGTCAACACCGTACATCAAATTCACAGATCCAAATGGGATTCCTGTAGGAAGAAAAGAAGAAAAATATGACAAGGCAATTCCTAGTTTTCGCATATTTAACTGCAGGCCGGCTTATCAACAAGTTATAACTAGAAGCGCATACCAGTCGGTGTATCGAATGCAGGAAGCATTCTCCGTGTCAAATCCTCAGCCAAGACCAGTAACTCATTGTTGTAAGATGGAATTCTCATGCCCTGTCATCAGATTAGATTCAATTGAAGTTTAAATGGCGAACAGCCAAAACCACTAAAGGAGATTTTTGTATTTGGAAGTCCCATAAAAAGGTTACAGGCAGGAATCATAAGAGTAGTTTCACATAAAGCCTAGCTACCTTAAGCTCAAATAGTCGTACAATTAGTAGCAAAAATTACACCTTGCTTTTCTAGATAAAGAAAAGTACCGTTGCATAATCACTTGCAATCAGATGAGCAGAAAGTAAACCCCCAAGGACTCGGATAGTTGTCTCGAACACAGAGACAGTTTTATTCTGCAGTAAAAAAAGACATGTAGCAGTGCATCAACTTCACTGCCAGGTTACGGCTTACAATAGGAGTAACTAGAGAAAATAACAATTAAAACTTGGTCCTGCTAGAGAAGCCAAAACCAGTCATTACTCACTATATTAAACTGAAGATTTTTACCAATCCATAGAACAGAAGAAGTGAAGCGCTCTCGGTCTCCAAGTAAAGCTAATGTATCCAACGAATCAATCTACACAAATGCCACCAAAATCATGCCAAGATTCTTACATAACACAGAGCGAAGATCAAAATGTTATAGTAGTTTACCAGGGTCAACGCATAGCCTCCAAGAGTATCTTCACCTTGGCAAGATAACGGTCTCAATTCATCGAGTGGAAAAGCATTGTTCATATATCCATCAAAAGCATGATAAAACATCCCACGTACCTAGACACTCAAATGTCAAAAATAAACCCATCAAATTAAGTAACTCACACCACCAAACCAAGTGATCTCAGCTAAGTCATTATGCAAAACCTACTTCTCAAAAGGCTAAAAACTTACCTTTACGACATAATCAACATCAATGAGTAATTACAACATCCAAAGATCAAGACTTTAAGTGTTCCCAGAAAACGAAAATTCAATTTGGGGACAACAGAGCAAAATCGAGAGAGCGAGTAAATCCAGATCTGTAGCGGAGTGTTTACCTCGTCTCTAAGCTGTTTAGCTTCATCAGGTTTAACACTTTCGGCGACAACTCCATGGTGAAGAACGAAACCCGAAAATGTGAGAGAGATCAAGATGGGAAACAAAAGCCACCTGGAATTTGATTCCATCGATAAGCTGATTATGTTTGTTTTTGAGTTTAGTCTGTGTTCTGAATGAGAATCTTCTCAGACATCACTTCTCGGATCTCTCTCTCTCTCTCTCTCTCTCTCTCTCTTGTCCGAGGTGATTCCTTAAGTTTTCAACTGCGTCACTCGGTGGCTCGTCCTTTCAAAACGATTCAGGAGCAATTAAATCTTGAGTTTGGTTTTTTTCCTTCCAACATCTATTGAAAACACACGAATTGGATTATTTTTGTTGGTGTTAATGTTCAGAACGAATTGATTTATTTACTAATTAGATTTTAGATTTATCCTTTATATATTCCATTATCATAATTCTTTTAATAATTTATTGAGTTGCAGCAAATGTCTAATTTACTATATTAATCCTTTATCTTTTCTTTTCTTTGGTCAATATATAATAGTTTGGTAAACAAATGTATTCCTCACTTAAAAAAAAAAGAAAAAACTCTCAAAATTTGGTAATATATAGTTTGGTCCAAAACAAAAAAAAATAAGAAGAAGAAGAATTGGTTAAAAGTTAGGGAAATAACCCGAAAAATACGCCATCTAATTTTTTTTTTACCTTTTACTTTCTCTAGTTATTAAATTTCCCAAAAAATATCTAGTTTAATTTTTGTTGTCTTTAAAAACCTTCACTTTATTAATAATGGTAGATCCATACTTACGACATAACGACTGTTAACTCTAATGACGGAAATGTTAATCAAGGTTAAATTATAACCCCACATGGTTAATTAGAGGGAACTAAATACATTGTTGCCCTCTTCTTCTTCCGCCAAATCAATTTCGAGTTTTAGAACCCTAGAACCCTAAAAAGTTCAGATAATCAAATTTGGTTTGAGAGAATGGTGAGCCAAAAGTTCAAGGACCCAGTTGAATACCCAAAAAATTGCGAACCCTAAATCACGAACCCTAAACATTACAATTGAAATTAACAACGGTTTCATACCTCATCTTTCAGTCGATTCTTGCAATGAACACATCACACAACCAACCAGAACCGCACATATCATCGCAATCAAAGAAGTTCGGGATTTGAAGTTTGAGAAGAAAAATCGCTTTTAGGGTTCTAGGGTTCTAAAACTCCGATTTGGAGGAAAAAGAAGAGGGCAACAATGTCTTTAGTCCCCTCTAATTAACCACGTGGAGTTATAGTTTAACCTTGGTTAACATTCCTGTCATTAGAGTTGACAGTCGTTATGTCGTAAGGATAGATATACCGTTATTAATAAAATGAAGGTTTTTAAAGACAAAGGAAATTAAACCATGTGTTTTTTGGGAAATTTAATAACTAGAGGAATTAAACGGCTAAAAAAAATTTAGATGGCGTAATTTTCGGATTTTTTCCATTAAAAGTTAGTTAGAAAGAATGGAATTTGTAACAAAATTAGAAGAAGGACCAGAGCATCTATATTGGAAGATCTATCAGTGGTGTTTGATTAAAAGATTGCTTGGTTTAAGTGTGTTTGTGATGGTGTAAATGCTTTTTGTTTGGGGTTGTTTTGTTTTTGGACATGATCTCCAAGGTAGATTGGGAAAAAACCAAACCTATTACTAACGAACAACAAACTACGTGTCTTTAATTTACTTTGTGCACTCAAAAATATTCGTTCTCATTATGAAGAGTAACTGTAACTTTTTTGGTCACAAGACTTCCAAGTTCCAACAGACTAATAGTAAGATCAAATCAAAATTTTGTTTTCCTCAAAAACACTTAATTCGTACAATCAGGGTTTCAAAACTTTCTAAAGAACACAAGTTCCTAACTGATTCGAGAGAAGATCTATCTCTATGGACCTCTATGGTCAATTGACTTAATTCTGCAACTGTAAGTAAAGGCCAAGAAAAATTCAAACGGGAGTTTATAATGGAAATTTTAAGGGTATCTATCATCTCAAACGCCAAACGCAACAGACACATCTCTCAGAACGAATCCCATTGACCACATCAAAATATATATAGATATATCTATATGCATAAGATCCCAGCAGCGAGACCATTGCAGCAAGCGACAAACTGATAAGAGTTTTTAGTGTGTGTTTTGAGAAGCTGAGAACCCCCGATCACTGCAAAGAGAAGCATCAACCATTATGGTTACAAGATCTTCAATGAGATGTTATTCAAAGATGATTTTCCTACAATCTAACTCGCAGGTGAGTAAACTGACCTGTTGCTTCTTCTTCTTCGGCCGTCTCTTCCTTTTGGGTTTATGAGCATCAGAATTGGAGCTCAAGTTGCTACTCTGACTGCTATATGAACTTGCCGCAGCAGCCCTATCAGTATTATATAAGGACTCACTTCTTCTGTTCGAAGTGTTTCTCGAGGATGATGGCATCTCATTCCTCTGTACATATGAATTCCTCCTAGAATTTGATTCAAACCTTGCTTGTGGTGGTGGCATTAAAGCCCTAGCAGAGTTTTGTTTCTACAAGGATTTTAAAACATTCAAACATGTAAATCAAAGTTTGTCATGTAAAACATGTCTTAACAAATTGCATCACCATTCATCATACCTGATTACGTTCATCACTAGACATGCCAGAAGTTGCTCTACCAGAAGCACTTGAAGCAGCCTCCCTGAGAAATATACGGCTCAATTAAATGTATTGACGTCTAAAAGAAAGTATACGACATTAAATTAACTAGGCATACTTTGCGCTTTTATCAGTCAATTCATCATCTGCATCTGCTTCATCGCTTGAACTCCCTTTATCAAAGAAATCATCATCACTAAGATCGAGAAGGCCATCATCTTCACTGCCTGTCTCTGTTTGTTCCCAATCATAAAACATAAATCATCATTTATTAGCTACAAATACTTATTAGTTCCAGAGAACGCGTAAACAAATAAGCATCTCTACATATCATGTGTTTTTACCTTCTAACTCTTTCCCACTAGCAGCAGCAACAATTTTATTCGCTTTGATCTGCTTCCTCAGTTTACCTCTCTTCTCAACTACTTCTGAATCCTCACCTCCAGTAAAAAGAGATACATACTTCTCATTTTTGGGAAAGAACTGCGATTATACATGTAAAAAGAACATACATTTTCAAGTAAGCTCATTCTAAATTATAGAAATTTAACTAACAAGTCAAAGGATGAGAATAGTAAACGAAGAACGCATTGTAATGAAGTTGACTTACCCTAACATATTCAAGATCTTCTTTGAGTTTAGTAAGTTGCTCAGCTATATCTGCGTCTCCCACATGGGCAGATGAAGTACGTTGTAGCTTCTCAAGACGTCTAATGGTCCTCTCGATCTTCCTTCGCTCTATTCAAGAAAACCCAAAAATAAAAGCTCCAACTTTTCAGGCTCTCATTACTAGTTAAATCGTCACGAAATGCTAGAACCATAGGTTAAAAGCTCTTACCAAAGAACTTAATCTTTCTGTTCCTGAGGAATACTTTACGTTCAACAGCAAGACGGGCATGAGCGTCTTGCTGCTTCTTCAAATCCTCCAACTTCTCTACTAGAGACTCTCTTACTTCAGGTGGCAAATCCTACAAAGTATCAAACCAATACATCAAAATTTAAACTTCTCACAAGGGTTGCTTTAAATTGAGAATATATAACTACCCATATAATCAAATTCTCCAAAAGAACACAACTTAGACACATATGACATTTATAAACCCTTAAACTCTACATAGAACATAGAGAACTAAATCGCCTATTTCATACTAGAAAGGATGAAAATTTAAGAGTGATTCGACAATGGAAACCCTAATTTAAGAGAGAAAAGGAGCTGACTTTGCGGAGAAAGCGTTCAACGGAACGCATCTGATTCTTGATGGAGACATTTTTAGGTTTCTTCTCTACACGCAATACTTTCGACCTTCGACTGCTTCCTGCTGACTGTTTCGGTTCCGATACCCTTCTCTTGGCATAACCTCCGTGCGCCATGGCCGGAGGGTTTTAAGCAAAAAGCTTTTGAAGGAGTTGAACAAGGAGAAAGGGTAGAGCAGAGAGAACAACAGACAAAAATTAGGGGTTGTGTTTTTTTTCTTTGTTCGGCGTTTTCTGTTTTTTAGCTTCTCCAATCGGACGTTAAAACGCTGCGTATGGAGATGTACAAATCCAACTAGGTTGAACCGGATTATTTTCCGAATAAACCGGTTTGTCGGATTGTGATAAATTGCCTCTGTTGAATTCAGAGGTGTCTCTCTTACGAGTAGTTGTGTCTCTTCAAATGTTTGCATCTTTCAAAATCTATATATTTGTTCTTCTTTTAACAAATTTTTTTAACTTTTTTTCAATTCAAATGTATACACATCTTTAAAATATGTATATATTTGTTCTTCTTTAGAAAAATTTCAAACTTTATTTTCAACACATATTTTTTCATAATATGATGAATCGAAATAGATATGAGATGAATCATGAGAAAACAAAGATATGAGATGACTCACTGTTCTCATGAAGAAGGTAATTAATATCTAGTCAAATGTAGCATACATGCTGAACTTGTTCTTACTTAAGCTCACAAATATCTCCCATGTGTTATTTATTTTCAAAGTCATTTTGATCAAAACAAACTTACAACATTAAAACCATAAATGCTGTAATTAATCCATCCAAAGTAATTGATGAGAAAGAATGATGAAACAAACCTTGATTTATTGGCACCAAGGTATAAATCAACATAATCCTTGAAGGAGTTTTGTTCCACTAGTTTGTCATTGAGTGTCACTTTCACATTGTCTCCCAAACATGCAACAATCTATAACCGTACCAATTTCACTACGTTAAGCATCTCAAAGTCATGATAGAAAACAAAATGTGTTATTAGTAGATTGGTTTGCGGTTACAACGGGAATAGAGACGGTCTTCCCATGTTTTTTTACGTGAGACCTAAACACCACCAGATAATATTTTAATATTATAGCTGAGATACTAAATGACAAGAATCATATAATTCACTAGGTTTGTTCATACAATTTATAACTATTACAAACATTTTTCAAGTAACTTTTCATCATGTGCATTCATTTACCACTCATGTAATTGAATCCTTTTTATGTTTAAGTTACTAAAAAAAAATTTCATTTTTTTATATTAATATTTCAATTGATCTAAATTTTAATAGCCAACCATTTGCAAGTATTTTCAAAAAATTACTAGATATTAAAATTACTAGATATTTATTATGATAAGAATGGTTTTTTGTTTAGGATTATTGATTTAACTAAAGGTTTATGAAATTTTGTTCACATAAAGTTTTTAAATTTTAAATTTCTTTATTGTATTTTTTTCTCACTCATAAATGTTTTTACCTTTATAAAAAACTAGATAAGTAACCTACATCTTGTGCGGAGAAAAATAACAGTAAGTACATTCAATATTGGATTAAATATATATATATATATATATATATATATATATATATAATCTATTATAATTGCCAAAATATATAGTATGTTGTTTTATACAAAAATATGTGTCGTCTACAAAAGTATGTTTCTTCTATATATTCATTTACAACTCCGCCTTTATAAAAATAGATATATTCATTTTTATTTAAGTATATTATAACGTTATAAGTGAGTTTTGATTCAAATAAGTGAAATATGTGATATTTTTCTGTTTTGTTATATTCAAAATTTGAGACTGATTGGTAATCTTCTGATTGATTGACAATAATATGCATAAAAGAAATAAAGTAATTAATTTGATAAAAACAAAATTATGAAGTAATGATTGATTTTGGAAAACGAAATATGTAAACATGTTCATTTATATAAATATGTTTGGGTTATGTTAAAAAAAATTCAAATAATTAATTTAAATAGATTTAATTATTTAATTCAAATGAGTTAACATTATGTCATTTTCATAGTGGTCATCAGTTAGTATTTTTTAATATATTGTTTCTTTTTATATGATTATTTTGAAAATTTATATTGTCTTATACAATGTATTCATATTTTTATCATTTAAAAAAACTGATAAATCAAATAATCTAAAAGCGAAGTATAGAGTTTAAATTTATCAAATAAAGAATTTTACACTTCTTTCAAATTAACACTTTATATGGTGCTGTCAGCATATAAACATTTACATATATAAGTATGTTCAATTATTGGGCAACCAATCTTGGAGTTACCTTTTAATTTAATTAATGTTTGGTTGAAAAAAAAGTATGTTCAATTATATAATTATGTGGGAATAAACATATGATATTTATATGGTCAAATGTATAAATCTATGTAATTAATATTTATATGATATTAAAATATAAAGCATAACGAAATAAAATATGTGGATTTTAAGTACAATTAAATCTTATTTAAAGAATCCAACTACCTATCATATGTTTATAGCATTAATCATTACTTATTTAATCATAAAGATTTGTATTCTTTAATTGCATAATTTAATTGCAATTTTGTTCAAAACAATTGAGCCAAATATGTGTAAGTTACATCAATGGCAAGTTCTGTAAATATTCTAGTATATTTATATTGGCATAGTGATGTAATTATTTACACTTTTTAAGGTTATGTTCAAAATTGTACTTCCAAATTAATAATAGGAGATACTAAAAATAACCCAAAATATCCTTAACTTAGTTATATTTATCAAAATTTAGCCAAATTTTATGTAAATTTAAAACTCTTTAGTATTTGGGATACGAATAACGGAATCAAAAATTTTAAAATATCGCAATGGATATTAAATCCCTCTACCAAAATACCAAAAAAAAAATACTCCAATACCCAAACTCTTATAACTTAATGGAAAAAATTCTATACTTTTTGGCTATACTATTCTCAGAGAAAACTATAATATTACTATTGAAATATTTATCCCAAGTATGTATAGCATGAGTTATAATCTAAATTTTTTTAGAATCTCTTCTCCAAGATTCTGGAATGTTTACCAAAGCTTGCTGGAAACAAATGGTCTTCAAGTCAATGTGAAGCTAACAATGCGCTATTAATGTTTTAACGACTTATACGACTATATTTTTTCCATAAAGTTTACATTTGAAAGGAAAAAAACGTCACTGATGATTTGGAGAAAAATAATTTAGAGCTGGAGGAGACATACAGGCCATAAAGAGAAAAAAGTGCTAAAAGTATTACAAAAACGGAAGTATTTTTTTGGCGGTCGAAGAAATAATTAAGACCAATGAACAAAAGAGGCTTCTATGTGTATTTGTTTCTTTGAATTATAAACGACTTATTTGATGCTTGCATTAGCGAGTCAGTCTCCTTGCCTAATGTCGTTTGGTGTGTAAGAAAGTATAACAGAATGTGGTATATGAGAATGTATACAATTTCATAGTGTGATGGGTTGGTCTCCTTCAAGCTCTGATATAACAATCAACGAGTCACCCATTTCGAGAGAGAGAGGTTCATTCTTTGGAAGCGGATTGATCATCTGCAACCACAGGAAAAAACAAAGTTATCAACGTTAGTGAAGAGGAAGAGGTTAATAATGTATGTTGCAGAGTAATAAAACACTCACCTTTTTACCGCATTTTATGTAGCCTATAGCGACTTCTCTCCTTAGCCAAGCTCGCTCTGAGAGCTCGGTGAATGAAGGGTTTTCGCCCTTTTTCATGTAAAGCTCAATGCCCTGCGTGTCTCAAAGCAAACTCAATATTTTTAGACCGCAATTATTGTGAATTTTGTAATCGTTACCGGCAAAAAGACTTGAAGGAAGAGACTGTTATTCTTTTTTAACCTTAACGTATATCTCATCACCATCTGCGTTTAGAATGTCCTTCCACACCTCGTTCAATTCGCTGTTTTCAGCAACTATATAGAAAAGCGTATTACTATTGTTCGGATTATACGTAGATAAACAAGAAACGAAGATTGAATAGATGGAATGTAACCTTGTGCTGTTACAAGGCTCATAACTTCCTCTGCTGCTATGAATGTTAGGGATGGCTTCAGCTCTGTTATCTGTTTGGTTTTGAGTAATGTTTCAGCAACTTAATTATAAGGGAGCTAACAATAAAAAAGAAAAAAATAGCAAAGCCTTTAAATACCTGCTTGCCGAGGTTTGAGTCGACGATTTCAGAGGCTAGATTATGTACCTAAAGAAACAACAGAATTAAACGAATTTTAGCTATTCAATGTGGTTTTGGATTCAATGAACATATAGTAAATTACCTTTACTCCAAGCTTGTTGCAGATACTTTCAGCGAGGAGAAGAGAATAAGCAGATTGTTTGTCTGCTCTAGATGGATCTAAAACACATTCAACTTATTTGTTAGTGTTATACTGTTATCATTATTGCAAAAGACGAAATCAAGAAGAAACAATCGCAAAATGCTTACCTCCAAGAAGCCAGTCTCGATCTGATATTACAAGGATGGTCAGAGGAATAGCTTTGCCTTTTTTATATCTACTTTGCAGACGCATTATAGTTTGTTTTAACGTATCATAATTCAGAGGATTCCCAACCTGCGGAAGATTGCAAAAACATCAATACACAATGAATCTGAAGCTCTTCTTGTTCATGCCACTGAAAATGAAATTTACCTTATGTGAAACCTGGATGTTCTTGATTTTCACTGAACCCATACTATCGTCCACTCTTCTTCTATCCTCTAATGGTACATCAGATAATATTTCCTGTGTAAATAAAATTATTAGTAAGTCTTTATGTGAGAGCCGACAAGAGAAAGATAATGGTACCATATGATCATACCAATGAACTGCCTGGACCAAGATAGTTATCAAACTCCTCGATCATATGCACAACATCTCCACGCCAACCAAGTAATAGTATAGACTCTTTGGGTCCTTTGATGGAATCTGATCCCTGTGTAATAGAATGAAAATTAGATGTTTCAAATTTGAAGTTTCAAAAGTCTAGTATTATAGTTCATGCATCCTAGGTAGTTGGGAGTCAGACCTTTGATAAGGACTTACGAGGACGCATAATTATCTTCGCTAGCCGTGATCTTTTTTTCTCAAAAACTTGCTTTCGAGTATCAGCCGGAGCTACTGTAATGTTCTCAAGTGACATGTCTGTATATAGGAGTTGCTTCTTTTTCCAATTGAGAGGTGCGATAAACAATAATTTGTCGGTTTCCATAAGCTCTTCGTTATCATTTGGGTGGAAATTTACTTTCCCATCTCGTAAAAGGCCACACACCACAACCTGAAAGGAATACATGTAGAGAATGAAATTAGTAACAAAGATCAAAAGGTACTGGTTCGAAGAATGAAAAAACAATCTCCCAAGAGTTACTCCTACCTCTTGAAACCCCAATCTTAATTGTCTATACTTCGTCCCAACTAGATTGGGGAAGCTGCAAAGATTAAATACATTTTCTGCAACAAGTAGACTTGGTATTAATTAGTCTTGAATACAGGCATAATAAAAACATGAAATAAAAATTCTAAACAATACACAGTCAGGTAAGATGAAAGCACACCATACTTGAGTAATTTAGTAGGTGCCTGTAGATCTTTATCAGGTCTTTTTGACGTGAGCATTGGACAAACAATTTGGACGTAACATTTTCAACCGGCTCCACTTTCAATCCCGAAATGGACTTGAGAAGATCATATGTATTAGGGCTTGATACCTGCACTCATTTCCAGTAGCAAGAAAGGAACAAAAGATCAGCATTTACAAACAGAAAACCATTACTGTACAGTTTTTAGTAACCTAATTTACCTCCACAATGGTTGGGATCGATTCCATCTTTTGTATAGGTTGAAGGGCTAATACAGAAAGAAATGCGTCTGTATCAACTTCATACCTGAAACAATGTTTTAACTTAATTGATTCCTCTTTTAAAGAGTATATTAAGATTCCATATTTTTTACCACTAGCATTCCCGTTTTCTGACAGGTTAGAGAACATATCTTTTCTTTTTGGTACTCACTGAGAACCAAAGTGTGTAATGAAGAATCAAGTACAAAAAAACTAAGAGTAATGAGTAGTTATCAATGAGTTAGTTCAAGAGAACTCTGAACTCTCTACCCCAAAGGCCCCAAAACACCCAATACTCTATACACATAACTCTCTTAACCGCATCATATACATATCCCAATTTCTAAGCTAGCTTAGTAAACATATTCATCTACTATGGGAGAAAGAGTTACGACACTGAAAACGATACTACTCAAATACTTATTTGGAACTTCTCAGCTTCCATAATCATCTTCCTCCAAGCTGATACACATGTACTTTCAAGAGAGTTGAATTATTCTTACCTATCACCTTTCGTTGGTAGTATGATAATAGCACGCGCCATAGAGGCGGCAGCCCTCTCAAATGATTTTGTCATGTTGAGACTACAACTGCACTGGTAGAAACATGAAATCAGCACCGTAAATGTATTCAAACCAAAAAGAATATTAATTGATATGGCATAAACCTAAGCAGTATTTCAGATTCCCTTCCGCTAATTAGGAAGCGTTTCAACCACTTTACCTCTTTGTAAGGATGTCAATATGATTGAAATCTTTGGAGTACGCCTCAGCTAGCTTGTCCATCTGCTTCCTTGGAGTATCAGACATGAGCAGAAGTCTCTGCTTCCTGGAAGCATGTAACAAAGAAAAGTAATTATCCAAGTCAACATAAGCGGTGAAATAAATTGTAAGATACTTAGAGAGACCAAAGTACCTAGTTGTGGCAGTACCTAAGCGGACAGCATGCTCATGATAACTGTTCAGTTGCTTTAGTATGAAAGGTAGATGACTGTTTATTCCACAAATGATGATATGATCAGCTTCTAGGACTTGCATCTGTGCCCCTTCCCTCAGTTTCGTCATATTATACTGCTCAGACAAAGCGATTAGGAACTTGTACCAATTAACATTCATTTCGCACCAGCAGTGTTTATCTCAAGAACTTACCCGAAATTGTTCTGTCATTGTGCTTAAAAGACGAGAGTAAAACAATATTCCCCAAATGGCTAGGACAAATCCAATGACTCTTTCAATGCGTGTCTTTTGCTGCACTTTTCAGTAAACAAATAGGTAGGCATTTAGTTGCAAGAACTCCATACAAATATTGTGAGGCTTGCAAGTGATCTGAAATAATATCTTCGAATTGGTCGAGAAACAAATCATGACCTTCAGATGAGTAGAAGAGGAAATGAGGCATGCCCAGGCCTCCCAGAGGCAGTCTTCTAAGGGTAGGTCTTTCCTTCACAACAAAAAAGGAATAGCAGTACGCATAATTAAGAAATCATGCAATCGAAATTCATAAGATAAGAGTTTAAGTCCATCTACAAGGGTCTTCATCAGACTAAAACAAAAGATTGTGATCATATAACCACACGTAAGACGAACTTATAAAGGCTTTAAATCGATAAGCTAAGTTAAACAAAGCTGTATTACCTGAATTTGAAAAATAGGAGTCCCCCAATGAAAACAAATGATACACATGCTATCATGAGCGCCACAAGGAACCTAAAATAGCCACGACAAGTGATCGGAACAAATGTCATTGTCACAAAGAAAAAAAATAATATACGACATTTGAACAATGCTAATCTCAAGGACAAGTGACACTTAAAATTATACTCAGCATGAATTACATATGCGAAGGAGAAACAAACTCATACTTAGGAGATCCTCAACCTCAAACCCATGTCCTCACTATTGGAAGACGAAAGATTTAAGTCAGATTTCTACACTATTTACATGTTTTATCATTTTAAATTTAGTGAATCATCCTAGCAATTCTGACACTTTCCAATATTAACCATCCAATACCACCAGTTGCTACTGTAATTGGTAACATTTGTACATACAGCTATCTTACAGAAATTAGAAGAAAGACAATCAGCATTTGGATAAGAAAATATTGGATTTAGGACATACGTGCCAATGTTCTTCTCGAGCTGAATATTGAACAGATAAAGAAACCTTGAAAGACCCCATTTGATATCGTGAAAAGAAGGAACGGGGACGTCCAACTTGAGAGGGGTAGGTAGAGAGTTCGAAGCACAAGCAAAAGGCAAGTTAGCCCCCACTGAGTTTTGAGCGAGGCGGGGAAGCTCTTGACATATCATTTGCGCTACTCTGAACACTGCATACAGTGGGATGCATCCTATCACAAGTTTATATGGAAGAAGACTCTGCAGATTAAGAAGATTCTATATCATAAGCATACAAAACATTTCATCTCAATAACTAAACATGAAGCAAACGCATTGAGAGACATCAAAAATACACCAGTAGACAGGCAAAATGAGGTGAGATTCATCTTTCAAACCGAGATATCAGAATAATCATCTTGCAATCTAAAACCTCTTAAACATCAACGAAACAAAATATTCGTCTGATTTTGCAAAAGTACAGGACCAAATGTACAACATGAAAAGACATGAGACTGGAGGTTGGTTAGGTTCACCTTATGAAATTTGGAACTGAAATTATTCAGGTTGACACTGGACGGCTCTGTGTCTCCTGTCCTTTGTGATTTGACTTTAAAGGTCTCTGTAGGAGTGAAATTGAGGAAGAACATGAATAAAAGAGAGACATTAAAGAGTAAGCAAAGCATCAAAAGTTTTGGACACTGTCAAATTCAGCTGTACTCCCAATTTGAAAGAGACTAATTGAGGAATAGTTCTCACAGAACCTCACCTCGGAATCTAAAAGACTCAATCCCACCTAAAGGCAGAGAGTGTAAACTCAAACTCCTGCAAAAAAAAAAATACAGAGATACACAATCAATACCCAAACTCTGCGACCAGTGAGCTTTGATTGAATTACCCAATAAATGTTTTACCCAAATATTCCGGTTCGAGCCTTAAACCTTACAGAACCCAGATTCAAAAGTTCCACTACAAACTCCTAAATTTTTAAGAACCCATTGAGCTCGCTACATTTTATACCGTAAACAACCCCCAAATGAGAAATACTCATAAAATCTTGGACCATCACAAACAAACTGCATAATCAATCACCCAATATGAGAAGCAAATAAAAGTAGTACCTGTTAAAAGAGGCGAATTGATCGCGTCTCAAAGCTTGTGAAGGTAGTATCAATGGCTTCCAGCTGCTATATAACTGAACAGCCACCATTTTTTTTTTTGCACCTTCTCCTTCCTTTATATTTTTCGCTCTCCCTTGGGTGAGGATGATGATATATATGCACACACACAATTATATATATATATATATATATATATATATATTTTAAGAATTTGAAAAGAAAAAGAAAAATCCGAGGGAAATGCGTATTTTTTAATTAAAGTCAAATTTTGTTGTTGTTTTATTTGTTGCCATTATTGATTTTTGTTGTTGATGTTTTGGACCCAATCTGTTAGTTACTAGTACAATGTTAAGAACCAAAATTAATTTAAAGAGAAAAAAAGACACAACACTTAAAAAAGTTTTTGTGAAAATTTATGATTCATATCACTGGATTTGATAACATAAAAACAATACGATCTGAAACAAAAGGTATGTTCGTTTTCTTGTCGCTAATTACCGAAACGAGCGATAACAAGCAAACTTTGTTTGTTTGCTTACCAATAGTTCAAAGATCAACCACAATGATTGTTGCTGGCGACCGGCGATTAAAATTTCAAATCGTTGTTTTTGTTAGCAATTGATTTTTAAAACATAGTGACTGAAATCAATAATTATTAAAGTTGCAAATAGTTGTACAGTTGAAGAGATTGAAGGGGTTGAAAAAAATTATTCAACCAATTTTCACCATTTACATTGAAAAGGTTGTAGAGGTTAAAAAAATTATTCAATCCATTCAACTTAAAAAGTTGAAAAAAATAAACTAATTATAAAGCAAAAATGTTCAACTTGTTCATCCTTTTTTTTTTTAGATGAGTGCGTGTTATTCAATCTAATTTTATTCAACCCAATTTTATTCAACTTATTCATTTTTAAGCAACTATTTTGTCTTTTTATTTTTTTGAATTAACAAAAAAAAAAAAAAAAAAAAAAAAAAACAAATCCATCGATCTCTTTCTAAACCTAAAATTTTAATCTCCAACTCCATCGATATTTGTATTTCCTTAAACTATAAAGAAACGATCAAGCCCAACCAATACCTAAATGTTTTATCATTTAGTTACTCGATTACCACCACCGTAAACAACCGAATTCATGTGAGATGAAATGTGTCACGAATTTATATAGATAATACATTTTGTGGAAAAAAATATATACATTTTTAACATATCAAATATTGTTTAATTTCAGATTATATATGATTTTTCTATAAGCATAATGTCATTTAGTTAAAAATGGTAGGGGTCCGGGAGCTTGTGGTCGAGTGGTAGGGAGCGGAATGAGATGTTACAGCGTTTCAGATTCAATTTCAATGCTGCGCGAAACTAAATCACATTTTCTTAAACACCTTTGAATGGATATGGACCTATATAACGGCCCATTTGAATATCCGGAGAAAGTGTCTATCTGTGGACTGCACCTCCCTCATAAATTAGTCTCGGGCTTTACATAAACCTGACGATTTAAAAAAAATGGTAGGGTGATTGGACAAACATGTCCAGTCCAAATCACTCAAAACTGATAACATGTCCTTATATTTCTTTTAAAAGGTTGAAAAGTTAAAACAATTGCTTACGAAAAGAACTAAAACCAAAATTGAACAATTTGTAATCCTCTTTGGTCATCCTCTTACCATGTATGACTCGTCTCGGTTTCAAAGTCATTCTTAACTCAATACGTTTAGGATTTGTATACATATATGGATGTGGCACGTGACCTTTATATGCGAGCTCTCTTTGTGAATAAAAGACTCTGGTGGATAAGGAAGGTTTGGCTTGCGTTTGTTATCGAATGGCTAAGAGTGGGACACGTGGAGTGATCAAGGTTCATCGCAGCTAACGGAAGTCAACGAAGACGTTCTTTGTTATATCTTCTTCTTTCCCTTTTCTTTTGTGGTTGTTCGAAGTTTGTTAAGAGTTTACACAGAGAGAGAAACAGAAAAGAGAGTCGAAACGTTGTAGAGAGAGAAAGCTCGGTTTAGAGCAACTGTTCTAGTGGATTCTGGAGATCTCTCCGGCGAGACGTAGGATCCTACCTAAGGATCCAAACTCGTAAAATTGCCTTGTGTCTTTTCGTTTCTTGTTCGATCTTTGATATATCATGGTTTTTGTGGTTTTTAACCATGGTATAAGTGTGTTTTTGAGTCTTTTAATTTGTTTTGTAGGTTGTTTTTGAGTCTTTATAGGTTTAGGTACTCATTGGCACGGATAGAACACAAAGGAGCTAAAAATGATGATTTGGAGCATAATCAAAGCATGAAGGCTGATCAACGAAGCTGGGAGACGAGATCAAGAATATGCATCGACCGATGCAATCTCAGCATCGATCGATGCATCTGCCACAAAGCCAAACGAAAGTTGTCTCTACAAGTTTTAGAAGATTTACAAAATTTGCCCAAGTTTCCTTATTTGCAATTAAGGCCCAAGACGTGTTTTAGAATATTTATAGGATTTTAATGGTCATTGTTTAGACCTAAGTTTTATTCTGCAACCTTTTGGAAAGAAGAGATATTGAGAGCTTTAGAGAGATAGATCTGATTTCATCTGTGTATAAAATATTTTTGAACTCCCTTTTTACTTCTTAATATCAATTGCTTATTATTCAGAAAGATGTTTTGTACTTTATTGAACATGTCTGAGTAGTTTGCTTGTTAGGTTTAGGTTTTTCATAAGGTTTTTATGGTTTATTAGATCTATTATTTTTAGGGTTCATTATCTTCTGTGATCTTCATCTTAGGTTGTTCTTCATATTGATTCTTGATTGATCATCTAGAATTAATACTTTAGGAAAATAAATTGATATGAGAATATAATTGATTTCCCTGATAAAACCTTTTGATGAGCAAAATTACTTTCTACTCAGAGATTTGATTTAGTGATTTTGTGAACAATCTAAACTTGTTTTTAAAGCTGATTTATTACCTAAAATTTTGCAAAGAAATTTGGATTTTCTGGTTTTAAATTTAGATAATATTTGCAGTGAGAACTGATTTATTTTACAAAATAGTTTAGAGTTCTAGATCTGATTTTTAATTGCTTGAACCCTAGTAATTTATTAATTTAATATTCTGTAATTTCTTGAATAATTCTCTAGGCCTAGCTCTTTGATCCTTTGAATTTACAATACTTCTAATTCTGTTTTTGCATTGTCTTTAATTTAATATTTTGATTTAGCATAATTAAAAAAACAATAAGTCTATTGTATGAACTAGAGTTTCAGTAGATTCGACCCTTAGAGTATTACAAGTGCAAGGCTGTTAGTACTATTAGGATATTACAATTTGAGCATATCAATCTTTACAAACGAGTGAGTTAGAGAACATTAGTGCATTCGTATCGGGATAGATGTGAGTTCTATTTGGCTTGAGAAGCAACAATGGAGATATTTCTTTAAAAATCGTTTTGGTAAGTCAACTAGTCATTGTTTTTTTAATTGTTACTTTAGGTCAGTACTTTAAGTATTAAAGAATGACTGGTGTCTTTATTATTGACGCTCTCTTAGTATTTTAGTTTATTATTATTAGTATTTTAGTTTATTATTAAACCATACTCAGTTTCTTATTCACAACTTGAATAACACAATCTTGTACATCTCTTTGGAGAACGTGCTTCACAACTTTTGAAACCAACCAACACGTAATAGTAGTAACTAACCAACGATATTTTAGTTGTCCATATTCGTCTTCAATTTATATATATTTTGTATTTATATAAATTAGGTATGAGATCTCGAAGAGGAAGAAGTGGAGAAAAGCACGTGGGCGTACACACAATGTGAATCTCAATGGAAACCTCAAATGTTCGGTTATCATTACCAATTTTATCACGCTTTCAATTTTGGCTTCATCACTCTCGATCGTTTACTTACTTTTTTGTCTTTTCTTTTCTTTCTTCTTCCACTCACTTTCTCGTTTTCATATACATTTTGGAAGAGGAAATAACGTATACTAATAATACAGATATTTTTCCAGTTTTGTTTTCATCGTTAAAAAATCTCATCCGCAATATCAAACTCGAACGTAATTGGCTCTCCCGACGCATCAAATTCAATGGGTTAATAAGACAACATAGTTTATCAACATTTATATCAGAACCACAGAAAAATATCTCTGATAATTATGGTTGACATGAAATGAAAAAAAATATATATCCTATTTTAGTTACATAATTACATGGTTTTTGACTATAGATCTTAAACAAGAGATGCATGAATTGATATATATATTTTAGTACTATTTCTAATATACTTATAAAAATGCAAAAATATACAAAAGTATCATTTTTAAAACTAAAACATGTAACAAATTAGTTTTGTTGTTAAGCTCAAAATAAAAGTTTTGTTCGTCATTAGAAAATCCGTACAACTGATTTTGTAATGTGTTTAGACTTTTGTCCATGAAAATCCGCACGATGTAGTGAATTCGGATTCTAGTGAGAAAGATTGAGCCAAATAGACTTAATCGCTAGTCTAAAGATACATCTCATTTTTAGAAGTTTGATTTTTAATAAATTACGTATAATTATATGTTTTTAGCCATAAAAAATATATGTTATATCTTAAAAATAAATTAATTAGACTTATTTACGGATTTAAAAAAATATTGTCACTAAGAAATAAAATTGATATAGTATTTGAATATATTATATGTCTTTTTCGTTATTTCATCCTCTTTGTAAGAACCCATATTTGTTTATTTTTATCTAAACATTAGGATTTCACCCGCGGTACACCACGGAATTAAATTATAAATTATTGTATTTTAAATAATAATTTTTAATTTATTTAGTTTTTAAATTCTCTATTAATTAACTTTCTCTAATTAATTTAGAATTTTTTTCTTCTTCTTACGTTTTATGAAGTTTATATCCTAATTACATTAAATTTGTTATTAGATAGAATATAAAATTCTAGATTTGTTTTGTTCTCTAGAATTAAACAGAGGTATATGCCTATATAGTATGTTAGTGTATATTTTTATGTGTATTTAATTTTTTTTTTTTTGAAATATTAAGAATGTGTTATAGTACGTGTAATATTATGTAGTTCATATACTAAATAATTTATAAGTTAATTTTAAAAACTATGATTACAAATCTATAGTATATATGAGATAAACTAATAGTTTTAGTGTTGGTTTTATAGTCCAAACCTTCCATGATAGGCAGGTGAGGCATTTTCAAATATTTTTAATCCGCAAAAACTGATCATACGAAAATAAATCGTGAAAGTAAAAATTAGTTTAAACTACGTACTAAAAATAAAAATAAATCTGTGAGCAAACAATATTTTTTATATTTTATTATTATTACTTGAATAAGATATCAAATTGAATGATAAATATGTTTGTTACCTTTTAAAATCATACAGTTAATTTTTTTGAATGATTGTTTAAATTCAGAATTTATTTAGAACAATTACACCGAAATTAATTTCACTTTCTCCTATAACAGTTAACTGAATTTATGTAAAACACTTACAAACAATCTGAATTGTGTATGGAGAAAATATTGTTTTGTAAAATTGGAAACTTAATATTAATTAAATTAATTATAAACTAATGTTAAAGGGAGTGGTTCGGATTGTTTTAAAAATTTTATTTAGGATGGAAATCTTGTTTTCAAAAATAGAAACTTAATATTAATTAATTAAATGAAAAACAAATTAATAATTAATGCCAATGCTTGTAAATAAGTATGAACTTTAGGATTTATTTCATAAATATATACAAAAATGTATATATATATATATATAGATATAGATGTTGAAGTGGGCTCTCATGTGATGAAGCAAGGACATGAAATCTTGTTCATCTTCTTCCTCTTTTTCTTCGTTTCTATTTTTGTGGTTTTCTGTTTTCTGTTTTTTGTTTTGCTCTGTTTTAGCAAGAAATAATGGGATATTTACAGCTATAAAAGACTATCTAAGAAATTTTACCGTGAGATTTTACAAAATATAAATTGAGACAGCCTGATTGTAACTCACCACCAAAACACTCAAGATCATACACTTTTACACTACATAGTACTTATCTAAATAAGTCTGTAACGTTACATTGTGATAATTTGTTAGATAGGTTGAGACTTTATGAAACAAGTCACTCTCAACTTCATCCTACAAAGGATATATCTCGGATAGATAGTCTACATGGTTGGATAGTTTGTTCGGACTATAGTTTGCTAGGTTTAATATATCAGAAACATCTTTTAAAATTGAATACAAATATGAACTAAATACAAAATAGGTTCTCTAACTTATAAAAGTGGAAATACAAAATCAAGACCGTCAAGAGGTATTCATTACTAATGAACAATCTATATTATACACAGTAGCCGGTTCATTCACAGTTTCACAATCGAAAGTCATGATTATAATGAGATTAGAGAATCCATATTCTTATCTTGTGGCGATATCGTCTTTCTCTACCGTGAAATCCCATACATCACCATACTTGTCATTGAAGTCCCAGATGCTCATTGTGTTGTAGTCATTGATGAGCTTGTCACGAGCTCCTCTCTCCAATTTGTATATCTGAGGCTCGAAGTTGTGTGGCTGGTCTGGTTTATCCATCTCTATTATACAAAACACTACCGTGAACAACGCTGCACCTATGAACAAGTACTCACCCTGCAACACACACACACACAAACACTTGTGATTCTTTTTCTCATACTTGGCTTAACTAACGTATCTCTAGTTCGTTTTACGTAAAAACAGAAGCGGTAAAACTAGTAACAATCTGTTTGAGATCAGCATATAAAAATCCAGCTCTCTCACCAACTTCCAACATTTATAATCTACTGTCAACCTAGCTAGCCTTATGTTAGTTGTAAAAAAGATGCTTGATGAGAAAGATAGAAATGGTCACAAGACTCTCATATATATATATATAGAGGTTTTACTTCAGTTAACGTTGGTTCAACTCTTAACACTTACTACTTGGTTCAGCTAAACCAATCACCCGAACACTCTAATCTTCCCACTCAAGATGAGCTAAAAACCGAAGAGAGACTCATCTTGCTATTAAAAAGAAGGTTCCAATCCTAGGATAGTTATAGCCTCATAGGAGACTTGTTATATACATGAGCAGCTGAAACTTGTTAAAGTTGACACAACAGTGTTCGAAGCAACTCGAGTTTCGTAGTCTTTAAGCTCCAATAATAAAGAGTATCTGATTGAAGTAATGATAAAATATTGGATTCAAGCAAAGCAAAGGATTTGAAGTTACCGGAGCATCAAAATACATCCCTGCAGCTATAGCAGGAAGAAACATCCAAGAGATTAAACCTGCAGATATAACAAACAAACAAACAAACAAAAACCCGCGAGTTTCGATCAATCTGCGTTCCATTAAAAACATTAAAACCGGGCTAAACAAAATACCTTGAAACCCATTTGTTTGATCCACAGCAGCAATGTCATCTGCAATTGCTCCCCAAAATGTTCCTAACATAACATTTCCAACAAGATTCAATCAAAACAAAATCATAGAATCCTAAAGAAGCAGAGGAAGAACAAACTGGTAACTAAAGTTTTACCCTTTTCAACTTCTCCTTCATAGTAAGTATGAGCTCCATCGTAATATCCATACTTAAAATCCTCCTGTAATATTACCAAACCAAATCAGAAACAAGTTTCACCAATTCTTGAATTCAAATCAAGATAATCTTTTACCATTTCAATGCTGTTAATCTCGAACTGACCAATTGGGTCTTCGTTTATGTCTGGTTCAATCTGTGACAATCCTGCAGCTGAGACCAGCTTAGCTAATCTCAATCTCCTGCCACATTTTACGACACAGGAGGTGGTCTGATCAGGAAACTTAACTCCAAGTTTCGAATCAATGATCTTTGGGATCGATTTGGGAGAGAGAACCGTGACCGTTGCCATTTTTTTTTCCTTCTTTGCTTTATCTTCTTCTCTCTGTTTCTTGCGCTGTCTCAGAGTTTTGGAGCCATAGATTAATAAAAAAAAAACTACTTTTTTTTTTTTTTTTTTTTTTTGTGTGTGTCTGTTGTTCGTTGAGCGAAAGAGATTAGTGGTTTACTGTCTGTCATATTACCAAAGTGACTGACAAGTTCAGAAGCGCCAAGTGGAACGTAATAAGAGTATTGAAACAGGCCCAATTCAATCAACAATATATGTTGGGCCCAATTTGGATCCTCGGTTTAAATTTTATGTGACAAACTGTCTTCCTATAGTTCATAACCCAGTTAATGTAAAATTCGTTGCATGTTAAACATATACTTTTAGTTAAATTACTTATAAAAATAATTTTAAATATGTTAGCTACACGTGATCAGCCGATTAATAATGACTAAACGAGAAAAATCAATAACTTTCCATCGACAATTTGTTAAAAAATTGAACTGTAAGAAATGGTTTTGTACGTGTAGACGCCTAAGCAGCCTGTTTTTTTGTACATCATAAGAGGTCTGGTTGGCTTTGCTTTGTTCGGTTTAGTCGTCGTAATTACAAAGTCAAGTCCCTTCATTAATTTAGGGGACAATAATAACGTAAGAATCATAAACAAATGATACCCCAACTGTGATAAAGGTTGAAGTGGTTGGGAATTAAGCTTAAAAATTAAATGCTTTGCTCTTTCTTTGATTGATGTTTACCAAATATCCAAGTGATGATGTTTTAGGCTGCAATATCATTTTATCTTTGATTTACTGATGAGTAGAATATCATTTTATCTCAACTACTTCGGCACCCAAATTTAAACGCAACAAGTTTAAATTAAGGTTTGGAGTTTAGATTATATAGATTGACTTGACTACCACCAATATGTTTGGATCTGGAAACTAGAATAACAAATTAGTCGGCCATAATTTCAAATAATAATGTTTTAAACTCTATATATTGCGGTTAGGTACTAGTTATTAGTACTAGTTATCCACTAATCTTCTTAGTTTTCTTAATTAAACCCATTGAATACATTGGCTTACTATGCATAAAAGACAAAAGAAATTTGTAGTTCATGAGGCACACACACAAAGTCCCCTAGCTAAAATATATATCCATACTGAAATGAAAAAAAATTGATCTTCTAGTAATATAAAGAAAATAAATCAAGTGTTAGTTTCTTGAGGATTTAAGAAGAAAAAAAATGTGTTAACTGCAAAGGTGAAACTCGCTTGTGCAGGTAATCATTTTAGTTTTTTTTTTTTCATTAATTATTATCATTATGACATAGTATTATTATAATACATTGATATTCAAAGCTTTCACTTGAATTTTTTTTTTAAAAAAACTAACAACGTCTAAGACGTATATAAATCATTATACAAATCATTCAAACTAGTGTCTAGAATTAAAAAATAAAAATAATTCGTGAAAATCAGCATGAATCTCATTTTTTAACATAATTATTATTTATAAAAAATTTAAATTATAATTTGCTTGAATATTTCAGATATATACACCGGTCTAACTAAAGGTGCAGAAAAATCATAACTCCTTTTGGAACATATTTTGCTACCTAAATATGTACTCACTACATGTTTTTAATATATTTAAGAATGACTTGAACACTTGGTATTTGAAAAACCAATGAAGAAGAAAAGAGTTGCGAGTGGTAGAATATGGTTTCTTCCAACTTCCAAAATTTAATTTCTCAACGTAATTGCATCGTTTGGTAGGAATTTTCTTAAGCAATTAGAATCAGTTCTCTGTTAATTAAACATATATTTTTGGATTACCTACCACACACACTCTCCCCAAATTGTGTGTTGACACAAACCAAATGATGAAATGAAAACAAAACTTATCACGCACGCATAAAAGATTCACACGCATGCTACGCATATATATTGACTTGTGTAAGATAATCTCACTAAAATAGTAAGTACACATGCACGAAACGCTACTTAAATTTGGGTTATAATATGAGTTAATGACACACACAAAAATATTTTCTGTTTTGATAATGGCACAATGTTTTCTTGTTTAAAAATATCCTGATTTTAGTAAATATAAACGTTTTATCAATAAAACCAAGCCATGGGGAATAAGATCATGAAGTATGGTTATAGAATGTTTCATAAATTCATGAAAACTAGTCAATACAAACTCAAATAGAACTCAATCGAATGAATAGTTATAGTTTGTTAAACTTTGGTTTTTGAAAGATATTTTTTTATATTAAGATTTTGAAGCCAAAATGAAATAAAAAATAATAACTCTATTTAGCATATATATATACTGCCAATGAAAGTGACTAAACGAAAAAATCAAGATGGTCAACAATCAACATAGTGCATTTTGAGTTGTTTGTTATGATTTCATAATACTTAATAGTTTTAGATAGTGTAATGAAAATAGATAAGTCAATATGTAACTAAAAAACTCTTTGATAACGCGATATAACATATGAGAAAACTGCAATGTTTTTTCTTGATTCATCTGGTCAAAAATAAATCAAGTTTGAATTAGTTTCTGATAAGGTTTAATATACTGTTCTTTTATCTATATATTATCCACAATAATATTTTAGAATGCGATAAAAAAAAAAATAATAATGTTTTTTGGCTTGATTCGTTTGGTCAACAAATTTGAGTTTTGGATAATTTCCTGATGAGGTTTAATTGTTATTTTTAAAAAAGTTTCTTAAACCCATGATCATATTTAATTTATTATATAATTTTTAAATCAATAAAAAATAAAAGAACTCTTAATATATAATGTTAACATGTACATGTAAAAACAAAATTTGTTGACTCAACTATCTATAAAATTATCCGTTTTTCGTTTAATTTTAAAACAAATATCAATTTGGTCACTTATAAGTTTTGACTAATACCACCTTGCCTAGTCAAGTGGTTACAACACTACTTCTGCAACCGATTCCACCAGACTTCGATTCTACTAAGTCGCGGTATTCCGCGTACTAAAAGATTAGTAGGAGTGTTAAGATGGGTACAAACCTATGGGTTTACCCTGTTTGTCTATTATTTTAATGGATATAGATTTTTTCTGTCAACCATTAGATCACAACAGACCGACCCATTAGTCAAATCCCTACATTCGTAGGGAGCGGGACTCGATCCCTGATGTGATGGTGCGTAGTACACCAAGAATTAAGTTTTAAAACTCATATAAATAAATGGGTTTTGATAGGTTTGTCCAACATATTCTTGGGTGTATTGGGTAAAGCTATTAGGATTATAGATTATCCATGAGTTAAAAAATATATATATATATATATATAATATATATATAATACATATATACAATAATATAATAAAAAAATATATATATATATATGTATATGTATATGTATATATTAATATAAAATATATTCTTTTGCAACTAATTTATTTAGTTATGTAAAGTATCTAAAATAAATGTTAATTTTTTTTTTTACTAAAAAAAAAAGTAACAATAGAATATATTCTTTTGTAATTAATTTATGTAAATTATCTAAAATAAATGTTAATTTTTTTTTCTTTACTAAAAACAAAAAAAAGTAACAATAATATATATGTAAATGATCTAAAATAAATGTGAAATTTTTCATTTTTGCTGAAAATTAAAAAAAATATATATTCTTTTTGTTGAAAATAAATGTAAATGATCTAAATTAAATGTTAAGCGTTTTTCTTTTAATATTTAGATATTATTTTTCTTAGCTTGAAAAACTTAGTTAGTTTTATAATTCTATTTTATATAATATGTTATAATTTTAATATTAATTAATTTATTTTATTTTATTTATATATGGATTATTTATATAATTTATTTAGTTATCGGATTTTATATTATTAGGTTTGAATATATAAATTCAACCATTATAATAAATAATAATATTATATTAAAACTACTAAAATAATATATATTGAGAAACTCTCACAAATTCTATGAATTCAAATGCTCTAAGAAATAACGAAGGAAGGTAGAAACAATGACATCTTAATTCTTAAAGGTCAAAGGGTAATAAATTCGAGTGTATCAATTAAATTCATGTCATGTGCTTTCTCCATATCATATTTCACGCTGTCACCTTAACTCTCTCCAGCTTTCTTTATGTGGCCCATTCATTTCTAAAAATTGTATCTCAATTTGATACATCTTACTAACCAACCAAAATGTTACATATTAAAAGGTTGGTCTTGTAATCTTCGTAATAAATGCTCGATTTCAAATTCATAAGTATAATTAAATTAGATTATTTTAAATTATTTTGTTTGGATAAAATAGCATGTAAAATATATTAGAATGAATGAATGAAAAAGTTAAATATCCCCTATATATTAAAAGATAAGCATTTTGTTAAAAATGTTGATGTGTCGCCAGAACAATTTGGAGATTTAATTGCAATTAAGCATATCAAGATAAACTTATTTACAAAAATAAGTCTTTTGATTTATTAAATCTACTATTAAAATATATAAGGAAATCTTTATTTCATTATTATTTACATAAATGTGTCTTTAGAATATATAAGGTAATGTTTATTTCTATTAGTTTTTTTTAAAATGAAAGACTTCATCAACTATTAAAAAATAAAATATAGTTAATAATTTGATTATCATTTTCATAACATATTTAATTATTTAAAGTAAATTACATTTTATAATCTATTAAAAAACTTATTCATCTATTTAACTTTTTGAAATACAAAACTTATTCTCTGATTTTAAAAAATTTGATGACTATTCAAGTACTCCCTCTGTTTAACAATAAGTGTCATTTTGACATATTTCACATAAATTAAGAAAATATTAAAATATACATATATGTCCTTATTTAATAAATGTTTAATGGGTTAATTTAGTCATAGATTAAAGGTAAAACTAGAAAATCTAATGAAAAAGATGCATTGAAAATATAAAATAGTGCATTGGAGATGTAAAATAACACTCTTTGTGAAACAAAAATAAAATTCTAAAATAACACTTTTTATGAAACAAAAGGAGTATATATTAAAAATTAATTATTACAATAATCTTAAAAATAAATAGCATTAACACAATTATCAAAATAATTAACATTATTTTCCACATTTCATGGGTGAAATACATTTTTACACAAAATAATTAAATGTAAATTTGAATAAAATAAAAAAATCATGTGTAAAATTATTATTATGACACCTTAAATTCCAAATAATAATTTTACTTATAATAATTTTATTTGAGTTGATTTATCCCGCATATAGTGCGGGTTGTTACCTAGTTTAAATTTAAAGTACAGTATAGTGTGAACCATAATTGATTTTTCTTTAAAAAAATGAAAACAAGCCTCTTCTATGTTCTATCTCTCCAATAAAAGAAAGAATATTTTTTCTATATTTTTATTTTTTTTCCTATCCAAAATTGAAAGTGAAAGTTTTTTCTATTCTAAATTAAATCAATCTTATTCTCATAAATTTTGAGTTCACGAACTTAAACTGAGTATAAATTACTTACACTTAGAGGAGAGTTCGTACACAACGATGATACATACGAAACCCATCATCCTCCTGTTCTCTATCAATACAGAAGAAGAAACAAAGCCCAAGAAGTTGTCCAATAAAAACAGAAGGATCTAGAAGTCTCAGGAAGGAGTTGTGACTGGTTGGAGCATGAGTCATCTTCTTGGTTAAGCAGAATTACCGTAGTTAGAATAATTTGTGGGTTAATTAGCTATCACGTAGCTATCGGTACTTGGTCCCAACGACATTGTCGTACTGATAAGAGTATAAATGTGAAAAAGGGGAGGGGGGAGAGATTGGGGAGTAGGTAATGTATCTGGAATCTAGTCAAGGGTTGTGGGGGGGAGGGAGAAACCCCATAAGAAATCTCTCAATCGGTTACCTTTTTATTCAATAACAAAGAGATATTGTTTGCTATTAAATTGTACTTTTGAGTTAGCTATTCTAAATTTATCAAAATGGTATCAGAGCAGTTCGATCATGGAAGACTGTGATGGTTTTGTGGAGGTTCCTATCTTCAGTGGCGAGAATCTATAGCAGTAGATTTCATGGATTGAGAAGTATTTCTCTGATAAAGATTTTACCGAATATGAGAAGCTGCCTTTCACATATGGTTTCATTGAAGGTGAAGCTTAGGCATGGGTAAATTGTGAAAATTCACCTTTTCCATTTACTGGTTAGAGTGAGTTCAGGAGCAGTTTGTTATGACGATTCTGTAGAAGATATTGGAGTAGAGATGATATGAAGAAGCAAACAACAGAAATGGTGATATGTCAGAAAGTAGCAGAAGAAGGAGAAGAAGATGTGTTTGTATTGTTGGATTAGCTCTTCCACGAAGAACAAACGAATGTGAAAAGAAAGTCGGATGTTGAGAAGAGTGAACCTGTCCGCCAAGTGTTTGATCAAATGCCTCAGGAAAGAAAAGTGAACTCTAAAAGGAAATAGAAGAAGAGATGGAAAACGCTTTCAAGGATTGATGGGTCTGAAGGTGGTTTCAAACTCAAAGGAGATACAAATTTCACCAAGAAGTTGTTGACAAAGAGGAAAGATAAACACATGAACTTCTATTTGGCACAAGTGTTTGAGGGAAAGCTGATACTTAAGGTACATTCTACTGAGCTATTAAAGACAGGTATCACAATGTCTCTAAACGCCCACCAAATGTTTGAGGAAATGATCAAGAAGAAAAAGAGACAGAAAAAGACGAAATAACTAGTTCAAATGTGAAAGTGAAACAAGAACACCAAAGGTAAAACAAAGACAGAAGCAGCGAGCCCAGGAACCAAAGTGAGTAGAAACGCCCATCTAATGGTTTTTGAGAGGCCATGGAAAGGTCAAAAAGTGATAAGAAGGAAATATATGGTGAATGGGAAGTTTAAGAGGTTTAATTTCAAACCATATAACGAGGACCAACTCAAATTTTAGTCTTATATGAATAAATACTTCAACAATTACCGTATGAGTACGGATGAAGGTTGCGGGGGTGCTGACAACATGAACACGAATGGGAGACATGGGGTTAGCTTGGAAATAGTTGCACTTATTCTCACTGCAGGTTCCATGCATGTCATTAAGATGATGGGGGATCATTCTTCTCTGAACATGGCTGCGAAAATGGAAGTCTCAACAAAACAGAAGCAGACAATAAGACTAGGTTGGATCAGTTTTCTTGTTGTTCCTCTAATCACCGGTGATGAAAGGAATAAAGAAAAGAATGCAATTCGCCATGTTAAGGATAAGCCTTTGAACCCTGAAAATGTGATATCCAAACAAATTATCATATTGCCTAGCTCAGGGTCTTCGTTTACAGTGAAGAAAAGACACAACGAAATTGAAGCAAGCAACACCGATGTCGGTGGTCAAGGACAATCTGGGAACAAAGATTAAAATTGTTGGTGAAGTAGACTTATTTTACATGTTACAATGATTGTTCTTGTGAGTTCATTGTGCGGACTATATCGTACCTTGAGGACAAGGTTAGACTTAAAGAAGGGGTATTGATACATATGAGGAGAAACGAGGCCCAAAAAGACTTTGAACTAAATAAATGAAGAAAAAAAAAGTTTCTTCATTTTTTATTCAAAATAAATAAATGTTAACGCTTTGTCATTTTTTAGTTCACAAAACAACAAGACTTTCAAACTGTCATGTCATCACTACAGAGAAGGGTTATATTGCGAGTAACTTTTGATATTATAGTATTAACTTGCATTTATTTGATTTGGAGGGTATTCTTGCAAACAAAGTTACTTGAAGGGTTTTTTTTTTTGCATCAACCCCTTTTTTATGTGGTTTTTAATTCATTAAATACTTTTTTTTTATGTTACACTCATATTAACACTTTTCTTTTTTCTCTTACTATTAACCAAATAAGTTATAAGTTTATCGGTAAATGTGTGCATTGAACTATAAAATTATGAGATATCTATAAATATATATAATATTATTATTCTAAGTTTGTAGTTAAAATTTTATTAAATTGACCACAAAGGTATCTAAGATATTGAGTTCGCTAAGACCGTCACTAATATTTTTCCCTATTTTATCCTCTATAATAGAGGATTTTTTAATAGAGATGAGTTTTACTCCAATGATTTTTCCTATTTTTTCTTCTATAAAATAATATTCCAAATATATACTATTTTTATTTTACAATTAACAAATTTTATTTATAAAAATTGCAAACTAACTCATTTTACTTTAATTTTTGTAACACTTTCATAAAATTATTATTTTATTTAAATTAATTATTTATTATTATAAAAAGCATCACATCATATAAAAATTATAAAATATAAGTACTAAATTTTTAACCATCAGCATTACTGTATTTTTCCGCAAATGATCAATTAATGTATTTCAAAGTGAGAAATGAGCTTTTTTATCTTTTATTTGTCTAAATCGACCTAGAAACTTCTGGAAACGGATGTCATCATCCACGACCGCTTGGGGTAAAAAAACCAAAAATGAAAAGAAAAATTGGTGATCAAACAACATCGGTTATCAACACTTTGGAAGAAAGAAATAAGCAATTTTTAGAGCAGCTGAAGATGGCAAGTGAACAAAGACAACAACAGTTGGAGATTCAAAGTTAAAATTATGCTTTGAAAGCGCTAAAAGAAGAATTTTTTTTTTTTTCTGACTTGAATACTCTACATCCAAATGTTCGTGGATATTTTGAGGCTGAACAAACATGGATTATACAAAAGCGGAATGATCAACAACAATACCAACAAGCTCCTCCTCCATCTACTTCGTTTGGTTTCTTTGGACAATATTTTAGCGATATTGGTGAATCCCAAAATAATTTATCAAATTATTAAGTTATTAGTTTTTCTTGTATTAAAATAATTACCATGGAATGAATTACAAATAAATTTTATTATTTATAGAAATTATCTTTTGCAAATGGTAGTCTTAGTATTTTAGAATAAATACTTATACTTAAATTTATATTATTAGTTCTTAAAAATAATTATTTTATTTATTTTTGTCATAAATAAAAAAAAAAGATTAAGAAGACTACTTTGCAGATAAAATAGTTTAACTCTATTTTTTCATCTATAAATAGAGAAAAACATAGCAATATCTATTATAGAGGTAACTAGGCCTGGGCATAATATCCGAATCCGAAAACACCGATCCGAATCCGAGCCTAAAAAACCGATCCGAACCGAACCGAAAATTTAGAAATATCCGAACGGATTCTAAATTCAAGGATCCGAAAATCCGAATCCGAACCCGATTCGAACCAAAATCCGAATGGATATCCGAACATGCTCAAAATATAAATATATAATAATAATATATTAGTAATACTTACATGTTGTAATAACTTAGGTGTCCAAAAGTTGAAATTTTTGGATATTTTAAATATTTTCGTGTATTACAATTATTTTTGAGTATATTTAGAGTGTTTTTTTAGATATTTAGGTTTATTTCAAGTAGTTTAAATAGATTTAGACACAAAATTTTAGATTTTTGAGTACTTTGGATAACCGAATCCAAACCCAAAAAATCCGATCCGAATCCGATCCGAATCTGAAATTTAAAAATATCCGAACGGATTTTAGAATTATAGATCCAAAAAATCCGATCCGATCCGATCCAAAAATCCGAACGCCCAGAATTAGAGGTAACAATAGAGATGCATTCGAGCAAAAATTAGTTTATAATAATGTTTAGAGGCAAAAATAGAAGACCATTCCAGATGCTCTAATATAGTTTTTCATTTTCTTTCCATTGTTGATTCCAAAAACTGAATGTTTTGTTTGTTTGTAGTTTTATCATTTTATTTTATTTTTGACCAAAGATTATCATTTCATATGAACTAGTTATTTTGTACAAAATATAATGCATTAGTGAATTTAACTAATGCACAGTTTCTTTTGGGACTCAATAGGATCGATAGTTGTGATCTTTTGAAAATGGCATGATCTTCAGTGACAACTTGTTTATAAACAATTATGTATTGTAGGTATGAGTGTTTTCTCTTTAAATATTTGTCAATAGTTTTTAAATGAACGACACTTCTTGTTTCAAAATAAAAGCATGGAAGTTGTCGCTGTTAATTCTGATGATTCTTACATTTTGAAATTAAAGTTGTAGCGATATATAAAAAAAAAACATTTTTAGTCCCAAATGGTTTGTGACTTATTTAAAAATAAGATGACCCATATAATGATATAAACATCTAAAATAATTGTCTATAAATTGAAGCCAATGAATTTATTCGATTCAAAAAATAAAAGAATGTCAAAGTCCTAACCAAAATCTTAGTTATACCAAGATAACAAACATACATACATAGATAACCATGTAAGAACACAACATACGATTCACCAAAACATATAGTTTAGTGACAATGACCCACACATTTCCTCAGATTTAGTAGTTCAACAAACTTCTATTTCGGTTCACTTAATTTTCCAGTCTATCTAAATTACCAATGACTAATAACATTTCTTCTTTACACAAGTTGACACTCTTCAGACAGCTTCTTCACACGGATACTTAAATAAAAGTGTGTCCTCACAGCAACATGTCCTCATTCAAGTTGGTCACAAAAAGATGGGTGGTTTCGAAAACAACAAGTCAAAAAGGGTAAAAAGGTAAAATCTTAAGTACGCGTCGAAAATTAAAAGCCCACCCAATTGGAAAAGAAGTCATCGCCGTCTCTTAGGTGTCATATCTCAACTGTCTCCCTTAAAACATTAAATCCCTCGTTGGGGTAGTTGCATCTTCCCTCTCTACATATAACTTTTTTTTTTATCCATTTCTTTATTTTCAAGTTTTGATTTTTCAAAAAATCATTTTTTTTTTCATTTTTAAATGTTAAAATATGTGAATCGTGTACAAACCGTTTTTAATATGTAGTTTTATGTGTCATTGTAAATGCTGCATTTGAGTGGAACATGCATGAATAATTTATTTCACTGTTTATTTCTAAATTACCATTATATCACAAGTTTTTATACCTATCATAATATACACCATAACATGTAATGATTTATGGTTATAATATTCTACTACTGTATTCTTAAGCAATTTTTTTTTTTTTGGGTATAGATATGTGTCTATATTAGCATATGCTAGTTTGAACGTTGAACAAAATAATTTGCTGGATTATATTCTTTTTGTATATTTCTATAAAAACATTATTTTTTTCCTTAACTATTTCCCATTTCCCCTAACCAAATTTAATAGCCAAGTCTCTCTCTCTCTCTCACTCAAAATTTTCTATTAAATTCTCAAACTTCCTCCAACTTTATAGGCCATTCTCTTCTCCCCTCTCTCTCTCTTTAACCTTCTCTCAAACAAATCTTACACTTGACACTTCTCTTTCTCTACAAATCCATCATCGTCACCACAACAAAAACCTTAAGCTAGCTTTTCTCATACTTACGATGACCCATAACCAAAGCCAACCTCACCGGCCAGTCCCGGTCCATGTCACAAACGCCGATCCAAATCCTAACCCAAACAACCTCCCAAACTTCCTCCTATCCGTTCGTCTCAAATACGTAAAACTCGGTTACCATTACCTAATCTCGAACGCTCTCTACATTTTTCTCCTCCCTCTCCTCGCCGCAACGATCGCCAACATCTCTTCTTTCACCTTAGACGACCTCTCTCTCCTCTACAACACACTCCGTTTCCATTTCCTCTCCGCCACACTCGCCATCGCGCTCTTGATCTCTCTCTCCACCGCCTACTTCACCACGCGTCCTCGCCGTGTCTTCCTCCTCGACTTCTCATGCTACAAACCAGACCCTTCTCTGATCTGCACTCGTGAAACGTTCATGGACAGATCTCAACGTGTGGGGATCTTCACAGAAGACAACCTCGCTTTCCAACAAAAGATCCTCGAAAGATCCGGTTTAGGTCAGAAAACTTACTTCCCTGAAGCTCTTCTACGTGTTCCTCCTAATCCTTGTATGGAAGAAGCGAGGAAAGAGGCCGAGACTGTTATGTTCGGAGCTATCGATGCGGTTCTTGAAAAAACCGGTGTGAAACCTAAAGATATTGGGATCCTTGTGGTGAATTGTAGTTTGTTCAATCCAACTCCGTCACTTTCGGCTATGATTGTGAATAAGTATAAGCTTAGAGGCAACATTTTGAGCTACAATCTCGGTGGAATGGGTTGTAGTGCTGGACTTATCTCCATTGATCTCGCTAAACAGATGCTCCAGGTAATTATTGTTTTTCATTTATTTAGATTCTGTTTTATTATCCGGTTTGGTTTGATTTTTCTTGGCTGCTATGAGTCGTCGTTATTCGTGTGAGGATAAAATCTGATTTGACTTTTTCTTATTTTGAAAGTTGAAAAAGCTAATGACAGCTCATGATTCTTTTGAAATTATTAGGAAAATTAAGCAATTAATACAAATTACCAGCTACTATAATCTTGTGTTCAAACTTTAATTATTTGAGGTTTGGTGTCACTTAATAAGCATTTAATTCACATACCAGATAGATTTTTTTCTTTTAGATTGACTTCGCTATCATGCTATAATATTTGTGTGACTAAATTTAATTAAAAGTTTTATCACTGGTTTGGTTTTTTGTTGCCGACTTATATTGGTTGATGTGGATGCAACTTTTTATGCTAATTTTATGAGTTGTATGGAAGCATAAAGGTCAAATTATACATGTAAGAGTCACGTGTCTATGAAAATTCTGACATTGACAGGCACTTGGGTCTTTGGGTTGGTGGTAGTTGTGAAAATGAAAAAACCATTATGTTGTGTTAAATGACCAGCGTTTTATTTTATATTTGTAAATTATAATAGTATAAATTTTCTTTTTCTCAAACCACCCAACCAAAAAAAAAAAGAAGTATTCATATATTACAAACACAATTGTGCATGTAGGAAGTTTTGGATTGTTGAATAATTACAAATCACTTTTACAACATATTTAAACGGTAGACCTTAGAAGCAAACGTGGTAGCACGTGCTTGCGAGATTCTTAAATCCATAAGCTGGTTGGCAAATTGAACCAAATGTCTTAAATGTTTGGCTACTTGCATAGAATTTAACGTACACATGCGACAAATGCACACACATACGTTTGCATATAAGTACAGATTTGTGTTTATTGTCCATCGTTTTCTAGTCACAATATAGAATATCAAAACCCCACATGAACCATAATCATAACATTTTTCTTAGTTTTTATAATCAATTCATAGGACTAAATTTATAAACATTTTTTTATATAGGTACAGTATTTTCTTTCTGTGATATATAGAATTTTTTAGAGTTTAAATTTTGTTGTTGATATGATATACATGTTTTTTTGTGTTTGAGATTAATGAATTTGTGACAATAATGCAGGTTCAACCAAACTCATACGCACTAGTAGTGAGCACAGAGAACATAACCCAAAATTGGTACTTAGGCAACGACCGATCGATGCTTCTCTCCAACTGCATCTTCCGTATGGGCGGAGCTGCTGTCCTTCTATCGAACCGCTCCTCCGATCGCAGCCGTTCGAAATATCAGCTCATCCACACCGTTCGTACCCACAAAGGAGCCGACGACAACGCATTCGGCTGCGTTTACCAACGAGAAGACAACAACGCAGAAGAAACCGGCAAAGTTGGAGTCTCTCTCTCTAAGAACCTAATGGCAATAGCCGGAGAAGCTCTCAAGACAAACATCACAACTCTTGGACCACTAGTTTTACCAATGTCCGAACAACTTCTCTTTTTTGCAACACTGGTGGCCCGAAAAGTCTTCAAAGTCAAGAAAATAAAGCCTTACATTCCCGACTTCAAGCTAGCTTTCGAGCATTTCTGCATCCACGCTGGAGGTAGAGCCGTACTTGACGAGATCGAGAAGAACTTGGATTTATCCGAATGGCACATGGAACCGTCGAGGATGACGTTGAACCGGTTTGGAAACACTTCGAGTAGCTCCCTTTGGTATGAGCTTGCGTATAGTGAAGCTAAAGGAAGGATTAAGAGAGGAGATAGGACTTGGCAGATCGCTTTCGGATCAGGCTTTAAGTGTAACAGTGCTGTTTGGAAAGCTTTGAAAACGATTGATCCTATGGACGAGAAAACGAATCCATGGATCGATGAGATTGATGACTTCCCCGTTCAAGTTCCTAGGATCACTCCCATTACATCGTCGTAGTAAATTTTTAAATTCTTTTGGAGAACTAATTTGTTATGGTTCATCTTAATGTAACTTGTGTGATGTGATATTTTTTTATTACCTTAATATATATGATTTGTCATATCTAATATATATGCTTTGATAGATATATGATTGTTGATAATTTCTTATTTTAATGTAACTTGTGTGATATGATTTGTCATATCTAATATATATGCTTTGCTATATATATGCTTTGATATATATATGCTTTGATATATATATGATTGTTGATAATTAACCGATGATTAAAGAAATTTTTAAAATTTGTGTCATACGACTCGTTCTCTCGTAACTTAACATTACCAAAACTACTTGTCGACATATCAAATGAAACACTAGTACTACTACTATCACACAATTTTTTCTTGTTTTTTTTCTCGATTTTATAAAAAAAAGAAGTGTTATGATAGAAGAATTTGCCACGTGTTTTGATAATGGGTCACGACACAATGACACGTATTTGGGGTTTAGTACCACGTGTCAATGTTCTTGAACCTGTTTAAATTGTATCTCTCTTATCTGCAAGAGTTGAGAAAGATGGATAAGGCGAGAGTTATGTCTTTGGTCTCTGCAAATCTTGTGAGAGGCAGTTTCATTTTAAGTTCATCCAAGTTTAAGCCATGGTCTACAAGGTTATTGACCGCGGCGAAATCGGTTTCGTGTACATCTAAGCCGGTTAGAGGGTTCACCAACTATAGTACCGGGGTTCATTTCGTTAGCCAAACCGGTCCACCGGAGATTCAATTTCCCGGTTCGGAGGAAGAGGTACCTTCACGGCCGAGTAGAGGACCAGAGGTGACTCCATTAGAAGTCCCGGAGCTTCCGAATATACCGGAGATAAACCCGTCGGAAACTCCACCTGAAGTTACGACGGTTCCAAGTGATCCACCACCGCAGACTCCTAGCCCCGAGTTCCCGGTTCCACCGTTTCCATCTCCACCGATGCCAGATACTCCAAATCCTCCGACGCCAGAATCACCACCTGATGTGGTGCCTCCAAATTGGGAACCGCCTCGTCCACCGGAGATTCAACCGCCAGGAATTGACCCACCTCCGCCTCTAGGACCAACCATCATGTAGCATAACTCTTATCTGTTCCTGTCTAAATTAGTTTTGTTGCTTACAGTTTATGTTTCCAGGGTTAATCACAATACACAATATGTTTTTCATTTATAAAACAATAATAAGCAAATATGGAACAAAGCAGTGCGACTTGATGACAAGTTTGACAACAGAGACGCAAAGAACACACAGATGTTACATTGGTTTTATTGCAAGCTTTTCTTTACGGAGCTTGGTTACTAACAAACGGTAAATGTGACACTTGTGGGACAAGGAACCTTATGCATTTAAGCAGAAACAACAGCTTCTGAAACCCTTCCATTACCAGACTCTGCGCTGAGACTGTCATAGTAATCAACCAACACCTTCCAACCAGAAGGGCACATGAAACCGTCTGGTGGGTTCTCTTTCTTCTTCGCCAAGCCCCGCATCTAGAAAACAAACCAGTCACTAAACTAAGAATCTTGGATTTGTAAATCTGATTTACTACCAAAGTTGGGTATTACCTTGGTTCCTGATATGAAGAGGAAGTCTTGAGACCTTGAAGGATCAAAGAAGGCCATTTTCCCCTGAGTTGTATCATATGCAGCGACCTATACATGCAAACAAACCAATACTAATCAGGCTTAACCTTGAAGAAAGTTCAATTTAAAGTAAGTACCAAGGATTAATCTTAACCTTAAAGGGAAGAATGTTGAGGCGTTCGAGTCCTGGAGCCATACTGAGCACTTTCTTCCCATGATCGGCATCATAAAGATCCCTCTTCTCCATCGGATGGCCCATACCAGCTGGATCGCGACCAACAATGTAGAAGTTCGCTCCCGCGTTGATCCTAGCTTTGGCGTGCCACTGAACCTCGGTCGGGCCAGCGTAGTGCATTGGAGATGGGAAGATTGACACTACAGTGGTCTCTGGATCAAGAACACCATCCTCCAGCACCTAACACGTTCAAAGCAAGAAACAACATTATAGCATTTTCACTCCATATGCAACACAAAATCTGAATATATTGTCATAGAAGGAGCTAACTGCTCTGTTTCATATGTATTCAAATAGAGTTTCTTGGAACATAAGGAAGCGACAGTTAGGGTTTAATATACCTTCTCGTGTTGCCTCATACGCCAACTGAGAGGTACATCATCAGCCTTAGTGAATCCACCAAGTGGATTGAGCAACAGGACAGGGTTTTTGTAACCCATCTCAAGAAGTGTTCTACGAGTATCAGTCATAAGAAGCGCATGACCATTATGGACCGGGTTCCTAAGCTGGAACGCGAAAACCGCGTCCGCACCACGCCTTGTAAACTCCTCCCGCAGCTGAGATGGAGATAGCCTAAACCTGTCTAAACCGTCGTTGTACTTGATCGGTTCAAGAACTTGTAAATCACCTCCGATCAACCAGTTTCCAGCTTTTGTGATTGCTTCTTCTGCATAAGGAAGTCCACGAGCCGTGGTTCCCCATGTTCTCGCGATTCTTTCTTCTTTCGGATGCTTGTAAATCTCAATACTGACTCAAATCAATCAACCAGAATTATCAGTTTCTAATCAAGATTCAACTCCTACCTAGATTTTTCCTTAAACACATACTTTTCAAGATTTGAATTGCTGACTAATCAAGATTCAAGATTCAAATAGTTAGACTTACTCGGTGAGTATCGCGATAGGGTTACCAACGGAGTCAACGAGTGTGACACGGTTGGAATCACCGATGCGGAACTTCTGATCGTCATCGATGGCGAGGACGATCGGAACCGACATGTTGACGACGGAGCCGTCTTCAACCCGGATCGAGTTAAAATGAAGTGTTTGGAGGAACTCTGACTGTCTCATGAAACCTTTGAGGGGACTTGCCCAGCCTTCGCTTAGCACATGTACCCATTCAAGATCCACACGGCTCAGCTTGATCCTTACGGGAACCGTCTCAGCCTCGCGTTTCATCGCGCGCCGCCGTGATTCTTCCACGACTAGGTCCATGAGTTTCCCCCCGTCCGGCTCAATAAGCGCCGATTTCACGGCGACGAGACCGCGGCGGGAAGCTCGACGGCGGTTGAAAGAAACGACGGAGACGGATCCAGGAGCATAACGTGATACATGATTGCTTTGGATTGGTGAACAACAAAAAGGTGAGTATGAGAAGACGATGGCTGCTGCTGAAGAAGCCATTGAAGGCAAATTAAGTTAACTTTGTGTTGGCTCTCTTAATTTTAAGAGAACATTGGTTAATTGTAATTAAGACACAATTAGTGAATTTGTTATATTATTTATGAGTATATAAAATTGTCGTTAGTGGATAATGAATGGACATACCGTTCTAATTGATGTGTCAATTAGCACCTAATTCAATTATTTGATTAGTATATGGTAAAAGGACAACAATCTAACAACTGTGGTCTTTTATTTATTTTAATATTCTGTGTAGAGACAAGATTTGTTGTGAAAATATTTATAAGAAATGATATATTTTGTCTCAGCTACATTAGTATAATAATTTTTGTAATAGTTTTTGGGATACACGTATCGAGTAACTGAAGGATTAACATGTTTTTTTGATACAAAACAAGTTGTTGTAGTTTTGATCGTCTGAATTTCATATGACTTGTCTATTAGAAACTAGTTGGTGTATATCATTCATTGGTTCTGTAGATCGTATTCTATTAGAAAAAAAAATAGAACATTGTGATAGAATGGATTAATTAATAGTACAAATCCCCGGATATTTATTGACACGGTGGTCTTTCATAAGTTCCCGGGTCTTCTCCACGTCAGTCCAACGGTCAACTCCGGCATAAATATTCGATAAAAGGACGAAATTTCCGCTATTTTCAAGTTCTAACCCCAACAAATGCTTTAGCGCAGATTCACCCCTCTCTAAGTCACCGTGTATTTGAGCTGACCCTAGAAACGATCTCCACAACGTCGCATTAGGCTTCATAGGCATCTTCTTGATGCATTCTTCCGCTTCTTCTAACCTCCCGGATCGTCCCAGTAGATCAACTAAACATCCGTAGTGCTCAACCTTAGGCTCGATACCGTAAACCTCTTTCATGGAGTGAAATATTTGAAGGCCTTCGTCAACTAGACCCGAGTGCGAACACGCGGATATCGTCACCACGAATGTTGCTTCATCCGGGATTGATCCTTTGGAGATCAAGCTCTTGTATAATTCTATAGCTTCTTCGCCAAACCCGTGAACTGCTAAACCCCGAATCATAGCATTGTAACAGGATGTATCTCTGTCACGCATTTCATCGAATACCTGGCGTGCGAGATTCAAACATCCACATTTTGAGTACAGATCGATAAGAGAAGTACCCACGAACTGGTTTAGAGTCAGATTGTTCTTCAAGAGATAAACATGAGCCCAAACACCTACGCAAAACTCACCTAAACTCGCACAAGATTTGATTAAAGCTACAAGAGAAACCTCGTTAGGTCTCACATGCATTCTCACAAACAACCTCAAAACCTCATCATCACTCTCACTACTATCAGAATTAGCGTACGCAGCAAGAAGAGTGTTCCAAGTAGCCAAATCAGGTTCTCTAATCCGCTCAAACAAAGACCTAGCTTCTCTCAATCTACCACAATTAGCATAAAACCCAACCAAAGCAGCTTCCACAAACCGATCATGACGCACCGGTTCAAGAAATTTCAACACATGGGCATGAAGAGCCCTCCCATGGCGATGCCATTTCGGGTCAAAGCCAGAGGCTTTGAACAGAGAAGGGTAAGTGAACTCGTTGGGTCTGACAAGGTTTGATCTTGAGCTCAAAATCTGATCGTAGAGAGCAAAAGCGAGATGGGTTTTGGTGGAATTGTGATTTGAGACGATGGAGGAGATAAGAGTGTTGTAGAGGAAGACGGAAGGGTTTTGGATTTGGCGTAAGATAGAGAGTGCGTAGGATAAGCAGACGGTGGAGGATAAGTGAAGGAGCTTACTTAGAGGGTAAGTGTGGTGAGACAGACCGGTTGTGATGATTTGGCCATGGATTTGTTTGAGGTTTTGTAAGGATTTGCATTTTGAGATTAGGTTTAAGCATCGATGATCCTTGCTTGTGCTTGGAGATGTCATATGTGGGAAGCTGATAATAAAGTTTGTTTCTCAAATTTCTAATTGAGAAGAAGATTGAATGAGATTCATGTTTAAACTTTGCAGGCCCAATTAGACTACTTATTAAGCCGTATTAGATTTCATATGAATACGGCCCATCTGTCTTTGGTAGTTATTGTATATCAAATGATTTGGTATTTTGATTTAAAAGTTTTAATAATAGTCAATTTGCAATTTTCTGGTCCTCCTTTTTATAAGATTCTTTTTTTAGGGTATCAAATTTTTTTTTATATATATAAAAGAAGTACAATTTTAAACAACTCTCATGTTTTATTCATATTATTTTTGTGAACTAATCAGATAAATAAAATTGTATTATAAAGAACTATAACTTTCGTTTTTTTTTGTTTAATGATATTATAAAGTATAATATAATTTTTATAAGTTTTTAATGTAAATAAAAATACTGTAATCGATATGTCTGTAAAACAGAGAGGGTATAATTTATTTATTTTTATGAAATTGGTGTTTAATTGTGTGTAAGTGTTGAATAAAATTGAGGTGACAAATTGGTTTTATTTTAGTTTGTTATATAATAGTTTGACTTGAAGGTTTTGATTCAGGTCGACAAGAAATCTATATGCATTGTGATTTGTGTAGTTTTTTAGGTTTGGTTGGGTATGTTTTTTATTTTGGTTTGATTTGGATAACTTCAATTTGAGAAAAGCAAGTAAAGGTCTCTTTGGAACACATCAAAGTTGTCCCTACAACAAGACAATCCCACCTTTTTTTCATCTCCAATAAAATAAGAAAAAAAAACATGTATTATAATACCACCTTTTTATCTTGGTTCTATTCTTTTTATAACAATAATTTCTATGCAGATGTGTGACTGATAAATTCTTTTTGAATACCTTTAGTGAAAATGATGCATCAAATCTTCTTCACTATCTCCACACATGACCCAATTAGAAAGAAAAAAACAAAAACAATGAATGAGAAAATTCACCATCGCTTATTTCCAAAATCTTTGTTCATGTATCCTATAATTATTTGCTTACGGAAAGCACTCTTTATATGAAAAAATACATAGCGTATTTGGTATTTACATCGTAATACTTTCTTGACATCTCATAATCAAATTAAGAGAACAATAGGATTATGTAAAAAAAAAGAAACTAAACTAGTCGTATCTTATCTTTTTACAAACCATCTCATGTACTAGTAATGCAAGAAGTGTTTGCTCAAAGACAACTATACGACAAAGCCTTGATTTATTCGCACCATTTAATAAATAATTTATATTTTCCAATTCTTTAGCAACTTTAAATATTTTTCTTACTTTAAATAATGTTTTGATGATTTATTCAGTCTTTTTATATAACTTGTTCAAAATTTTGGGAACAGAAGTGCACTTTGGGGTGCTTTTCACAAATAAAAGTAAAAATAGGACTAAGATCAGAGATGATAAAAAGACAGAGACTCTGTAAAGTAACTTGTATTAACATTACTTTTCAATATTTTGGGTTCTCTCATCTCTTTGCTTTCCAATATTCTCACCATAAAATAAAATAAGAATTTAGTTTGATTCCAAACTATGCATGTTTCTAGAATTACTATATAGTTGGCGACAATAAATAAACAATGTAAAGCAAATTTTGCTAACAATAAACTATACAAATGTTCTTACGAATTTCAAAAAATAAAATACAGTAAAGTAGATTGGTAATAAACACAATATTTACCTTTCTCTTTTTATATGTTGTTTAATCTATTAAAGCAAAAGCTAAAGGGGGAAGCTGAGTGACACAAAAGCTATAGTGGCAGATTTGCAGATTATACACCGTTTTAGGCCAACTCTGACATCGTTTTAATATTTATAACTCTTCACATTTACTTTTTTACCTCTTCCTTTTCTTTTTTAAATTTCGATATAAATTTACTGTTAATATGCTTTAAACATCGCAATTACTTCATCTTGCTGACCAGTGGTAAAAAGAAAATATAAGATGTCGGGTACAAGTATTTTATAAATGATAATCAGCCAATATTAACCATTTTTTTTGTCGTAAGAACTAACTAAATCTAATATTTTTTTCTTGCATCTAACTTAAATATCATACTATTCAATTAGAAAAGAAAATCTCAAGCAATTAGCAATGTATATATTCCTTAATAACTACTTTATAAATTTATAATGATCAAAAATACATGTTAGTATATAACTCAAGGATTAACTTTTTATATTTTAATTAGAGCTAACTTTGGTGAATTAAAAATACTCATAGGAAGTGTTTTTTTTTTAACTCCAACGTGCAAAGATTTATCGTGCTTGTGTCAAGTGTGAACTTTCCAAGAAGCAATAAGAAATTAGTGCACCCATAAAAAGATATGGAATTTTACCCAAAGCTTGCTTTAATCATAGATTTAAATGTTTATTTTGTCGTTTTTCAAAATTTAATAAGCACCAAAAAAGTATGAATACATATTAGAATGTTTCAATGTACATTTCGTCTTATAATCATAATAACTTGCTTAATTTATAGACTACTCCCGAACCAATTAAACACACATAAACACATGTGCAAATCTTACGAATGCTAGATTTTAATTATAAAAATGATAATAATGTACATAGGCTAACTGCTAAGGTATTGTTCAATGAAAGCTTTATGTAAAATAAACAATTAAATCCAGGAAATTTATTCTATTTAACTGCTTAAACTAAATAGTGTTTGTTGACAAATATAAATTTACAATGATTAAAAAGGCACACGCGTGCATTGAGCATCATAGGAACTCTATAATACCAAGAATATATTTTGTTCTGCCAACTAGATTTAGCCATATATAATGCCCAAATGGTCAAATTATCAGGCCTGAACAACCGGTTTAAATGGTCTAATTCGGCTTTTTCTTTTGGGGAAAAGGTTCAATATTGAATTTTTGGTTTAGTTTGGTTCGATAATTGTTTGTTCGGGTTAAGTAAAATAATTCTGAATTGAAACCGAAGTGTAGTAAGTATCAGAAATTTTGATAAACATTTTAAATTTTGAATTCTCAGCGAGTGCTAAATGGTGTGATCAGTTCATCGACAAAACCAACGAAATGTAACCGAATTAAAGTCGAACAATTTCATTAAGGATTTACCAAAAAAAAAAAAAAAAAAAAATGCTAATTAAGGCTGATTAGCACCAAAAGAAGACAATGACGCCCAATTATTCATATACTCTACGAGATGAAAGATGCTTTTATACTCTACTCAACACAACCAAAGGAGAAGATTATGGTCAAGTTCAACAGCACTCATTAGATGAGCTGCAAATTCATGGAAAGAGGTCTGATTAGATAACGTATTCCATTATTCAATTGATAAAATAGAATGAGTAAAGACAGGACAAAGCTGGACAAAGAAGACCAAAAAAGAAGTAACGTTTGACCCCAATATTGAACTTTTCTAATACTACTACCTTAATGGTGTATGCGAAACACATGCAAAACATATAGATTATGATTTTAAAACGTTATCTTTTTCTCACAATTTTGTCATATTTGCTGAATATGAAAACAAACTAAAACAATCATAAGAAATAAAAAGAAAACATGCGTCACTCCAAAACAAACCATGCCCATAACCCTATAGCTATATCCACACCGTGCCCAAACTAACCCATATGATATTATATATCTACACACGCATATATATATTTATAGATTCATAGGCATATCACATGCGTGTGTATGTGTGCTTTTGTAGAATCATAATTAGAAAAATATGTCACCAAACTGTATAAAATTGGGCTATTGGTCGAACATTTCATGAGACTTACATTCTGAATCTGTTAACGTGATGTGTATATTCAATAGTTACATTACTGCTCGAATTTGAGATCATTAAGATAAGGTACAAATTAGCATAAAATTTGTAGAGTACATATTTCATTTAACTATTTAAGGTATTATATATATATATATATATATTGGACAAACAGGTAATTCTAATATATAAGTTGAATATTTAGTTATTTTGAGAGATTATTATGTAGATATCTAGAAATATAATTGTTACGTTATTGTATCATGGTCATCAAGTCTAGAATTGTATATTTGTAAAGATTAATTGTATCTTGGTCATCAAGTCTATAATATTCTTTTAGAGTTTCTAGAGTTGTATTTTTGTAAAGATTAATGGAATAACAACTTTCTCTTCTCCAACATTGTTATGGTATCAGAGCGGATTTTTTTTTTTTTTTTTTTTTTTAAGAGAGAGTTCAAGAAGAAGAAGACCGGAGACGATTATTGAACAAGGAAGAGTGAATCGGGATCCACGGTAATGAAGAGAAGTGATGATGTTACACTATCACTGTTTGATCTCCACGCTTCTGACGGACCAGATAACTTGATTACTACTGTTCAGCTAAGAGGAGAAAATTATGAAGACTGGTCCAATCATATGCGGAATGCCTTGCGAACAAAACGGAAACTTGGCTTTGTCGACGGAACCATCAACAAGCCGACGACGGCAATCGATGTTGAGTAGTGGGAAGTTGTGAATTTGATGTTGGTGGCGTGGATCATGAACACCATCGAACCAACCTTAAGAACCTTTGTTTCTATGGTGGATGAAGTGAAGATTTTATGGAATGACTTGAAATTACAATTCTCGGCTAGGAATGGACCGAGGATTAGCGATTTGCGTTCGGAACTGGCGAACTGCAGACAACATGAAGACATTTTGATGGTTTACTATGGGAAGCTTAAGAAGATGTGGGATGAATTGGCTGTGTATAAACAAATTCGATCATATTCTTGTGAGGGTATCACAACACAATTGGAAGAAGACAGAGATGAAGAACGTATAAACACGTTTGTAAACGGTTTGGATCCTACGAGATTTGAAATAGTCTGCTCCACCATTACCAGCATGGAGCCACTTCCTAAGCTCTCACAAGTGTACCAGCGCATTATCCACGAAGAGAGGCAGCTGAGCATTACCCGTAACAGAGAGGAGATGACAAATGCAATTGGTTTTACGGTGTTTGCTGGCAATCAGCCTTCTCACTTTTTCTCCCTTTATGATAGAGAAAAAGTTGTTACTTGTACTAATTGTGGAAAATATCGCCATGCTATTACTGATTGTTTCCAACTTAAAGGATATCTAGAATGGTGGGCTGAGAGAAGTCGTACTACTCGGGGCAGAGGTGGATTCCATAGTGGTGGTCAAACTAGATGTGGTGGTGGTATGATTGCTACTAGCCGCAGCGGTGGTCGGGGACCTGAACCTACGGGTCGAGCTCATGCTGTCCATCCTGCTCATGTTGGTACGAAAAGAGAGTAATTTGATCAGATTTCTCTACCAAATCTGACAGATGAACAATGGAGTGCACTTATGCAATTCGTTGGCACCAAGAAGAATGAATCTGTTGAGAACTTGACTTGTAAGAAAGCTAATGTGGAGTTTATTATTGATACATGAGCTTCTCACCATATGACATGGAAGTTAGATCTGTTGAGTAATGTTGTTGATATATTTTCATGTTCGATTGGCTTACCGGATGGAGAGATACTACCACCATTAAACAAGGAGATCTTTGTTTAGGTGGAGACTTATGGCTCCGTGGAGTATTATATTCTCCGGAGTTTAAGTGTTCTTTGATTTATGTTGCTAAGTTGCTTAAGTTAACAAAGGGATTAATTACATTCACTTAAGATTTGTGTGCATTGCAAGTGAAGAGTGCAGAGGGGTCTATGTTTTTAGTGGTGTTATGGGTGCTCAAGCTCAGGCAGAATCGAGTTTATGAGCAAGAGACTTATGGCATCGTCGTTTAGGTCACCCTTAAGTCGGTTTTTATCATTTTTATCAAGTCTTGTTGATGTTGGTAAACCGTCTGAAACTAAAGTTATTTGTGATGCGTATTTTCGGGCTAAACAAACCCGTGATTGTTTTCATGAAAGTTCTAATAAAGCTGCCAAATTATTTGCTTTAACCCCTTGGTTGCTCGACAGTTTGACAAAAAAGTTTGGGTCTAACGCTGTGATAGTGGATCAAAATTCATGTGTTTGCGGCCATTCTTTGAGCATGAAAAAATTCTTCACCAAACTTCATGTGTCTATATGCCTTTACAAAATGGACGTGTAGAAAGGAAGCATCACCACATTTTGAACGTGTTTCGCTCTCTCATGTTTCAAGCGAGCTTACTAGTACGTTTTTGGGGAGAGTGTGTGTTAGCAACTTCTCACTTGATTAATCGAACACCTTCAAGTATATTCAACGATAAAACACCGTATGAGTTGTTATATGGATCCACCCCACACTTTGATTTCTTGAAAGTATTTGGATGCTTATGCTATGCTCACAAGAAATCTAGAGATAAAGACAAGTTTGGCGTATGTAGTCGCAAGTGTGTGTTTATTGGATATCCTTATGGTAAAAAAGGGTGGCGTCTTTTTGATATGAAAAATGCGGAGTACTTTATCTCGCATGATGTTAGCTTTCATGAACAGGAGTTTCCATTTGCACAGTTCCAAGCTTCCTCTCTAGCTCCAGCACTACAAGCAACGACGAACGATGTGGGTGATGAGAATTTTGTGAACACACAACTCGCGGGTGACAGTGGGAATTCTGGACATGAATGACCGATCGCTCCCATATCAGGACAGGTCAATACTTCATAACAGTTGGAAGAAGCACAAATTGCAGAGAGGGACATATCGAGTGATCCTCTTGACAGATCGGTCGATCCCATAGTGTTCTATGTAGCTAAACAAAATGCAAAGGGTGAGCGACTGATTGATTGGTTTACTGGACCGAACGATCCGTCAAAGGTTGTGTCTATTTCCAAAGAAGTAGAGATCATTCGATCTCAGGGGGAGATCGGTCGGTCTCAGGGGGAGATCGGTCGGTCTCAGGGCGATACTTCAACTAACACTATAGAATCAGATGCGACAGAGATGTTTGGTGTTGGTAAACGTCTGAAATAGAAACCTGCAAAATTGAATGACTATAGTCTTTACACCACACAATGTTCAGCTGACCCCTCACAATGCACTATCAGCTCAGAGTCTTCCTCTCAAGCTACAGTCCTATATCCCATTTCCAATTATGTTACATGTGACCACTTTTCAGACAAGCATAAGGTGTTACTAGCGGTAACAATAGCTGCAGTGATTCCTAAAGAATATGTTGAGGCTGTTCAATTGAAATTTTGGTGTGATGAAATGGGATTTGAGATTGATGATTTTGAATTACTTAATACTTGAGATGTCACAGACCATGCTCCCGATAAGAAAACACTTGGTTGTCGATGGGTGTATACAGTGGCGGATCCAGGGAAAAAAATTAGGCGGGTCAGTTTGTTTTATAAAACTGTTAAATAAAGAAAAAAATTTGTTTTGGTGTACCAAGGGGGGAATCAAACTGTGGTTCGGGGGTCAATATAGGGGGAATAAACCAACTGTGCTACTGATACTTGACTGATTTACATGCAAAAAACTTCATTTTATTATTTTAGAGGGGTCAACTGACTCCCTTCCTTCTACATAGGTCCGCCACTGGGTGTATACTATTAAGTATAATTCTAATGGTTCTATCGAGCATTATAAAGCACGCCTTGAGTTATTCGGGAGATCGACAGATTATAGGGAATGATTATGAAGAAACATTTGCTATGGTTGCTAAAATGACTACTATTCGCATGTTCCTCAAAGTGGTGACTGAAAAGAATTGTAAGGTCCACCAAATGGATGTGCATAATGCTTTTTTTCATGGTGACTTAGAGGAGGAGTCTACATGACACTACCTCCGGGTTTTCGGGCTTCTAGTACAAATAAAGTTTGTCAGCTTCGAAATTCTTTATATGGCTTACGACAGGCACCATGTTGTTGGTTTGCCAAGTTAACTACTGCCTTACTCAAGTATGGATTTTTTCAGACATATGATGATTATTCATTGTTCTACTTAGCAAAGGGTGATATGCGGTTGTATGTTCTCATATATGTGGATGATTTGTTGATTGGTGGGAATGATTCGGGTGCTATTCGTCGGTTTAAGGAATATTTGAGTGAATGCTTTAAGATGAAAGATTTGGGTCATTTAAAATGCTTCCTTGGTATTGAGATTGCTCGTCCATCGCAGGGTATATACTTGTCTCAACAGAAGTATACTTTGGATGGGTTGTTAGCCTCTAAGCCGTTTGAAACTCATATGGAACAAAATCAGAAGTTACAAAGCGATGAAGATGGTCTCTATGCTGACCCAAGACAATATCGTCGTCTTGTCGGGAGATTCATCTATCTCACGATAAGTCGTCCTGACCTTACTTATGTTATCCATATTCTTGCGCAATTTCTCAAGACACCGCAAGTTAATCATCGGGAAGCTGCACTGGGGGTGGTTCGTTCTCTCAAAGGTTGTCCGGGACAAGGGGTTTTGTTGAGTGCTAATAGTGACCTAACACTCTCTGCTTACTGTGATTCTGACTATCAGTCTTGTCCTCTTACACGGAGATCTTTGTCGAGTTATGTCATTCTTCTTGGAGGTTCCCCTATTGCATGGAAATCAAAGAAGCAAAAGACAGTCTCGCTCTCCTCTACTGAAGCTGAGTATCTAGCAATGCGTTATGCGACATGTGAATTAAAATGGGAACACAAACTCCTCTTTTACTTTGGTATTCAACATGGTGATCCTATACCATTTTTTTTTGTAATAATCAAGCAGCACTTCATATTGCTACCAACCCAGTTTTTCATGAGCGTTATAAACACTTTGAAGCGGATTGTCACTTTGTAAGAGATGCAATCAAGGCGGGACTTATTGCAACTTTCAAGATCCATACTACCAACCAGCTTGCTGACATTTTCAACAAGTCCTTTAGAGCTCCGCAATTTATTATCTTCTTCGCAAGTTGGACATTCGAGACCTTCATTCGCCAATTTGAGAGAGAGTATTAAGAATTATTGTGTAAAAATCTAGAAGTATATTATATTTTTTTACTTTATTGTATTATGGTCATCAAATCTAGAATATTACTTTAGAGTTTTTAGAATTGTATATATATATTTTGTAAAGATTAATGGAAAAACAGCCTCCAATATAGTTAGTTATTATATATATATATATATATATATATACTAGATTAGGACCCGCCGTACACCGCAGAGTAAAATTATTTATAACTAAAATATTTAAATTAGAAGTTATATTTATTGGTTAAATATGTTATAATTAAATAATAATTGTTAAATAAACCATATAATACCGTAATATAATTTATTTTTACATAATATTTAGTTAATCAATTTAATTAGATATGTCTATTCTCTGATACCAATAGTGTTAACAAAATTATGAAATGATGTTTTACCCGTGTAATACCGAATTAATGATATTTTTTAATTTTCATAAATATCGATAAAAATCGTCCCGCTATATAACCCCGTTCCAAGATATTTTAACTCACACTATATCATCTTAATTTTTAATATTTATTGTGTATCTACAGTATAATATTTATCATATTTAACTTTTTAAAGGTTTTAAATATTTTTCAAATTTAACCTTTTAAAAATCTTAAAAATAAAGAACCGGAATAAACTAAATAAAAGTTTTTAAAGTTTGAATGTCTGATAAATCTAGCTTTCTACTCATTTGTATTCAGAATCATTTTGGTCTCTTTTATAGTATGACTCTGAACCATTGCCTAATTTTTTAGACGATGTGGGATATTGTACCCGTATTTTTTTATTCATCTATTGAACATTATATGTCCGTTTTTTTTTTTAAATTTTGTATTACATCATATACAGAAAAATTACAGTTTTTAGTAAGTAAATGTATCATAAAATAAAGATAATTTAAATATAAATTCAAATAAAAAATGAAAAAATCATATATTTATGTTTGAATGAGGTAGAAAAATTTTCTTATATTTTAAATCTTACCTATAATTAACTTTGAAGTTTTGGTAACTACCATTAAAGTGAATGCAATAAATGCAAAAAAATTTCAAAAAGTATTTTTGAGCAAAAACTGCAAAAATACTAGTATAGATTGTGTAAAAATACTAATAAACTGTGTACATTTTTTTATTTTAACCAATGTGTACATTCAATTTTTATGAATAGAAAAACAAATTTCAAACAGTGCTCTCAGCTTTTCCCCATTAGTCCAACAATGCCATCATCATTCATCGTAAATTTTCTGAATACTTTGAAATTTATAGAGAAAGTTATTAGTTTTATCAGTGTCACAAAGGAAAATACAAAGAAAAAAAAGGTTGGTCATGATTATGATCGATCTCACGGCGGATATTTTCCTTGTGGCCCCAATAAAGTAGGGTCCCTGAGGTGTATTTTTACTTCACGTGGAGGTTCTTCTACTTGATGATTGATATACACCAACATTTTTTACTAAACATAATTATTCAAACATATTAATTACTGAACTTTCACCTCTATTAAGCTTATGTGAATTATATTTTGATATTCTAATTTTAGAGAAGTTCTAATCTACTAAGATAATATTTTTGAATGATATTATAATATTCTAATCTGATAAGCTTATGTGAATTATGTTTTAATTGTTAGCAAAAAAAAACTTATCAATTATTTTTGTTTCGTCAAAACTTATCAATTAATTAATAAGAGAAAAAACATTTTTTTATTACATGGTGTAAAGTAAAGTATGAAATTATTATTTCAACTAAGTTATGATGTTTTGGTAGTAAAATACTAATTCTATAAATTAAAAAGGCCATGACCACAATCGTTCAATTAGCGTTGAGGTAAGAAATATCATAAACGGAAACCTATTGTTCGCCACGTAATCATATTAGTAGCATGAAAATCATGTTTTTATTTCCATGGAATAGTTCTCAAAAGAACGTTACATGTTCTCCCATTTGCTACCAAAAAAGAAACTCTACCAGCCGTTACATATCACTCGCCCAGAGAGTTCGGCTAAACCGGGTTATTCAGGTCGGTTTTTTCGGTTTTTTTCGAAATTCGGTTTTTAGAAAATTTCACCGAATAGATCCGAACTAAAATTCGGTTCGGGTCGGTTCGGTAATCGGTTTGTTCGGGTCGGTTATTGGATAAAATTTAAATTCCGAAATTGAACTGTACTTTTTTTTTTTTTGGTTTGTTCGGTTTCTATCTCGGTTTACATATTAGAAAATCGAAATTTACACTCTTTACAAGTCCATATCTAATAAAAACCCATTACAAAAACAATAAAAAGCCCAAAAATAATATCCAAACATTTTTTAGCCCAACAACCCAATAAAATATTAGGGTTTTGACAGCAGCCGCATGAGGGGCTGCGGCTCCGGCGACGGTGATCTCAGATCCAGCTTTAAAAGCGTATGATGATGAGTATGTTTCTCGTATTCTCACTAGAACAAGAAAATAAACCAACTATTCAGTCAAAATAGTTATGAAGTCTAAGATCTAAAATTCAATATAAATGAATCTAAACACCAATACTCAAATCTTAACACAAACCTCATGTTGGCAAGTTCATCGAAGGTGAATTGAGTTGAAGGAGATTCATCGAAGGCGGATTTAGAAGGAGAGGAGTACAAGAGGATTCTGAAGGAGAAAGATGAGAACGAAACAAGACGTGTCTAGAAAAGAAGGTAGGAGTACAAGAGGATTCTAAAGGAGAGGAGGCGATTTCTTTTTACTTCAAGGATCGATTTAATGAATAATATCTAGGGTTTTAAGTATTTATATCATGTTCTCCTTAAACCGCATAAACCGATCGGTAACCGGTTATTGAACCGAAAAAACCGAAATCCGAAATCCTAAAACAATTTGACCGATCGGTTTCCATCTCCTCTCTCACTCTTTGCCGAAAACCGAATGTTTCGGTTTGATCGGTTCGGTTTGATCGGCTTTTGCCGAACGCCCAGGGCGACATATCACACTCAACTCAGTTGAGCAAGTTTTAATATTAAAAAAAGACTTTATAGTAGAGTAGATTAGCTTAAATCATAGGTTCAAATGTATAAATCATAGGCCAGTGATTTGCTTAGTCAGGACATCTCCAACTCCACTCTAAAATAGAGTCAAATCTTTATTATAGAGCAATATTTGTTCCAATCATACTTTATATTTTACTCTAAAATAGAAAAATAATAGGATTGCTCTATATATAGAGCGATTCTATTCTCACCTTTATTTTTTACACTAACTCTATTTTAACAATATGAAGATATTAGTTGGTAAAGGTCTGTTGCAGAAGAAAGATGTCGCTAACAAAATATTTTGTGAGCACTGTGTTATGGAAAAGTCTAAAAAATTGAGCTTTAATGTTGGGAAGCATAACGCCGAGGATGCTCTAGGATATGTGCACGCTGATCTTTGGGGATCATCAAATAGAGTAATAACTTTATAGTAGATTAGATTAGCTTAAATCATAGGTTCAAATTAGATTAGAATTGCTCTATATATAGAACGACTCTATTCTCACCTCTATTTTTTTACACTAATTCTATGAAAATTGAATAATACATTAGATGAAAACAATGCTCTATTTTTGAGTTACTCTATATTAGAAAAAAAAAATAGAAATATACATTGGAGATGGTCTTAATTGTTATAGTTTATATAGATATCATTGTCTTTTGTATTATTAGTGTTAATTATTTATTTTTGTTGATCGGAGGTTAAAGACCCTATAATATATACAAACTAGTTAACACTCGCTATTGCTTACTGGATTATCAACAATAACAATGATGTTTGTTAAAAAATAGCTCATAGTACGAATTTTGTTTTATATAGGCATATAGGTTTGGTTTTGTAATGGACGGACGTTTCATATGTAATTTTCATATATCAATAAAAACCAAAAACAAATTATAGTGGAAGAAAACAAAATAAATGAGGGGTGTAGTGTACTGTGTAGTAGAGTGAGTCACGAAATGGGGTCTGCAGAAAGAAAAGAGAAGACTGCAAGTTCGAATTATTCCTTCTTCCGTGTGTGTTATCATTTTGCTTTTATTATTATTTTCAATTTTTTTACTAATAACATTTTTTACATGTTAACATTTACTATTTCTCTGCATAGTTTTATATATATGTTATATGCATAAAATATATGTATACTGTGGCGTTAGTGGTGGTGGTACTAAACGGACCACAAAGAAAGTTGCCATCAAGCTTAATCAGCAGCTGCAATTAGCTGACACATATGAGATCTGTTTATACATACATATCCAAAAAAATCTAATTCAAATAAATATTTGCAAATTGGTCACAAAAATAGTAAAGGATGTAATCATGCCAAGTTGTGGTCAAGTCGTTTTCTCTATTTTAATTAAACCCAATTTTTGGAGATTTGTAATTAAGGAGCAACTGGGAAAGTAGTAGTACTTTTTAATGATGTTCATTTGCAGTATGGTAATAATACTAACGTTTTGACAATCACACATCTGTCAAACGATTTACGATTTTTACCACATCGTTTAACAAACCTCAACCCTCCTGCAATAACCGCATTTGTCAAACAATTTTTACCAGGTAAAAAAGCCTTATAGATAGATTAATGTCGAAAATCGACTCTTTGTTCGATTGCCAAGGAACAATCAAAAGTCGATTCTCGATGTTATTGACATTCAATTGGATTACGCACATTAAAATTCGGTTATATGTCCTCTCGACGACATATTTCGAGTTTCAATCCGTTCTTACTGTCATATCCTTTTTAACAAATAAAAAGTGCTCTTTGACCACCTAGTTCAACACTTGCCAAAAACAATAGACATTCTGTATTCCATGTTTACATACATCAATGCATTATGTTCGTGTATGTCAAACACTAGATTTTTATATTAAAAAATACATGTCCGTTGTTGATTTTATAGATGCTGGTAAAATCATACGTTACAATAAAGAAAATACATGCAAAAACGCCTGTTGTTGATTTTAGAGATGCTAGTAAAACTATACGTTACAATAAAGAAACTATATGTAAAATCGTATGTTGTTGATTTTATACATGCTAGTAAAATCATACGTTACAATACCATATATTTTTTTTTTTGTGAACGTTACAATATGTGTGTTTTAGAAAACTAAAATTTAAAATTTATATTTATGAATAATATTTTATAATAAAATTTAAGAATTAATAGAGTATATAGTATAGTCTTTTCTAATAATGAAGTAGGAGAATAAAATAAGAAAGTAATTAAGAGAGATCATTAACAAACCTCAATTAAATAGTTGCTGCTGCGCCATAAAATCAAAAACACATTATTGTGTGTGGTTATCAAAAAGAAGAAATTTGTACTTAATGAAACATTCAATATTAGGAAAGTGTAAAAAAAACAAAGTATACTATTTCTTTAAAATAAAAAAAAAGTTTTATAAGTAAAGTGGAAACACGAAAGAAAAAATAAAAGTGAAGAGTAAAGAAAGAAGAAGACTGATGAATGCTGAGGCTGCGGGTGGAGAGAGAGAAAGCTCCCTTTACACGTGATTTTTTATAAAGAGAGAGAAGAGACCAAAGCCCCAAAAGCAAAACCTTCTTTTGCATGCGTCCTTAAAAGACATAAATTTTTTTCTACATCACAATCATCTCTTCTTTTTTTCTTCCTTTCTATTAACCTTCCTTCTTCTTCCTCCAACCTCATCATCATCATCATCACCATTCATACTCTGTCTTTCTCTTTTCTTCTTCTTCTTCTTATCCACATTGAGAGGAAAGCTATCTATATTCTTCTTCATTGGTCGGTGAGTGTTTTTTTTTTCTTCTTCTTCTTCTTTGTATGTGTGTTTAATAATAGTGTAATAGTCTACTAGAGCGGGCGGGTCATTCTCAGCGTAGCAATAAATTCACTTGTAAATTAAAAAAAAATAAAATTTATATCATTCTCTTTGGGAGATAGATATTGATATTTCCACTGCTCGTTTCGATGTTTATTCCTTCTCTTTGTTCACTTGCTCTCTCTCTCTCCTCTCTTCAAATTCATAGCAAAAAAATAATAATATAAAGGTTAGATTTTTCGATTTTTGTTTGTAACTATCTGTTTGGGTTCATCCGTTTTTTTTTTTTTTTTTTGCTCCGGGATCTCATTTCCCGGTTTCAAATAGAGACAAAAAATCTTAAAGCTTTCTCCGGTTTTGTCTTGTGGGTATTCCCAATTTTTCACCCTCTCAAAGCTTACTGTTTTTGTTTGTCTGATTGGTTCCTTTTTATTTCTTGGTCTTTACAGTGTTCTCTTCTAATTTCATGGCTTCTTGTCTCTCTTTTAATTTATCGAGAGAACAAAAAAACTGTATCTATCTATCTATATATATATATGCATGTATTTGTTAAAATCTCTGTTCTTTTTTCACCTCTCTGTTTTGTGTCTGAAACAAGAACAAAAAAAATGTTTGATTTTTCTTTTCTTTAAAACCCAAAACACTATCATTATAGTTTTTTTTTCTGGATTGTCTCCATTTAATGCAATCTGACAAAATTTTTTAGTTTTTTTTTTAATATTTTTGTGTACTTATTTTATTTTGGTTGCTTTCATCTTCATGATTTTGCAGGTAGAATAAGGCCAAAGAAGGGATCAGTTTTAAAGTTTCTTGTTTTCATTCTTTTTGTAGTCTGCTGAGTGAGAAGAGAAGTTTGAGAAATCCCCAAAAACACAATGCCGATTAGGCCAATGAATGATAGCTCTGAGACTCACTTAGTCATCAAAACCCAACCTTTAAAACAGCACAATCCCAAAGCCGTTCAAAACGGTAAAATCCCTCCTCCTCCTCCTCCTCCGGTGACGACTCCGGCCAATGGCCAGAATCAAGCTTCTTCACCTTCACCGCCGTCGAAGAATCGTAGCCGGAGGAGAAACCGTGGTGGGAGAAAATCTGATCAAGGTGATGTTTGTATGAGACCTAGCTCTCGTCCTCGTAAACCTCCACCACCGCCGAGCCAAAGCACTTCTTTAGCCGTCGTCGCTGCCGCCTCTCCCGGAGATATAGTCGCCGTGAATCATCAGATGCAGATGGGTGTTCGTAAAAACTCAAACTTTGCGCCGAGGCCTGGATTTGGAACACTTGGGACTAGATGCATTGTTAAAGCTAACCATTTCCTCGCTGATTTGCCCACCAAGGATTTGAATCAGTATGATGTAAGTTTTTACCTTTTTTAGTATTTACTCTAATGAGAAATAAAGGTTCAAGCTTTAGACGATTTAATGAAAGAGAGAGAGAGAGAGAGAAGAGTTTAGTGTTTGTTCTTATTGCTTATTTTGGGTTCATTGATTGACATTAGGTTATGATTTTTGCAGGTTACAATAACTCCTGAAGTGTCATCAAAGAGTGTAAACAGAGCTATAATTGCTGAGTTAGTGAGACTATATAAAGAGTCTGAACTCGGGACGAGGCTTCCGGCTTACGATGGCCGGAAAAGTCTTTACACTGCCGGAGAGCTTCCTTTTACTTGGAAGGAGTTCACTGTTAAGATTGTTGATGAAGATGATGGTATCATCAATGGTCCTAAGTAAGTGTTATAACTTTGGAGTTGTTTAGTTTTTATGAGTGTGTTTTTTATATTTGAATTTGACCTAACATTTTGCTTTGTAGAAGGGAGAGATCATATAAGGTGGCTATCAAGTTTGTTGCACGGGCAAATATGCATCACTTAGGCGAGTTTCTAGCTGGTAAACGTGCAGATTGTCCCCAAGAGGCGTTGCAGATTCTTGACATTGTACTCAGGGAATTGTCGGTTAAGAGGTTTTGTCCTGTTGGAAGATCTTTCTTTTCGCCTGATATTAGAACACCGCAGCGACTTGGTGAAGGGTTAGAGTCATGGTGTGGGTTTTACCAGAGTATTAGACCTACTCAAATGGGTTTATCACTAAATATCGGTAAAAACTTTGACTTACGAGTTTGTTACAGTTTAGGTCTTGTTTATAACTCAGCCTAATTTTAATGTGATTCTTTTTACTTTGTAGATATGGCTTCAGCTGCATTTATTGAGCCTCTTCCGGTGATAGAGTTTGTAGCACAGCTTCTTGGAAAGGATGTTTTGTCGAAGCCCTTGTCTGATTCTGATCGGGTTAAGGTACTATTCTCTTCATCATATTATCTCTTGTCCTGAGTCCTCGATTGGTCTATTAAGAATTTTTTTATTTGGAAAACTTTAACAGATTAAGAAAGGTCTCAGGGGAGTGAAAGTAGAGGTTACTCATAGAGCGAACGTAAGAAGGAAATACCGTGTTGCGGGTTTAACAACTCAACCAACAAGAGAGCTAATGTGAGTGTTTTGTTGTTCTTAATTACGCACTGATTACTAAGGCTGGTTTCATTGAGATTAATCAAGTTTTCTGGTTTATATTCTTAGGTTTCCAGTTGATGAGAACTGTACAATGAAGTCGGTTATCGAGTATTTCCAAGAGATGTATGGATTCACGATCCAGCACACACATTTGCCGTGTCTCCAAGTTGGAAACCAAAAGAAGGCTAGCTATTTACCAATGGAGGTAAACTGTAAACCGTAGTTCTTTTTTTTGTTTCAAGACTTCACATTTCAATTTTGGGCTTTTTTTTCCTGATTCGGTTTTGAATGAAGGCATGCAAAATTGTTGAGGGACAACGGTACACAAAAAGGTTGAATGAGAAGCAGATTACTGCTCTCTTGAAAGTTACATGCCAAAGGCCAAGGGACAGAGAAAACGATATTTTGCGGGTATTTATAGTCATATATCTTTTTATGGTTGTTTGTCAGTAAGAAGTGAGGGTTTAACTTAGTGTAAAAAATGTTTTAAAGACGGTCCAACACAACGCATATGATCATGATCCATATGCAAAGGAGTTTGGCATGAACATAAGTGAGAAGTTAGCTTCTGTTGAAGCTCGGATTCTACCAGCTCCATGGGTAAAAAACACTACACAAATCTCTGAACTTTCTCAAACTATAAGATAATACTGTTATGCTAATTCGTCTCTCTTCGTTTGCTACAGCTTAAGTATCATGAGAATGGGAAAGAAAAAGATTGTCTCCCACAAGTCGGTCAGTGGAATATGATGAACAAGAAAATGATCAACGGGATGACGGTGAGCAGATGGGCATGTGTTAACTTCTCACGCAGCGTGCAAGAGAATGTTGCTCGTGGATTTTGTAATGAACTTGGTCAGATGTGTGAAGTCTCCGGCATGGTAATTAAATTTGTCCTTCTTTTTTAACTGCATTGTCTGAACTTTTTAACTGGAAGTCATTCTTATCATATCATAAAGCTTTTCATCGTTTATCACTGTAGGAGTTTAATCCAGAACCTGTGATCCCAATATATAGTGCGAGGCCTGATCAAGTCGAAAAAGCTTTAAAGCATGTTTATCACACTGCAATGAACAGAACCAAAGGGAAAGAGTTAGAACTTCTGTTGGCAATTTTACCTGACAACAACGGTTCACTTTATGGTATTATTATTATTCTTTCGGACATCCGTAGATCTCAACTTCTTTTTGTCTTCTTGAGTATTTACAATGAAAACAAAATGCTTCTTGTACATCTCAGGGGATCTTAAGAGAATCTGTGAAACCGAGCTTGGTTTAATATCTCAGTGTTGTCTCACAAAACATGTGTTCAAGATAAGCAAACAGTATCTGGCAAATGTATCTCTAAAAATCAATGTCAAGGTGAATACTTTCTACATCTGAATTGAAAAATTTATATTGTTCTTGCATTATGAATCTCTCAGATCTTTCTATGTTTGGTTTCAGATGGGAGGAAGGAACACAGTTCTATTAGACGCCATAAGCTGTAGAATTCCGCTGGTTAGCGATATACCAACAATCATATTTGGCGCAGACGTGACTCATCCAGAGAACGGGGAAGAGTCAAGCCCTTCAATCGCTGCTGTAAGGATTATATACAACAACTGCATTATACACTTTTTTTATCAAGTAGTGAAACATCGAAATTCATTAGACTCGGTTTTGTTTTTTTCTTTAGGTTGTTGCTTCTCAAGACTGGCCCGAAGTCACAAAATATGCGGGTTTAGTTTGTGCTCAAGCTCACAGGCAAGAACTTATACAAGATTTGTATAAAACATGGCAAGATCCTGTACGTGGCACTGTTAGTGGCGGTATGATCAGGTAATGAAAATCGCATTATTTCAGTTTCTGTATTTTGACTTAAGCGGTGTGTCTCAAGGTTTGTTTTTGTTGCTTTCTACAGGGACCTTCTGATCTCATTTAGGAAAGCAACAGGGCAGAAACCGCTTCGAATTATCTTTTACCGGTAGGTTTCTCTTTGCTCATGACAGTAAAAGAAATTCATATGTAAAACTCGTAATTTGGTACTCATGGGTTGTTTTACTCACACAGTGATGGAGTAAGTGAAGGGCAGTTCTATCAAGTTTTACTCTATGAGTTGGATGCAATTAGAAAGGTAATAACTTTTGTGCATAGCTTGAATTGATTTCGCCAAATTGTGAGCAAATCATTTACATAATTTATTTGTTTAGGCTTGTGCGTCGCTTGAACCGAATTATCAGCCACCGGTGACATTCATCGTTGTACAGAAGCGTCACCACACTCGTTTGTTTGCTAATAATCACCGCGACAAAAGTAGTACTGACCGGAGTGGAAATATCTTACCAGGTCAGTTCTTGAAAACAGTTGAAAGAAGATCATAACATAAAATAACTAACTAACCAACTGCTTCTTTGCCACCTTTTATTTCAGGTACTGTAGTTGACACCAAGATATGTCATCCAACTGAGTTCGACTTCTACCTTTGTAGCCATGCTGGTATTCAGGTACGAACAACTACCGAAATATCCAAAATACAACCTTTCTCTCTAATTAAGTAGATATACAGGGTAATATCGAACTTCTTGTGTTTAATATCTGATCTAGGGAACGAGCAGGCCTGCACATTACCATGTTCTTTGGGACGAGAACAAGTTCACAGCAGATGGTATTCAGTCTCTGACTAATAATCTCTGTTATACCTATGCGCGATGCACTCGATCTGTCTCTATAGGTAAATAAAAACACATCTTCTTTTCTTCTTCATCCTTAAACCTGCAAATCAAACTAAAATCTCCAAAACTCATTCATATGTTAACTTTTTTTTTTTGCTGTTTGTATAGTTCCTCCGGCGTATTATGCCCATCTTGCTGCATTTCGAGCACGTTTCTACATGGAACCGGAGATAATGCAAGATAACGGATCACCAGGGAAAAAGAGCACGAAAACAACAACTGTTGGAGATTGCGGTGTGAAGCCTTTACCGGCTTTGAAGGAGAATGTGAAGAGAGTTATGTTTTACTGCTAAAGAATGCCAACATCCCTAATCAAAAGAAAGTTTTAATAAGTAGTTTGGTTGTTTGTTCGTAGTTCGGCTTTAGATTTTTACCAATGTTTTTTTCTGATGTAAATTTTGTTGGTTTGGTATTAGGATTTAGGGCATTAGTTTTTTTTTAAAAAGTTTGTATTGTAGCTGCTGATGATAACATTAATGCAATGGCTTTGTTAAGGCCTCCGCTTCTACAGTGTTGTTTTTACTGCGGTTTTGATTGTTACATCATTGTAAGCTTTCGTTCCAATTTTGAGAATGGTCTGGTTAGTGTAAAGGAGAACTCTGTTTCGTGGGAAGAATTACAAATCTTAGCCCTAAATTGTGTAAAAAATGCAAAAAAAAAATACTCGTCAATTGAGAAAGTTGAAAAATCTACAAAAATTTGAGCTAATAAGAAGGTAAAGAAAACCCATGAGGTTAGTTTTAGTTGGATCTTCGACAAACAGATCTCGGACTTTCTAGGTACGCCACTGACTGTAGACTGTAGTCACAACGAGAAAAACAGAGAACAGTAAAAATGTTTTTACTTATTGCACAAGTAACTCTTGATCTATTATTACGTACTGTAGAAGCCAGTCCAATAACGACAATGGACCTTGACAAAACAAACTCCACTGAAGCCCAAGCCCATCAAAGCAGCTTCAGTCAACACGAGAAGACAACGACCAAGGTTTCCAAACAGAGTAACGTTGGTACGGTAAAGATGCCCTTCTCCGATGCTGTTCGCCAGCTCCAATCCGATGAGTCACCACCTACAGCTGTAGGATAAGATTTCTTTAGTGTATCCATATTGTTCTAAAGCTGTATATAAAAGAGAGATGTAAAAACCCTAATGTAATTAAGGAAAATACAAAATCTTTTTCAAATCTTTCTTGTTCTCTCAAAACTTTCATGGTATCAGAGCCGCTGTAAACCTTCACAGGTCTAACAATGGCAACAACTTATCCTTTTCCGGATAACGTTCATGTCTCCAGCTCCGTTACGATCAAGCTTAATGACAACAACTACCTCTTGTGGAAGACGCAGTTCGAGTCTTTTTTGTCCAGTCAGAAACTCATCGGATTTGTCAATGGATCTGTTGTGGTTCCTTCTCAAACTCGTCTTGTCGCCAATGGTGAAGTCACCATCGAAGTCCCAAATCCTCAGTATGAGGCTTGGTTCTGTACTGATCAACTTGTCAAGTCTTGGTTGTTCGGTACATTGTCTGAGGAAGTCCTTGGACATGTTCACAGTCTAGCCACCTCTCAACAGATCTGGCTCTCTCTTGCTGAAAACTACAACAAAATCAGTGTCGCTAGGGAGTTTTCCCTTTGTCGAAGTCTTCAGCTCTTGTTAAAAAAAGACAAGTCTCTCTCTGCTTATTCTCGTGAGTTCAAAGCCATTTGTGACTCACTAAGCAACATTGGGAAACCTGTTGATGAGTCTATGAAGATTTTTGGATTTCTTAATGGTCTCGGCAGAGAGTATGACCCCATTACCACGGTGATCCAAAGCTCCTTAAGTAAGCTTCCTGCTCCAACCTTCTTTGATGTCGTCTCTAAAGTTCAGGGTTTTGATAGCAAGTTGCAGTCTTATGAAGAAAATGCCTCTGCTACACCACATCTTGCCTTCAATACCCAGAAGATGAACTTCGGTGAACCGCAGTACACACCAAATCAAAGAGGGAGAGGTCGTTTTGGGCAAAGCAGAGGAAGAGGAGTTATTCGATGAGAGGAAGGGGATTCTCTCAGCATACCGGACAAAGACCAATTTGTCAAATCTGTGGTCATGTTGGACATACAGCAATCAGATGCTACAACAGATTCGACAATAACTATCAAAGTGAAGTTCCTTAGGCCTTATCCTCTCTGCAGATTTCAGATGACACGGGTAAAGAGTGGCATCGGGACTCTGGTGCCACAGCTCATATCACCTCCTCTCCCAATGCATTTCACTCTGCAGTTGCCTACACTGGAAATGATACGGTTCAGGTTGGTGATGGAACATTTCTTCCCATAACTCATATTGGATCCACCTCTATCACTTCATCAAAAGGTACACTTCCCCTAAATGATGTTTTAGTGTGTCCAGAAATACAGAAATCACTCTTGCCTGTCTCCAAGCTATGTGATGATTATCCTTGTGGAGTTTACTTTGATTATGATAAGATCTGTGTTATTGATATAAAAACTCAGAAAATGGTGTCCCAGGGTCCACACAGTAATGGTCTCTATGTGTTGGAGAGCCAAGGACCTAAAGCTTTTTTCTCTACTCGACAATGTGCAACCAGTGAAGCGGTTTGGCATCATCAACTAGGACATTCAAGTTCCAAGGTTCTCCAGCAACTTCAATGCAGCAAGGACATTCAAGTTAATAAGAGCAGACATTCAACCATTTGTGAGCCTTGCCAGATGGGGAAGAATTCTAGATTAACTTTTGTAGCTTCTGATTCTCGTGTTCTGCATCACTTAGATCGAATTCACTGTGATCTTTGGGGGCCATCGCCAATTGTATCTAACCAAAGGGACAGTCGCGGGTGATCCTTGGTACGTGCTAAGTATGTCCGGGCATGAGGGAGGATGAAAAAGGGAACTGGTCTGATAGGGGAACCGAGCAGTGGAGCAATGGTCGAAAGAATTGGTCGAGGACCGTACTAAGGGTCGGACTTAGTGCACCATATGGACATGAGATGGATTGTACGGACAAGGGGTCAAACGGTGTGTGCCATGCGGACAGGAGTTGGGAAAGAACCCTGCGATACCACTTGTTTTAATCGGATTGGACAGAATAAATAAAAAGAGAGGAAATTCCAAGAGTCTTGGGCGTGAGCGTGTGATACACGCGCGCGAGATAGGCTTGCCAGTTGACACGTGTCGCTGCATACTCCACTCTCAACGCCAAATGTTAAAGCTTTGCCACCACGTTTCCCTCGTCTCAAGTGTAGCCATGCGCCTATAAGTACCACCCCTAGAGCTCAATTGCGATTTTGGGGGAAAAAGAAAAGCACCAAAACTCTCTCAAATTTTCGTTCGATCTTTGAGTGAGAATCGAGTGTTTGTTCGATCAAGGAGAAAGAGAAGGAAAGTTCGCCAGAGCCAGAGGCTAAGAAGGGAGGCAAAGTGCTGTTAGATCCGCGGTGTGGTGAAGCCAAATTCAATCAAATTTCTGCTTAAATCACTCTGAATTTCGGTTGTGTGTTTGAATGGTACATGAGTTTGAAAGTTCATGTAACAATCCTTGTTTGCTTGCTTGCTGCATGTTATTTTGTTAAATGCATGTAGGCTAGCTATTTTTTTTTGAGTAGACTTATATGCATGATCTTTCTTGGATTGCATGGAGTCGTAGAGAGTTTTTAAATGAGTTGCATGCGTGAAAAGGATAATCAATCGGACATGCATGCATAAACTAAGAGTGAAAATCGGTTCACTGACGAGTTCTTGAGATGCATTACAATTTTTACATAAATATGGTTGTGTGGGCTTGCATGTATGAATTTTTGAATTAATGAACAAGCATGCATAACTTTGTGAGTTGATTCAAGTTTACTTGATGAAAACTGAGTTTACTTGTTGGATTTAAAATGCAATATCTCTCTTGCATAAAAATGGCTTGCATGCATGTAGAACAGTCTTAAGATGCATGATTTTTATTCTTGCTTCTTGAAGACTATGGTGGAATTTCTTGCTTGATATTCTTGCCAATTATTGCTTGATTTTTCTTGCTTGAAATTATTTGGGTGGTGAATAAATCCTAATTCTATGTGTCATTAAACTTAGAATTATGGAACTCGTTTTAGCTAGTTTGCAAATTGTATGCTTGGACTAGCGGGTCGATCTTCTGTCCCAAACGATAATAAGATGGTCCAGCGAGCTAACCTATGCGGTCTGCCACAAGGACGTTTTGGTGCTTATTTAGCTACTAGTCCGAACCGCTGCATGACGATGCATCTAAGTGGAAGGTCCGGTTGGTTACCTTTGTGGTTTCAATGCGGAATGGGTGTGAAGGATTGGGACAGATTATCGAAGGGTCCTAGGTTGTGGAAAGTCTAGTGATGTACAAGCTATCATGATACATCATTCTTTACCCATTATTGATGCGGGTGTTGAGGATGTGAATGTCTATGATGAAGTGTCTAGATTAGTCAAGTCAACTTGATTATTTCTAGCTTATATCTGTTTGTTGCCTGCTGCTTGTTTACGCTTCCGCATTGCGTGTTTTGTTTATTTGATGTTGCGGGATAGATGGGTGGGGAAAATGCATGTTAGAGGGTTACCCAACTCACTGAGTAATCTTAGATTATTCATTCCATTCCAAAATTTTTGTCTTGTAGGAAAGACTAAGGTGGGTGCAGATAGAAATCCGGCTAGGACGTTTTTCTACTGTTTTGCAAAATCCTATGCCTTTTAACATGTTTTCTTCTAAATGGATCCATCTGTTTTACTTGGTCTATGTTTTAAAAGCAAGAATGTACTAAGTAAAAATAAAATTTATCTTCGTATATTCGGACAAGTGGAACTGGTACATGGCCTAGTCCGGGCCATAACAACACCGCGTGAGTTCCAAGGGTTGAAAAGCCTAAGGGACATATACAGCGGGAAGGCATCGCCGGTGAACCGACTGAGTGACCTGGTTGTTGGAGGAACCTTGATCGGATCTTGGGCGGCTGTCTTCAATGTGGCGTCTCCATGCCGGTCCGCGGTTTGTCTGGCCGTAGGACGGTTCGGGGGCGTTACAGATACGGCCTCCCATACATAGATTCAAATGGAGACATGTCGATGCTCAAGTGATAACTATTATTGTAGGAGAATTCAACCAATGGTAGGTTACCTTCTCAATCCGCGGACCAATTGAATTGTCGAATCAAATCTTCTATGGTTTGAATTGTCCTCTCCGTTTTTCCGTCTGTTTCTAGATGAAATGAGGTGCTCATATGGACGTCTGTCCCTAGTGCACACTGCAGTTCTTGCCAAAATATCGACTCGAACCTATGATCCCGATCAGACACTATGTCGGTTGGCACTCCGTGGAGCCTTAAAATTTCATCAATGTACTCTCAGCTAGGTCAGCAGCTTGGTCTGTAATCTTGACTGAAACCAAGTGAGCAACTTTTGTTAAATGATCCATCACTACTCAGACTACATCATTAGTCCTCCCTGGTCTTGTGGGTAATCCTATGATGAAATCCATCGAGATCAACTACCATTTCCATGTTGGTATCGGTAGGTTGCGCAATAACCCAACAATTACTTGATGCTCCACCTTAACTCTTTGACACAAATTACATTGGCTCACCCATTTTTCTATCGCTCGTTTCATTCCGGGCCAATGATTGTACCATCGCACATCACGGTACATCTTGGTGCTTCCTGGATGAATACTCAAAGCATAAGTGCAAACTGCCCTTACAATCTCTTGTCGTAATCCACTCCGGTCAGGTACTGTGATTCTCCCATTAAATAGTAGGGCACCATCGTCTGCTAAATGGTAGCCACTAGCGTTTGGCCGATCCAAACTGTAACGCCCCTGAACCGTCCTACGGCCAGATAAACCGCAGACCAGCCCGGAGACATTACGATGAAGACAGCCATCCTTTACCCAACCGAGGTTCCACCAACCGATTACCCGCTGCGCACATTCCTTAGGCTTTTTAACCCTTGGAACGGACGCTGCATTGTGATGGTCCGGACAAGACCATGTACCAGTTCCACTTTTTTGAATATATAAAAAAACAAATTTTATTTTTACTTAGTACATTGTTGCGTTTAAAACAAGAACCATGTAAAAAAGGTGGATCCATTTTGAAGAAAACATGTTAAAAGGCATAGAATTTTGCAAAACAACAAAAAAAGTTCCTAGCCGGTTCTCTAACTGCCCAACTCTACACCCAGCTTAGTCTTTCATGCAAGACAAATATTGGAATGGAATAAGTAATATAAGATTACTCAGTGAGTTGGGGAACCCTCTAACATGCATTCTTCCCATCCATCTATCCCGCAACTACAAGCATAAAAAACACGCAATGCGGAAGCGTAAACAAGAAGCAGGCAACACACAAGAACAAGCTAGAAACAATCAAGCAGACAAACAACAACTTGACTTCCTTAGACACTTATTTAACCTTCGCCTCCACGCCACATTACCCGCAATACGAAAAGGGTAGAGAATGCTAGCTGTGCGTCAAAATAACATTGACCACACTAGACTTTCCACGTTCAGGCAACCATGCCATAACTCACCTAACCATGCCACAAATCGGCAGCTATACCACATCTCACACAACCAAACCGCAACCTAGGGCCCTTCGATAGTCTGTCCCATCCAACTACACACTTTCCACGTTGAAACGACAAAGGTAACCAACCGATTTTCCACTCGGCCGCATCGTCATGCAGCAGCTCGGACCATCACTTTACCTTATGGGAACGGACTGTCGATCGCTAGACCTAGCTCCGAACCGCAATTCGCGAGCTGGCTAGTTTTTGTACTATAATTCTAAGCCTATCGACAGCAAAGAATTAAGCACACCCAACACCACCCATATAGTTTCATGCAAGACTCTTCAAGCAAGAAATTATACCACCACCTTCAAGAAGCTAAGAATGAAACATAGCGTCTTAAAATGGTTCTACAAGCATTCAAGCTTCGTTATATGCAATTTATGCAAGATGGAATAAATGCAACCTAAATCCCACAAATAAACTCATTTGTCCTCAAGAACACTTGGATCGATTCCTCAAGTTATGCATGCAATTTTAACCAATTAAAAAAATCATGCAAGCTCCACCATCCGATTTCATGCAAGAAAAAAACATTCTGCATCTCAAATCTCTTCACTTAAACTGATCTTACTCTCCGCTTCATGCATGTTTGATCCATTTCATTTTCTCAAACATGCATCTCTTCTCATCTCACCACAAGACCACATGCAATCACTTCAGGATATGCATGAGCGTCTACTCTAGCTCTAAGCTAGCTAACATGCAATCTTATCAAAAAAACATGCAACAAGCAACATGCAGCAAGCAAGGATCGATGCAAGAGCTAGATAGCTAATGCATCGTCCACAAACAACCACAACTCACAGTTTTTAGCAGAGCTTGATTGGATTGATCTTCAACACACCACGGATTTGACAGCAATTCACCCTTCTCTTAGCCTCTACCTTGAACCAAATCTCCTTCTTCTTCCTCCTTTTGATCGAACAAGCACTTCACTTCTTTCCAAGAATTCAACAGAAAAATTTGAGAGAGTTTGGGTGTCTTTTTGAGTTCTAGGGTCGAAAATGAGGGCTTGGGGTTCTATTTATAAGCCTCTCACTTGAGTTCCATGGAAGAGCATGTGGTAAAATTGATTTGCCAAATGTATAGAGTTATGCATGCGTCTGACACGTGGCTCAATCTAAGCTGCAGGCGGCGCGTGTATCTCAGATGCAGGCGGAGGTGTCTTAATCTCTCGACACGTGGCTTCTCGACTGTGGCCAACTCTTTCGCTTCCCTCACCCCTTCCCGTGTCCGGTGTCATCGTCTGAGGTACACAGTTTTCTCGTCTGTGGTCTCGTCTTTTCGTCCATGGCGCACGGTTTCTTCGCCTGTGGGCCGATCCCTTGGTCTGCAATGCACAGTTTCCTCGTCCGTGGTCTAATCCCTCATCTGTGACACATGGCTCCCTCGTCTGTGGTCCAATCCCTTTGTTCACTGGCCGGTCAGTTGTTTTACGGCCAACCCTTTTTTTTGTTATCCGTTCAAGGACTTTTTTCCCACTTTCGACCTGACCATTCTCCCTTAGTATTCTCTTAGTTCTTCCACCGATGTCTTACCATCGATCATCGTCCGTTTCCTCATTGGCCCAACAATTCATGTCTATTCTTTGACCATTAGCCGTTTCGCGACTTAGTGGTATTTCTCCACAAGTCTCTTGGTCGTTCTCCAGTATTTTTCTTCCCGCATCTTTCTGCGTTCTTTCCCGGACCTTATAACGAAAATTTTGTTCGGTCCCGTACCCCTTGGTGCGGGTCACTACACAAACTCCTTAACTCCTCGGCAATCTTCTTCAGGTTCTCGTCCAGTGGCTGTTCTTCACGAATTTGTCGTAGAAGACTAGCTTGAGTCACGGCCTGTAGACCTAACGGTTCACTGGTTTCCTCTGCAAGGGCTAACAGCCTTACCTTCTTGAATTCATCTGATAATGCTTCCACATCCTTCTCAACATCTACTTCGACCTTCCGGCGGCTCAAGGCATCTGCCACTACATTAGCCTTCCCCGGATGGTACTGAATTTTCAGATCGTAATCTGCGATAAACTCCATCGACCTCATTTGTCGCAAGATGAGGTCTTGCTGCGTGAACAGATATTTATGACTTTGGTGGTATGTAAATTACATGAACCATTTCTTCATACAAGTAGAATCTCCATATCCTTAATGCATAGACAACAACGACTATTTCCAAATTGTGTGTAGGATAGTTCTCACAGTGCTTCCTAAGCTGTCTTGATGCATAAGCGATCACTTTATCCCCTTGCATCAAAACGCATCCTACGCCAAACCTAGATGCATCTGTGTAGACTGCATATGGTTGGTTTGATTCTGGTAGGGCCAACAACGGGGCTGTTGTTAAGGCTTCCTTTAACTTCTCAAATGCTCCTTCCACTTCCTTACTCCAAATAAATGGAACTCCCTTACCGGTAAGTCGTGTCAAGGGTTTAGCTATTGATGAAAACCCCTTAACGAACTTTCGATAATAGCCCGTGAGTACTAAGAAACTCCGTACTTCCGTCGCTGTCGTAGGCTTTGGAAACTCTTGAATTGCAGCGATCTTCTCTGGATCAGCTGATACTCCTTTCTCTGAAACTCGATAGCAAAGAAAACCAATATCTCTTTGCCAAAACTTGCACTTACTGCTCCTCGGCAATCCGAGAGTAAATGAGGATATCATCGATAAATATTATCACGAATTGATCCATGTAGTCGTGGAATACCTCATTCATCAATTGCATGAATTCTGCCAGCGCATTAGTGATCATGAACGGCATCACTACGAATTCGTACTGGCCGTACCTTGTTCGAAATGCAGTCTTCATTACGTCTGGTTTAAAGATCAGAATTTGGTGATAGCCGGAGACTAAATCGATCTTGGAAAACCAACTTGCTCCCTTGAGTTGATCTAACAATTCGTCAATTTGCAGTAATGGGTACTTGACATTGATAGTGACATTGTTCATCCCACGGTAGTCTATGCAGAACCGCATACTCCCATCCTTCTTTTTGACAAACAAAACTGGGGCTTCCCATGGTGATGAACTTGATCAGATAAATTCCTTTTCAAGTAAATCCTCCAATTGCATCTTGAGTTCGGCTAACTCGGCTGGGGCCATTTGATATGGGGCCTTAGCAATTGGGGTAGCACCCGAGTCCAGATTTATAGTAAAAGGATGACTTCTCGGTGGAGGCAATCCTTCCAATGGCCTGAACACGTCTCCATAGTCTTTGATTATATCAATGTCCTCTACCTTCAAGTCTTTCATGTTATCTCCTCCAACAGCAGTAAGAGTGACAAGATAGACCCTCTCTTCCTCAATCGAGTTCCCAACTCTTAAGGCTGATGAAAAATATGCCCCTTTGCTTGGGCTCATCCCATGGGAGATTAAAGGTGGCTGGCCTATTCTCTCTGTTATCACTCTACTCTTACTACAGTCAAGATAAGCTTCGTACCTTGACAGCCAGTCCATATCCAATATGACTTCAAACCTTTCCAACGGCATACCCAAGAGATTTTCTGGGACATTTGTGTCATGCACGACCACTAACACTCCTTTCAACATCCTTTGGGTCTTCAGAGGCGTTTGGTTCCTAGCACTGTGGACAATAACACTCACTTCCTCTTCGTCAAACCCTTTCTGAAACTGGTCGACCACCTCAGTTGTCACAAAACTGTTGGTCGCCCTAGAGTCGAACAAAAGGGGGGGTTACCACAAGAAAATGCATGCAATACCAATCACCTAATCAAACAACAATACAACACACACAACAAGGAGGCTAGAACCTAGACAAACCTTTTATGGGACCTTTCTGGGATCCTGAAGGTTTGTCTGGTTCTATTCCTAAGGCATACACAATAGCCGGGGTTGCTTGCTTCTTCGTTTTGGGTTCCTTAATGGTTACCGCAAGTGAAGCTTGATTCGGAGGTTGGGCGTTTTGTTTGTTTGGCTTCTTAGGACATGAGGTCGCGTAATAGCCCGTCTCACCGCAAAAGAAACATGTGACTATTGCATGTTTGGGAGACTTGGTTTCCACCATTACAGGGCAGGATTAGGCAAAGTGTCCGACCTGGCTGCACATGTAATATCCCTTCGGGTCTATGTCTACTGTAGTACATCCACCTTGGTTCACAACCATACTACCCTTACCATGGTTGTTGTTATAGTTCCAATTGATCTCTTGTTTACTCCTTCGAGAATTTTCCACCTTCCCTTGTGGCATCAGCTCTTCCTTTTTCTCTCGACCCACTCTAATTTTTCTCCAGTTCAATTCCTTCTTCAACATTTACGATCCTCTCTTCAAGCTCGGTGATACTTGCATATGTCAAAGCTTCTAGCCTACTCGAAATCTCTGGTCGGAGTCCCTTAAGGAATCTTTGAACCATTGAGGCTGCATCATCATTTCCATTGTACAAGTATTTTCGAAGTCTCGTAAATACTTGACCATAGTCTCGAACATTATTTTCTCCTTGCTCTAGACCTCTGAATTGCTTCTCCTAGCGATCACAAGACTCAGAAGGAAAGTACTTGGGCTGAAACTCCTTCTTAAACGTTTCCTATGATACTGGTAAGTAACGATAGCGAGAAGCCACTATATCCCACCATGCTCCTACATCTTCCTCCAGAAGGTTAACTAAGATTCGTCTTCTGTACTCCACGGGACATTCTGACGTTTTAAAATGCATCTCAAGATTGCGTAACCATCTGTCCGCTTGCACAGTGTTGGTCTCTCCCTTAAACTTTCAAACACCTAAATCTCTCATCATCTTCACTAGCTTCACAGACTGGCTTATTGGCGTCTCAGCTTGCTGGTCTCCTTGTTTGTTACTGTTGTTGTTGGATCATATGAGTCAAAAGATTTTGAATCATTGATAGAGTATGTTGAGTTTTTGACATTCTTTGTTCCTCATTATTTCCTCCCTGATTTCCTTGATCTCCCCTTGCCATATCTGGGTTTGGGTATGCAGCGAACTTCTCGACAGGTGTGTATTGCTGAGTTTGCAGATATGTACACTCCAGCGTGTCATAATGCATGGATTTCATTGGAGAATACCTTGGGGTATCTCTGGGATAATCCCAATTGAACATGTCACTCGCATTTGGTGTGTGGTGATCATGAACAAAATCATAGTTTGGCTCATCACCAAAATGCAGACCCCATTCCTCTGGCTCAAACGGTTGTCCCCAATTCTCCTCTTGGTTGCCCCCAACCCTGCTCTTGCTATGGTGAAGAGTCTCTTGATCTAGTTCCTCCCGAACCTCGACCAAACATCTGCGACCATTGATAGCAAGGTAACTTAATCCCATCTACCTTAAGTGTTGAACGAACCAGATTTCCTAAGTGCCCCTATGCGACCATTTTGACTCGATAAATAAAAAAAAGTACGAGTCCTGCGAGGCATCATAAACATGCTCTGATACCACCGTTGTAATGCCCCAGAACCGTCTTATGATCGGGAACGCCCGTAACGGCCTTGGAACGCTACTTAGAAATAGTCACCAATGATCCGGCCGAGGTTCTAAAACTGATTTAGACCCTTAGCCAGTCCATCAGTGCTATTCCCACCACTTTAGACATCCCTTACGCTTGCCAACCCTCATGATGCCAAGTGTTGAGCTGACTCGAACTAAGTCATTTTCAGATATTACTCTTACACACGAAAATATAAAACATATTTCTTTTATTAAGTAAAATACTTCACAAAGTTAACAAAAAAGTTGTAGAGTTTGTGGTCAGGCCTATCGCCAAAAAGATTATACTTTTTTTTTACATATAAAACCTACTTTTTCTTTACACATTGGCACAAAACTACTCCGGGCTTCTAACGTCCAACACACCCTATAGCTTCTCTCTACTGGTTACCTGCAGGGAAAAATACTATCATAAGTAATCTAAGATTACTTAGTGAGTCTCAGGGGTCCCTGCAGAGGATCAAATTACCATCCCAACCCAAAGATGTCAAGAATCAATCACCACAACACAAACAATTAGAGAAAGCATGCGGAAGGTGATAAGCCAAGCAAATGATCCGGATCAAAGATCACGAACATGATCTAGCATGAAATTCACCTCAACACTTCACAACCAAACAACTTTAGATGCAAAATTTTACGAAAATCTATCAAAAAAATCAAGAAGATGACATCTATATGCACATCCAAGCCGAATATAGAACGAGTCTCCCAACATCGAACTAGATCGGATCAATGCTCCCTGAACTCACAGATTGTTGAAGATCTCAAGCTTCTTTGACTCAAAATTTGCTAGCTTTGACACTTCTCGCATACGCAGCAAACGATCGGCCCAAGCTTCTCCCACTTAAGCAGAAATCTCACAACTTTTCTTTACTCTCTCCAACAGCCTTCGAACTCTCTCTTTCTCTTCTCGAAAAATGAGAAGAAGAGTGAGTATTTATAGAGAGTGTGGGCGAGCTTCTATGGCCACACACAGGGGTGATGTGTCGCAACCACATTTCTCCCCTCTAACACTTGTCATTTTTGTGGTGACACCTCAGTGGGTGAGGTGTCGCCTTCTTACTTCCCTAAATCACAAGTGGCGCACAACAAAAGAATATTCCCCTCCACTTTACCCTTTTTGTGATTAATTAATCACTTAGTAGAATTTCTCTACTTAGTGCTACTTTCCCCAATAAAACAATAGATTGGTGTATTTCTTTCTACTAACTTCATTTCTTTGATTTAAATACTCCTTAGTAGGCTCCTTCCTACTAAGACGTACACAACTCGGCCATAGTCCAGTTCCGATGGTCCATGGTATGCTAAGCTTCCCGTCCTACGCATGCATGATTTTCTGCATGGCTAAGCGATAAGCTACTTCACCAACTCTTCGCTCGATTTGGTATGGTCCTATGAACCTTATCGCGAGCTTTTCAACCCTCCCATATTGATCTTTTCCTTTTTGGGCTGTGACCTTCAGGTACACCAATCTCCAACTTCAAACTCCACCTCACGCCTCTTCCGATCGGCATACTTTTTCTGGCAATCCTGGGTCTTCATATTTTCACGAATATATTTGATCTTCTCCGTTGTTTCTTCTATCAACTCATGGTTGATGCTTGTCCCTTCTCCTACCTCCGTGCAGCAAAAGGGAGTTCGACATGGCCTCGCATACATAGCTTCGAATGGAGACATGCTGATGCTCGAGTGATAACTATTATTGTAGGAGAATTCAACTAATGGTAGGTTACCTTCCCAATTCGCGGACCAATCGATTGCTCATAATCGAATCAAATCTTCTATGGTTTGAATTGTCCTCGCCGTTTGTCCGTCTGTTTCTGGATGAAATGAGGAGCTCAATGGACGCCCGTCCATAGTGCATGCTGCATTTCTTGCCAAAATATCGACGCGAACCTAGGGTCGCGATAAGACGCTATGTCGGTTGGCACTCTATGGAGCCTTAAAATCTCATTTATGTACTTCTCAGCTAGGTCAGCGGCTTGGTATGTACTCTATACTGAAACCAAGTGAGTAACTTTGGTTAAACGATCCATCACTACCTAGACTGCATCATTAGTCATCCCTGGTCATGTGAGCAATCATGTTATGAAATCCATCGAGATCGACTCCCACTTCCATGTTGGTATCGGTAAGTTGCGCAGTAACCCAACGAGTACTTGATGCTCCACCTTAACTCTTTGACACGAATCACATTGGCTCACGCATTTTGCTATCGCTCGTTTCATTCTGGGCCAATGATAGTACCTTCGCACATCACGGTACATCTTGGTGCTTCCTGGATGAATACTCAAGGCAGAAGTGTGAGCTGCCCTTAAACTCTCTTGTCGTAGTCCACTCCGGTTAGGTACTGTGATTCTTCTATTAAGTAGTAGGGCACTATCATATGGTAAATGGTAGCTACTAGCGTTTGACCCATCCAAACTGTAACACCCCCGAACCGTCCTATGGCCAAACAGCCGTCCATGACACGACCGAAAATCCACCAACCGATTAGGTCCCTCAATCAGTTCACTCAAACTACTTAACTCCTCGGCAATCTTCTTTAAGTTCTCGTCCAGTGTCTGTTCTTCACGAATTCGTCGTATAAGACTAGCTTGAGTCACGGCCTGTAGAACTAACGGTTCACTGGTTTTCCCTTCAAAGGCTAACAGCCTTACCTTCTTGAATTCTTCTGATAATGCTTCCACATCCTTCTCAACATCTACTTCGACCTTCCGGCGGCACAAGGTGTCTTCCACTACATTAGCCTTCCTCGGATTGTACTGAATTATCAGATCATAATCTGCGATAAACTCCATCCACCTCATTTGTCGCAAGTTGAGTTCTGGATGTGTGAACAGATATTTAAGATTTTGGTGGTCTATAAATACCTGAACCATTTCTCCATACAAGTACGATCTACATATCCTTAATGCAAAGACAACAACAGCCATTTACAAATCGTGCGTAGGATAGTTCTCCTCGTGCATCCTAAGCTATCTTGAGGCATAAGCGTTCAGTTTATCCCCTTGCATCAAAACGCATCCTACACCAACCCTCGACGCATCAGTGTAGACTGCGTATGGTTGGTTTGACTATAGTAGGGCCAACACCGGGGCTGTTGTTATGGCTTCCTTTGACTCTGATCTCACCCGCCGCTTTGACTTTCTTGATCCACCGTTCACGGTTAACCATACCCAGGGAACCTTCCCATCGTAGTTAGCCTCGGGAATTTGTACAACTGCGAGACAACCACCACCAACTTTTGAAACTCCCATTGGTCATCTAATTGCAGCGACGACCGCAAGTCATCACCATGAACTTGAGGAAATTCACTCCAAGCTTTGGGACATGGGATCTTAACTCCACCAAGCTATCTGTTCGGCTCCAGAGATTGAAAAAATGTTCGGCTCCAGAGACACAACAGACTCCCTTCACTCAACGAATCTTGCAAGCAACAGTCCTACACGTTAAGCTGAAGCTTCTGACTTACCAAGGAAAAAGGACCTGATGCAGTTCATGACGTTGTTCATAACTATAGTGGGCAAGGCTCACTTCACCAAAGAATAGAAAAACATCGAATATTGCTAGCTACTAGTTGAAAGCTTGTCAAGCAGCGCGATGACCTGGTTTTCTAGATTTGAAGCTAATTCTATCGATAATTTTGCTCAGCTGTCAACAACATTCTTGCGACATTATCAGAGTTTCATCCAACCAGGAGTGTAACGCCCTGAACCGTTCAAAGACCAAACCCGCCCAGAACGACCCTCAAACGCTACTTTGGGAAGAATCACCAATGATCCGGCCGAGGATCTAAAATCCCTCTAGACCTCCTGCCAGTCCATCGATGATATTCCCACCACTTTAGTCATCACTTAGGCTTTTCAACCTTTGTGATGACCAATTGTTGAGCCAACCCGGTCTAGGTCACCGTCAGCCATAACTCGTACACGAATATAAACCGCATATTTCTTACTTAGAATTATTTCACAAAGTTTAACAAGAAAATTTATAGAGTTTACGGCCAGGCCTAATGCCAAAAGATTATATATAAATATATATTTTATCACAAATATAACATACTTTGACTTTACACAAGGCACAAAAACTACTTCCGGGCTCCTATCGTCCATCACACCCTCTAGCTTTCCCACTACTGGTTACCTGCAGGAAAAGTTTTATCATAAGTAATTGAAACAATCATTTTATGGTGGTTTGCTATGGATGGATGAGATATGAATGAATGATGATGAACAGATGGGGTACAAGGTGTTTCAATTACCCTTATGCTGTTCTAGTATAAGAGATGTCAATCCTAAATGAGTGTTTGCAAGCAATCAGGATATGCATATATGTCTAAGTTAAGCCAAATATGAAGGATGTTTGTCACTAACAACCTATTGATGAAATGTAAAATGCAGAAAAAGCTACTAAGATAGATACTAAATGTAAAGAGAGCAGGATGATCTAAACAACAATGCAATGAAACAGAAACTATAGATATGCAAGACAAGTAATGAACTAATGCATGGCAAGTAATGAACAAGAAACTAAATGAATGCAACAGAAATGCAACTAAGATGAAACAAGAATTGAGACAGAACAAACACAAAGCATAAACAAGAGTTCTAGTGATGAGCTCGAGCAAGCACTCGATCGAGTGTAGATCAAGTACAGGGTCGAGTCGGACAAATACGAGAAACATAGCAAACCTAATAAAACAGAGCAAGACAAAAACGAATCAAACAACGACCAAACAACATGATTTAAACTAAGAAATCAATAGACAAGGAAGGGCTTGAGGAGGGATTCATGGGCTGGACTAATGATTGTGGTCATCTAACTTGGTCAACAAATCTCAGACAACTTGAGCAAATCTCTAGACAATGATCTTCCTAGCACATGTTAATCCACTCTCATGGCAAAAACAGTCAAGCTCATATATTTCTAGACTTGTTCTCACAAAGCAAAGAACTTATACAAGCAAGCAGTAAACAAAAAATCATTTTAGTCAACAATCAAACAAAACATCTGATGTTCATATAATTTACCTTGTTTTCCCTTAGTATATTCACATATTTTTCATCTTTTCCTATCCATTTTGTCCATTATTGGGTAGCTTTAGGACTGTTCATGCATTAGAGTATAGATGTATTGCATTGGCATATTTTCTTGCATAAACAGGTGATATTGGAGCCTAAGGAGCATGGAAGCAATGCTAAAGAGGAGTGAAGCTATCAAGAGAAGAAAGCAAGGAAGTTAGAGCTGAAGAACCAAGGTCTGGAGTTCCACTCGACCGCCACTCGACCAGACACTCGACCGTGTGCGGAGAAGGACTCGACCGAGTGGAAGGAGCAGAAGAAAAGCCAACTCGACCGAGCGCCAGGTCGAGCTGACCGAGCCGCCTAGCTATTTTGTCTTTTAGCATTTTTAGGGCTTCCACTACTTTTCCTATAAAAGGACCTTGTACCCTTCAGCCACCAAGAGTCCAGTTTTTAGATATTCTAAAACCTAGTATTTACTCTTTTGGGAATTTATGCTTTTTGCATTTTTATTTTCTTAGATTTCTCTTATACTTTTGAAGGAAAACAAGAGATTTCTTGAATTTTGTTGGTTTCATAACTTTCAAAATATTAAGAATTCGAGTTTGTTTCCTTCTTCAATATTGTAGAACTCTGTTTCATCTTTCTAGTCATGCAAGTTTCAACATTTTCTGGGTTTATGATTTCGTCATCATGTGTGATTGTGAGTAGTTTGCTTAGGATCTTGAGGATGGGTTTGGCTGGATTGTGGTTGAGGTTAGTTTAGCTAGGTCAAGCTTGATGATTATAGATCTCTTCTATGCTGATCCTATAACCTAGAGGGTAGGGTTTGATTTCAAGCTTCTTAGCATCACACCAATGTCTAGGTTGTAAGATAAGGCTAGATCTAGAGATTATCATTAGGCATGCTAAGAGATTAGATGTCTTGTTAGATTTTTGACATTAATCATCTGTTGCTTACTGCTTGATTGTATAAGTTCTAGAAGAGCCACCTCGACCGATCACTCGACCGAGCACCAGGTCGAGTTGACCGAGCCGCCTAGCTATTTTGTCTTTTAGCATTTTTAGGGCTTCCACTACTTTTCCTATAAAAGGGCCTTGTACCTTTCAGCCAAAAAAGAGAGAGCCACATGAGAAAGTCTAAACCTAGTATTTTAACTTTTTTGGGAATTAGTATTTTGCTTCTATTAGTTTTTAGATTCCATAGCCACCTTTTGTTTATTTTCTCAAGATCTTTGATACTTGTTGGTTTAATAACTTTCAAAGTATTAAGAATTTGAGTTTGATTTCTTCTTCAATATTGTAGATCTTCATCTCATCTATCTAATCATGCAAGTTTCATTGATTTCTGGGTTTATGATTTTGTTCATCATGATTAGTGATTGTGAGTAGTGATCTAGGATCTTAAGGATGGTTTAGGCTGGATTAGGGTTATGGTTGTTTAGATTGGTCAAGCTTGTTTGTTTATATATCTCTTCTAGGCTAGATGTGCTCTATGCTATCTTTATATGTCAGAGGGTAAGGTTAGATCTTAAGCTCCTTAGCATCATACCAATGTTTAGGTTGCTAGATAAGGCTAGATCTAGAGGCTTTCATTAAACATGCTAAGAGATTAGATGTTTTGTTTGATTGTTGACTATAATGATTTGTTGTTTACTGCTTGCTTGTATAAGTTCTTTGCTTTGTGAGAACAAGTCTAGAAATATATGAGCTTGACTGTTTTTGCCATGAGAGTAGATTAACATGTGCTAGGAAAATCATTGTCTAGAGATTAGCTCAAATTGTTTGAGATTCGTTGACCAGGTTAGATGACCACAATCATTAGTCCAGCCCATTAATCCTTCCTCAAGACCTTCCTTGTCTATTGATTTCTTAGTTTAAATCCTGTTGTTTGGTCGTTGTTTGATTCATTTTTGTCTTGCTCTGTTTTATTGGGTTTGCTCTGTTTCTCGTATTTGTCCGACTCGACCCTGTACTCGATCTACACTCGATCGAGTGCTTGCTCGAGCTCATCCCCAGAACTCTTGTTTATGCTTTGTGTTTGTTCTGTCTCAATTCCTGTTTCATCTTAGTTGCATTTCTGTTGCATTCATTTAGTTTCCTGTTCATTACTTGCCTTGCATTAGTTCATTACTTGTCTTGCATATCTATAGTTTCTGTTTCATTGCATTGTTGTTTAGATCATCCTGCTCTCTTTACATTTAGTATCTATCTTAGTAGCTTTTACTTTCTACATTTTACATTTCATCAATAGGTTGTTAGTGACAAACATCCTTCATATTTGACTTGACTTGGACATATATGCATATCCTGATTGCTTGCAAACACTCATTTGGGATTGACATCTCTTATACTACAACAACATAAGGGTAATTGAAACACCATACACCCCATCTTTTCATCATCATTCATTCATATGTCATCCATCCATCATCCATACCACACACACCATAAAAAGATGTTTCAATTTGGCGCCGTTGCCCGTTTGAGTGTGTTTTGTGACAATTAGGATCAATAGAAGTTTAAGATTAAGTTCGTTTATCCACTTGTTCGCTACTGATCTCGATTCTTCTACTACTTGTCTGTGATTGAGTTTCAGGTACCAGCTCGACCACCACTCGACCGAGTGAGTGATCGAGTACTTGATCGAGTCAGAAGCCGGATACAATTAGACGTCTTGTCTCAGTCAGTTCGACCTTCCAATCGAGCCGGGGCTCGACCGAGTGTCAGTTCGAGTCAGTCATCATGTTTCACAGCAGTATGTTCCATTCTGTACCATGGCAACATCAACCAGGATTCCAGACTCAATTGTGTCCCCCTCCAGGGTTTCAGACTAACCAAGGCTAGGAACAAGACTTAAGAGCCATGATGCAATAACTGTTGATTAGGCAAACCAATGGAACGATTGAGGAAGCCAAACAGTTTGCTAAGTTGAACGAAAGGCTCACATCCCAGTATAATGATCTTAATATGAAGTTTGAAGGTCTCAACACTAGAGTGAAGTATATGGAGAGCAACCTTGCTTCTACTTCAGCTCCCAAACCTACTCAACTTCCTGGAAAAGCTGTTCAAAACCCAAGGGAGTTCACTGCAAAAGCCATTCATATCCTTGAAGAAGAAGTCACTGAGGACAGTGAAGTTCAAGATGGGGAGGATTGGTCATTTCTTGAAGTTCAGAGTGAAGATTGTGCAAAGCAGACTGAATCCGGTAGTGCACTCGACCCATCAATCGAACACACACTCGACCGAGTGCCTAATCGAGTGGTCGATCGAGCTGAAGGATCAGAAGCTGTCAAGCCTGCTAAGTACATTCCTCCTGCTTACAAACCGCCTCTACCATTCCTAGGACATTTCAAGGCACATAAGCTTAAGGAATTAAGGGAAATCATTGAGAGAAAGGAAATGATGGCCTTGCAACAAGAGGAAGTGAAAGCTTTGAAGGAAGAGGTTGTGATTGAGACACAAGAGGAAATGATGGCCATGCAAGAGGTTATCATTGCTTACTAAGAAGAAGAGAGAGGACCTGCCTTAGAACAGTATGATCCATATCCTCTATATAAGGATTTTTTGCTTGAATTGTCAAAGAAGAAGGCTCATGCTCAAGATGAGAAGGATCTTAAAGACCTTGGAGGAGTTATCATCCCAATTAAACTTAAGGATCCAGGTCCATTCTATCTGCCTTGTTCACTTAGCTATCTTCACTACAATCAATGCTTATGTGATTTGGGAGCATCTATCAGTGTGATGTCTTTCTCTATAGCACAAAAGCTTGGACACACTGAATTCAAGTCCACCAACCTTCACATATGTCTAGCTGATGGATCAAACAGGGATGTATTTGGTAGGTTGGAAAACATTCCAGTCAAGATAGGAAAGGCAAGGATTCATACAAACTTTGTGGTTTTAGAGATGGATAAGGAGCCTAAAGACCCTATCATTCTAGGGAGGCCATTCTTAGTCACAGTTGGAGCTGTATAGATGTCAAGGAAGGTCTTGTAACCTTGAAAATTGCTGAGGGTATAACCATGAAGTTTGACATCTATAACCCAACCAACCTTCGTACCATTGATGATCAACCTTTTACTATCAAGGACAAAGGTAGTCATGAAGGCTTAAGTGATGAGGCAACTCCAAAGGCTAAACTCTCTCTTCAAGAGGATTCAATGGAAAAGCTTAAGGGTTCAGTTCAAGAGTTGACTAAATTGGTGAAGGAACTCCAAGTCAAGCTAAACAAGAGGTCTTTAAAGAAGGCAAGACCAAGGCTCAAAATTAAGAAGAAATATGGTTTGTGTGTTAAGAGTGAAGTGATCAGGGGTCAACTTCACAGTGATCAAGAGGTGTCAGGGAGGATTTCATCACCTCCTTGGTATCTAAACCAAGCCTGAAAAGGCACCAAAAGTCAAGCTTAGTGACTCTAAACAAGCTCACTAGGGAGAAAATCCCTACGGTATCATTGTACATATGCTTTATTTTTCTTGTAGTTTTGATTTGTTTTCTTTTATGTTTGTGTTGGGCAGGCTTTTCAATGAAAGTGTAGATGGGTTTGGAGAGATTTGGACTTGGAGAATAGACTCGCAAGCCCACTTGACCGGCCAACGAGAGGTACTCGACCGAGTTGTCAAGGAACTAAGGCCCACTCGAGAATGATCGAGTGGAGGGAAGAAAAAGAAGAAAATTTTAAATTTTCAAACTTTGGTCAAGGAGCTCGACCACTTGCAGTCGAGTGTGGGGTCGACTGGCAGCAAAAAGCAGGTCAAAGATTCCCATTTCAAATTTAAATGGTATGGACGCTCCACCCTTGTCTCTTTGTCCCCTTAGTTTCTTTAAATAGAGCTTGATTCGATCATATATGAAACGATCCGACCCGTTTTTTTTTTAAAATAAATAATAAATATAATATAATAAATAAAATACAACTAGTGGTCCCATATCCACTAGCCACCTAACCACAATCACAATCATCAGCGGAACAACCAATCTCATTATCCAATAAATATCCAATAATATAATCAATAAATATAACATCAACAATATCCAATAATAAATAACAGGAAACATAGAACCAAAACCTAGCAATGTTCTGATGACCCAACTTTAGCAACCTAGCAATGCCAGACAACATCATACCGAGTCCCTAAAACATCCTCGTCTTCATTGTCTTGATTCCACGATCACACCTTGCCTTTACCTGCACCACAAACACATATTGCAATGCATGAGTATTTTATAAACACTCAGTAAGGTAATCCTCCCATCTACTAGGCTATAAACACAAGCAATAGAGACATCTCTAACCATCAAACAACAATCAACAATCAACAATCAACAATAACAAACCAGGACTCTGCATCGACTGACACTGAAGCTGCATCGACCGATGCAAGTTACACGTGCATCGACCGACACCCAATCTGCATCGACCGACGCATGCTCGACATAACACGAAAACCCTAGAGTTTTACGCGCCGTCCTTACACTTGCATCGACCGATGCAAGATATGCATCGACCGATGCAATGCCGAGCATCGTGTTTTCCCCGAAGCTTCTCGCTGGATCTTCGTTCCTACAACACAAAACTCGATCCCAAGCCACAAGAAAGCTTCCTAACGTCCAAAGTAACAATCTAACAAGTCTAACAACACACAACAAGCAAATTAGAGAGTTCTCTAGCTTAGATAAGCCATGGTCCTGCACTTACCTTTGCCAAGACGATTCTGAACCTCAAACAAGCAATAGAACATTCCTAGCAAGCTCCTACAACGTTCTAAGCCTCAGATCTCACCAGAAAATGCCACAAATCACAGAAATCACCAAGAACACCAAGAACTCTTCTTTTCCTCTTCTTTTCTCTCAAAAGCGGCTAAACTCGCCGAATGAGACAAAAAGCTCGACTTAAGGGTTTTCTTCTCCCTTTGCCCAAAACGCAGCATTTAACATAAGTCAAAACGCAGAAAAATGAATCTGCATCGACCGATGTAACATCTGCATCGACCGATGCAACATTTGCATCGACCAATACAACTCCCAAACCGGGATTCTGGTTCGCGGGCGTTACAATTCTCCCCCACCAATCTAGATTCATCCTCGAATCTCGAACAACCATCAGCCAAGGACTCCCGTGCAACCGTCTCCACGGCCCGCACTCCTCCGACCAATCTGCAGAAGGTCACCTCTAGGCGATAGACTCACGCTCCAGGCGTCATTTGCTCTCAAATTTTGGACTTTCCTTTACTCATAGGCCTAAACCTTGAGTTTTTTTGGCTCCTCATCAGACCTAAGTCTGCATGCCATAATATTGGCTCCTCATCGGGCCTAAGCCCGCATGCCATAATAGATAAGGAAAAAAATCTAAAGTCGTCTCTCGGGTTGCCACCCTACAGCGCGCCCCCGGATCGTCATATGAAGTCGATATACCAACCATATTCCCAAGCCACCAAGTCTCAGAGTAGTACTAGGAGAACCTAAGTCCTCCAAGAGTCGCAAGCAAACAATTCTGAACACGTCTGAGTCCTATCCCTATCCAGGTTTCCTTCCCGTGGCTCGCGTAAAAACATCTCAATGTCCTACCAACCACATATCCCCTCACTGGGATACCTCATGACCACACAAGGATCATATACATGCCACAAGGACCAAACAAATGTCCTAAACAGGACCGCCACCAAGGAAAAACAATATGTCATAAACAGGACCGCCTAAACAGGCACTCTGGCTAAACAGCCCGCCAAAAAGACCATCTGTCCCGAAGGACCATCTGTCACGAAGGACCATCTGTCCCGAAGGACCGTCTGCCCAGAAGGACCTTCTGTCCCGAAGGACCATCTGTCCCGAAGGACCGCCTAACCAGGCACTCTGGCTAAACAGCCCGCCACAAAGGTCACACATCTGGCTAAGAAGCCTGCCACAAAGGCCACACAATGACTAAAAAGACTGCCACACACGGTACAGATGACTCAAAAGTCCGCCACAAAGGCCACACAAGCCCCTCCAAGGCTCTCCACACCAAAAATGGACAAATTCTAACTCACATAAACTTTTCATTTTTAGCACTTTCCACTTTTGGAAAATTCTAATTCAGGAAACTTTCCTTCAAAAACCCACCTCACGGAAACTTTGTACCCCAAGCACCACCTCATCTTGTTACTGAGTCGCACAACCAACCACCCCAAGCGACCGAGTAACAAGAGAGAAGGGCTGGAATACTCCATTCCCGCTCCAGCCACATATTACAGATGGGACCAGGCTAGACAAGTTCAAGTCGCGGCTTGCTTCTCATACCACTTCTTAAACCTTGCCTTCCTCCTCGCCTCAGGCTCCCAAGTTTGCTCCTCAACACCATCACACTCCCAAAGGACTCTCATCAAAGGAACCTTCTTATTTCAAAGTTCCTTAATCCTCCTCTCGAGAACCCTCACTGGTCTCGCCTCCAAAGTCATGTTAGGCTGAAGATCTTCAGGAATCTTAGCCAACAACTGATCATCCTCACGGAGAAAGCTCCGCAACATAGACTCATGAAAATCCTTGTGGAATGCACGCATAACCTCAAGTAGCTCCAGTCTATATGCCACTGGTCCAACTCGCTCAATCACTCTGAACGGACCCATATACCTCGGACTCAACTTAGTCTCAGTCAATGACCTGTTTGGACCCCGCAACATGGCCATCTTGAGGTACACTCTGTCTCCCACCTGAAACTAAACTTCTTTCCTCTTCTTATCAGCATAAATCTTCTGCCTATCCTGGGCTTCCTTCATGTTCAGCCTGAGCAAAACTAGCACCATATATGCTCCTCTCCCCCACCGAGTCCAACACAATGGTGTATAACACGGCCTCCCATACAAAGCCTCATAAGGAGCCATCCCAATACTCGCCTGATAACTGTTGTTATAGGCAAACTCCGCCAAACACAGGTAATCCACCCAATGGCCACCCCAATCCAACACACTCATCCTCAGCAAATCCTCCAACGTCTGGATTGTCCTCTCTGACTGTCCTTCTGTCTGTGGATGATAAGCTGTACTCATATGCACCTTAGTGCCCATCTCTGCCTAAAATGCCTTCCAGAACACCGAAGTGAACTTAGGATCCCTATCAGACACTATACTCGCTGGCACCCCATGCAACCTGACTATTTCCTTCACAAATTTCTTAGCTAAGACCGCTGCTCCATCAGTCTTCTTGATAGCCAGAAAATGTGCCGACTTAGTCAACCGGTCCACAATGACCCAAATAGCATTAAAAATCCAAGACACCGTCAATCCTACCACTAAATCCATCGTGATCATATCCCACTTCCACTCTGGAATGGGAAGACTCTTCAACAACCCGCCTGGAACCTGATGCTCAGCCTTCACTAACTGACACACATCGCACCTCGAGACCCAACTAGCCACATCCTTCTTCATCCCGACCCAGTGATAGTACCTCTTGAGGTCACAGTACATCTTAGTCGCTCCTGGATGAATAGAAAACTTGCTCGAATGAGCCTCACTTAAGATCTCCTGTCTCAACTCCTCATCCTTGGGCACACAAATCCGCCCATGCAGTAAAATAGTACCATTAGCTGAGACCTGATACTCCGTATCCACAGCCTTAGAGGCATTCACCAGCCCCAAATCCTTCTCCTGAGCCAATCGCACTATACTCAGAAGGTCGGCTCTATCCGCCGCCTCCAAACCCAACGGCTCCTGAGAAATAGCACACAAACTCAATGCACTAATCTTTCCTACCAGAGTCTCCATCTCCTGCTCCTGAGCCGTAGCTACACTCTTTCGACTCAGAGCATCTGCAACCAAGTTAGCCTTACCAGGGTGATAAGCTATCTCCAAATCATAGTCCGCCACAAGCTCCATCCACCTCCTCTGCCTCAAGTTCAACTCAGGCTGAGTGAATATATACTTCAGGCTCTTATTATCTGTAAACACCTATACTTTTGCACCATAAAGATAGGATCTCCAAATCTTCAGGGCAAAAACTATAGCAGCCATCTCCAAATCATGAATAGGATAGTTGTCCTCATGCTTCTGCAACTGCCGCGAAGCGTAGGCAATCACCTTCCCATGCTGCATCAGCACACACCCCAAACCAACTCTGGATGCATCAGTATAAACCATATAGGGTTCTCCCTGCTCTGGCAAAGCCAACACAGGCGTAGTAGTCAGCATCTCTTTCAGGCTCGCAAAGCCTTCCTCACACTCTTGTGACCAGACAAAAGGAACATCCTTCCCGGTAAACTTAGTCATAGGACGTGCTCTGCTCGCAAAGCCCTGCACAAATCTTCTGTAATATCCTGCCAACCCCAGAAAACTCCTGATCTCTCTGGCATTTTGCGGTCTAGGCCAATCTCTGATAGCCTGAATCTTCTCCAGATCCACAGAAACCCCCTCTGCAGAAACAATATGACCCAGAAAACCCATCTCACGCTGCCAAAAACTACACTTGCTCAACTTGGCAAACAACTTCTGCTCCCGCAGCTTCTCCAGAACTGCCCTCAAATGAACTGTATGCTCCTTAGGACTCTTAGAATAAACCAAGATATCGTCGATGAAAATGATGACAGACACGTCCAGAAACTCTTGAAACACATTGTTCATCAATCTCATAAACGCTGCTGGCGCGTTAGTCAACCCGAAAGGCATCACCACAAACTCATAATGCTCATACCTTGTCGTGAAAGCTGTCTTCCTCACATCTGCCTAATCTATCGGTATCTGATGATAACCCGACGCTAGATCTACCTTGGAGAACCAAGTAGCACCCCTCAACTGATCCAACAACTCATCGATCCTGGGAAGAGGGTACTTGTTCTTCACAGTGACCCGGTTCAAACCCCGGTAATCAATACACAACCAGAAACTCCCATCCTTCTTCTTCACAAATAATACCGGTGCTCCCCACAGTGATACATAAGGACGGATGAATCCCTTACTCAACAAATCCTCTAGCTGCTTCTTCAGCTCTGCCATCTCTGCTGGAGCCATTCTGTAAGGAGCCTTGGATAACGGCGTCGTCCCTGGTTCCAGTTCAATAGTAAAAGGATCCGACCGAGATGGTGGTAATCCCTGCAATGACTAAAACACATCCTCAAACTCCTCAACTACCGTAATACCGCTAACCGTAGACTTCCCTACTGACTCTGGCATCGAAATAGTAACCAAATAAGCCTCATGGCCCTTCTCGATCATCTTCCCAGCCTGAATGGCCGAGATCATGAGACTCCCCGAAGTCGGTCTAACTCCCTCAAAAACCAACTTCCCTCCTGGACGATCAAACTCCACTCTACCCCGATAGCAATCCAAATGCACCTTATGCCGATGCAACCAATCCATCCCGAGAATAACATCATACAACTCCACCGGACTGATAAGCAATACCGCAGGCCATGACTCTCCTGCAACCTGAATATCAACTTCCTTTGCCCGGCCAATAACCCTCAGAAACTTGCCTCCCACAACTCTGACAACTCCCGCACGCTCCCCGGGATCTCCTTTGATACCCGCACTCTCTGCGAACTCCAGAGTAATGAAGCTATGAGTAGCTCCAGAATCAAAAATAACATGGGACTTATACCCGCCCACGAACAAGGTCCCTACACAAACCTCATGTGTTGAGAACCTAACACTTATCACAAGCAAAAAGTATAAAATCTTAACTACAGAAAACCACAAACCTTAGTTTCAATTTGGCGTCGTTGTAGTATAGTGGTAAGTATTCCCGCCTGTCACGCGGGTGACCCGGGTTCGATCCCCGGCAACGGCGCCAAATTGAAACTAAGGTTTTTGGTGTGGTGTTCCTAGTAGGTTCAATTAACCTTATGCATTGTAGTACTTAAGGTGTCAATCCAATCTGAGAGTCTGTGAACAATCAAGATGTGCATATGGGTCTAAGTCAAGCCAGATGTAAATGATGTTTGTCACTAACAATCCTATGATGAAATGTAAAGTGCAGAATGTAAAAGCTATTAGAACTAGATGCTAAATGTAAATGGAACAGAATGATTATGATAATTATGAAGCTAGAACAGAAATAGAAACTATATTAAATGCAAGTATTGAACAGGACACTAAGTGAATGTAACAGAAATGCAACTAGAATGAAACATGAAGTACGACAGAACAACTACAAAGCATAAACAAAAGTTCTGGGGATGAACTCGAGCAAGCACTCAATCGAGTGTAGATCGAGTGCAGGGTCGAGCTGGACAAAAGCGAGAAAACAGAGCAACACAAGAAAAACAGAGCAATAAGAAAGAAAATCAAACAACAAGCTAGCAGCAGGATTAAGACTAAGAAATCAATAAACAAATAAGGCCTTGAGGAGGGATTCATGGTCTGGACTAATGATTGAGGTCATCTAACTTGGTCAACAAATCTCAAACAATATGAGTTAATCTCTTGACAATATTTTCTACGACATGTTTAATCCACTCTCATGGCAAGAAACAATCAAACTCATGCATCTCTAGACTTGTTCTCACACAGTAAAGAATCTACACAAGCAGGCATTAAGCAATATGTCAAATACAAAACAAGACCTCTAATCTCTTAGCAAGTCTAATGGTAAACTCTAGATCTAGCCTTATCTATGCTCCTTAAACAATGGTATGATGCTAAGATGCTTGAGATCAAATCCTAACCTCTCAGTTATAGGATCAGCATTAAGAACATCTAGACTAGAAGAGATCTACAACAATCAAGCTTGACCAAATCAAACAAACCTCAAACATAATCCAGCCTAACCCATCCTCAAGATCCTAAGCAACTACTCACAAGAACACATGATGAACATCAAAGTCATAAACCCAGAAAATACTGAAACTTGCATCAAATGAAAGATAAAGCAAAGATCTACAATAATGAAGAAAGAATCAAACACAAATTCTTAATATCTTGAAAGTTATGGAACCAACAAAATCCAAGAATCTTATGTTTATCCCTTCAAAAGAAGGTACAAGATCTAATAAAATAAAAGTGCAAAAGGAATAATTCCCTAAAAGGTAAAAACTAGGTCTGAGAATATCTAAAAAGCTGGACTCTTGGTGGATGAAGGGTACAAGGTCCTTTTATAGGAAAAGTAGTGGAAGCCTTAAAAATGCTAAAAGACAAAATAGCTAGGCGGCTCGGCCAACTCGACCAGGTGCTCGGTCGAGTGACCGGTCAAGTTGGCTTTCCTTCTGCTCCTTCCACTCGGTCGATTCCCTCTCCGCACACGGTCGAGTGTCTGGTCGAGTGGGCAATCGAGTGGGACTCCGGACTTTGGTTCTTCAGCCTTAACTCTCTTGCTTTCTCCTCTTGATTGCTTCACTTCTCCTCAGCATTGCTTCCATGCTCCTTAGGCTCCAAAATCACGTGTTTATGCATGAAAAGATGCAAATGCAATGCAACTAAGCTCTAATGCATGATTAGTCCTAAAGCTATGCAGTAATGGTCAAAATGGATAGCAAAAAATGCAAAAGATGTGAATAAACTAAGGGAAACCCGGGTAAAATATATGAACATCAACACCCTCCCGCCGTGCAGAATAACAACTTCAAAATCAAAGGCAGTCTGATCTTCATGATCCAAGGAAACAAGTTTCATGGGTTGCCTATGGAGGATCCATTAGACCATTTGGACGAGTTTGACCGTCTGTGCAGTCACACCAAGATCAATGGCGTGAGTGAGGACGGTTACAAGTTGCGTCTCTTCCCATTCTCCCAGGGAGACAAAGCTCATCAATGGGAGAAAAACCTTCCCAAGGGATCAATCACCACCTGGGATGGTTGCAAGAAAGCATTCTTAGAATCATTCTGTGAAGCCTGGGAGCGTTTCTAGGGTTACCACAGCCAGTGTCCACACCATGGTTTCAGCAATGAGTCACTGCTGAGCACTCTCTACCGTGGTGTACTACCAAAGATACGTATGCTGCTTGACACTGCTTCCAACGGTAATTTTCTGAACAAAGACGTTGATGAAGGATGGCAACTGGTTGAGAATCTCGCCCATTCTGACAGTAACTACAATGAAGACTACGACCGCACGGTTAGATGTGACGCTGGGTCTGAGGAGAAGTACAAGAGGGACCTTAAGAATGTCAATGACAAGCTTGACCGCCTCTTGCTAAGTTAGCAGCAGACTGTCCATTTCGTATCTGAGAATGACCCTTTTCAAGTTCAGGATGGAAAAAGTGAGCAGTCTGAAGTAATCAACTACGTCCAGAATCAAGGTGGATACAACAAGGGTTATAAGCCCTACAAGACGAACCCCAATTTGTCTTACAGGAGCTCCAATGTTGCAAATCTACAACATCAGGTGTACCCTCCTCAGCAGCAACAACAAGGTCCGCAAAAACCTTTTGTTCTTTACAATTAAGGATTCATGCCTAAGCAACAGTTCCAGCAAGGTTATCACACTCCTTCCGGACCACCACCAGGATTTTCACCTCAACAAGTTCAACCTACTCAAGCTCCAGATCAAGAAATGAAACACATGCTGCAACAACTTCTTTAAGGTCAAGCTAGTGGTTCTCTGGATACAGCTAAGAAATTTGCTGAACTCAGTCAGCGGATGGAATGTTCTTACAATAATCTGAATGTCAAGTTTGAAACTCTTAACTCCAAGATGAAGTACATGGAAGGCAAGACTGTTTCTACTTCTACCCCAACAACTGGTCAACTACCCGGAAAAGTAGTTCAAAACCCCAAGGACTATGCTACTATCCATGTCATCACCACCCAAGTTCTAGATGTACGGCTCACTGAGGACACTGAGAGTTTAGATGGAGAGGATTTTCTTCAAGATGAAGTTCAGATAAAGGATCTTGTCGAGGTGCTCAAGGATCCAATTAAGTCAGCCAAGCCATCTGATCCTAAAGCTACTAAAGAACCATGTGCTCCCAAGGATAAACCTGTGAGATTCGTTCCTCCACTATACAAGCCACCTCTTCCATTTCCAGTGAGGTTTAAGAAGCAGCTTACTGAGAAGTATAAAGCTCTGTTCAAAAAATAAGTCAAGGAGATTGAACTTAGGATGCCTTTGCTTGATGCATTTGCACTTGTGCCTCAATATCAAAAGTTTTTAACTGACTTGGTAACCGAAAAGACCAAAGAGAAGGAGGAGATAGCTAAAGGAGCTCAAGCTAAAGCTCTGGAAGATGAGAGGGTAGTGCATGACATAGGTGGGGTTATTCATGAATGCAAGGCTGTCATTCAGAAGATGATTATCCCGAAGAAGCTAGAGGACCCTGGTTCTTTCACCTTGCCTTGTTCTCTAGGTCCATTGGCCTTCAAAAAGTGTCTATGTGACCTTTGTGCTTCAGTAAGCCTCATGCCACTCTCTGTAGCTCAGAGGATAGGATTCAACGAATACAAGTCATGCAACCTCCACTTAATATTGGCTGATAGGACTACTAGATTGCCTCATGGTCTATTAAAATTGGACAAGCTGAGATTCCTACTGACTTTGTGGTGCTGGGAATAGATGAAGAGCCTAAAGATCCACTAATCCTGGGAAGTCCTTTCTTAGCTACAGCTGGAGCAGTCATTGATGTCAAGAAGAGGATGATTGATCTCAATCTGGGTAAAAACTTCAATATGAAGTTTGATATCAGGGATTCTAGGAAGAAACCAACTATTGATGGACAGACCTTCGTGATTGAAGAGAAAGATCAGAAATCTGGGTTTGACATCTTTGAGGATGTGAATGAGGCAGAAACACAGGTTTTGGTAACCAAAGAGAAAACTCAAAGTGTCACTCGACCATTCTCCAACTCGTGTGCAGTCGTTACCCTCCCTAAGCTTCGAGATCTACTTCATAATCACCAACCGCAAGAGAGAAGTCCTCCTGCACTTGACAGTTTGTCTGAACCCCAAACAACCAAGATTTTAAGGGATAAAATGACGGAGTTAACAGCCATGTTGGAGGAAATGAGAGGGCAAATCATGCAGCTCCAGGATAAAGTAAAAATTTCTTCTCCAAGAAAAGCAAGACAGAGGTTGGGGATAATGAAGAAGAGAAGATCTTTTCTTATTGAACCTGGGCAGAATGCTAAAGAGTATACGGTTAGACAAGACATGCTATAGGGGTCTACAAAACCTCTCTATGACCCTCCCAAGGCATAAGGAGTATGCAAAGTCAAGCTAGGGACTTTAAACAAGCTCACTTGGGAGGAAGTCCCAAAGGTATCATTGTAAATACTTTTTAGGATCCTTGTGTTTTTGATTTTGGTTTTTAGTTTTTATTGTGTTCCGGAATTTACAGAAGGGAGTATGAGCAATACAAAAGGAAAAGTGAAAGTAGCAGTCAAAAGGCCCAATCGACCAGGAAGCTCAACACGCGCGGAACTCGACTCGACCGACACCAGCCTGTATTTGTCATGGATAACTAGTCGTTTTGCATCATTTTAGAACCTCTTTTATACACTTTGCATTTTTAGGAACTTTTTGCATCATCTTTGCATACATTGTGCATTTCGGAGTATTTCAGGTGTTTAGGAGATGTCCAAACTGTTGAAACCGAATGGAGGTTGAGATATGCGACTTGGACGCGCTCACTGGAAGAAGCACCAGTATCCCGCTTGATCCATCATGCCTGGAATGGATGTCATCAACGCTCTAGCCGCATTCCGAACACCCTCTCTCGAGCTGACTTCGTCTACCGGTCGAACTACCAGTCAAACTCACACGCTCGAGCCACTCTCGTTGCTTCCGCCGAACTCCTCAATCGAGCCATCCTAATGCCGCTGCTCCGAAGCACCTCAATCGAGCCACCTACATAATTTTCAATCGAGCCACTGCTGCACAACACTCCCGGAACTCACACACTCGAGCCACCAGATCCGTCGCTAGTTCAACTACCCCATTCGAGCCGTTCCACTCAAGTGGGATTCAGCTTTCGACGTCTTCATCAAAGTTATAAGTAATTGAGGCATCTTTCCAATGCCGTTTATTTCAAGCCAATCGGATGTGTGGTTCAAGAGTTATCATCGTTTTAGTGGATGCGTATACACACCACTCTGTACCTACGCAATCGAGCCACTCTCAGCTGCACCAATCGAGCCACTCTCACCCAACCAATCGAGCCACTGTCGCCCACTCCGACTCGATGCACATGTCAGGAAGACGTTCTGTCTTACACGCTTCATGAGATTCCCAAAGCGACGCTTCACCTTGTCATTTTAAGTTTTAGGGATTTACATGTTTTTACTATAAATAAGTTTTGTTAAGTCTTGGCAGAGAATAATTTATTTTTTATCTTGATTTGTTTTTAATTAAGGTTTTACCTAGCCTCCAAAAACACTCTGCGACTTTGTATCCAGATAGCTTTGATTTTATTGAGTTTTTGCATTGGATTTCTTGAAAAAAATTGTTCTTCTCATTTCTATCTATCTACTATGCTTTGTTCAATATTTTCTGGATTTGTATCTTTGGTGATGATTTCCGGATCTGAGTAGTGTTAAAGTTCTTGGGGATGGGATAGACTAGGTGGAGGATCTTAGGATGTAGGGTGTTTAAGCTTTGATCTGTATGATTACCTTCTGGACTAGTGTTAGAATTACTAGTTTCTCTCTGATCAATTGGGACTAGGTTCGAGACATTTCCACACCCAAAAGGTGTTTGATGAAATGTCTGACCAACTAGTGCCAGAGACTTACGTTCCTAGCCTAAGAGATTAGTTGTCTAGGATGTTTGTTGACGTGAATGAACTTGTTTGTCATGCCTGCTCGACCATGTTTCTCTAGCGAGAGCTAGGTATGGAAGTGGTTGAGTCTAAGTAGCTTTTTCCAAGAAATTGGATTAGCTAAGTTCTGATGTTCATTGTTTAGGGATAGTTCGCTTGTGGTATGTTAAACACTCTGTAGACTAGGATACTCCACCGACATCAATTACTCCCATCCTTAGGACTTTTATCTTTTTGATTGATATTACATTTTTGAGACTATTTCGTTTGTTCATGCTTAGAATCTTTTTCGGTTTCACTTATTCTTGTTCGCTTCTTGTCATACATTTTCGATCCTGGTTCTGTGACTCATTTCCGTTTTGTATTTTCACCATTCTAGGATTGTTAGAAAAACACTCTTTTTGAATTGGCTTAAATTGTGACTTCTTGATTGCATATTGAGTGATAGTAAAGATTCCCAATTGGATTGACACCTTAAGTATTACAACTGCATAAGGTTAATTGAACCTGCTAGGATAGAAACACAAAATGCCTAGTATCAGTAGAAGCTATTGCAAGCCCTACCAATGATCACAAGGTGGTTCTTAAGCCTTTCAAGACCATAATCTTCCCAAGATATGGAATTCCAAGGGTTGTGATTAGTGATGGAGGGACACACTTCATCAACAAGATCTTTGAAGGAATGCTAAGGAAGTATAGAGTTAAACACAAGGTGTCTACAGCTTATCACCCTCAAACAAGTGGGCAAGTTGAAGTTTCAAATAAGCAAATCAAGGCCATTCTATCAAGAATAGTAGGAGAAACAAGAAAAGATTGGTCTAGCAAACTTGATGAAACACTTTGGGCTTGTAGAACAACTTTCAAAACACCAATAGGAAGAACTCCATTTCAACTTGTTTATGGAAAGTCTTGTCATCTCCCAGTTGAGGTTGAGTATAAAGCTTTATGGTCAATCAAGCTTTTGAACCTGGATATAGAGACAGCACAAGCTAAGAGAAGCCCTGATTTGCATGAGCTTGAGGAGATCAGATTGGAAGCTTATGAGAGCTCCAAAATCTACAAGGAAAGAACAAAAGCCTTCCATGTTAAGAAGATTCTCATTAAGGACCTAAAGGCTAGAGACCAAGTTTTACTTTTAAATTCAAAGCTTAAGCTGTTTCCTGGAAAGTTGAAGAGTAGATGGGGAGGTCCTTTTGAAATAAAAGAGGTTTTACCATTTGGAGCTGTCACACTCCTCAACAAGGATGGCAGTGAGTTCACAGTTAATGGCCAGAGAGTTAAGAAGTACTAGGGTGAAAAAGAGAAACAAGAGAAGTTTACAATGTTTCTCAATGATGCCCCTCAAGCTTGAAAAGATAAGGAGAGTCAAGCTTAGAGAATTTAAACAAGATCACTAGGGAGGAAGTCCCTAAGGTATCTTTGTCTATATTATTCTAGTTTTTGGTATTTTGATTTTTGCTTTGGTGTTTTCAAAGTCAGGAAAGAGGATTTGATAAGGAGAAGGAAACAAGGATCAGAGGACCACTCGACCAGTCCACTCGATCGGGCACTCGACCGAGTCCCAGTCGATGGCCATAGTCGAGTTCCCTGTTTCTCCATCCTCTAGTCAGCAACATGACCCCAACTACATCTATGACAGCATGAATGATGCTGTAGACAACTTCTTCCACAACCCATAAGGTACCAACATCACCTCTCCATTATAAATACCATTGCATTTCTAGTTTTATTGTATTTTTAGTCTTGAATCCTCTTACAAATTTCTCTTACACAGTGGAATGTGTAATTTAAGTTTGGGGGAGGGTTTGAGATAGTATTTGATGTTGTGTTTTGTTTTCTTATTTCAATTTTTAGCATAATCATGTTTGCATTTCATCTAAGGCATAGAAAAAAACAAAAAAAAAATTGAAATTTTTTGCAAAAATCTTTATAAAAAAAGAGTGTTCATGTAGTTTGCATTGCATATTAGGATCTTGTTAGCATGTTTCATTTAGGACTGTTGCATTTGCATTAGGGATCCATGATGAGTTTTACCTTGTTAGCTTGTTTAAATTCACTAAATTAGGATCAATGCCCAAGTTAATAGTACTTTGATGCTAGTTGAGTGGCTAGAAACATAAGATTGAACCAAGTCTTGAATTCCTATATTGTATTGTGGTATAAACTAAAGCATGTTGTGATTTGATGTCATTTCCTACTTATAAGAACCTAATATTGATTTTTAATTATCAATTTGTGCATTGCTTTAAACTCATGGATACCATATACATATTTGGATCATCTTTCTCCTTTTTACTACTCTTGTTGATCCAAGAAGCTGAATTCATCATTAAAATCAGTTTTCCCTACCCATAACCAACCCTTCTTTCAAGCCATGTTAATTCTTGTGTGTGTGAGGCCTTTTTGGGATTGAGCTTGGTAGAAAGTGTTAGGTTTTGAGCTGACAAGAGTAAAGCCTTGTGTAGTTTTAGTTTGCAACTTTTAAACTAGATAGGACTAGGTGGTTTAATTCTTGGGGTTGGGACTTGATTTGAAAAAGAAAAGAAAAGAAGAGAGAAAAGAGAAAGAAAAGGTTAGAGTCTTTAGGAGGGGAATGTGTTTAAATAAATTTGGAGATGGTTCTAATCAAAGAAAAGAAAGAAAGAAAAGAAGAGTCTAGCAAAAAGCTTTTATGTCTTAAGAAATAAGAAGAAAAGGGAACCATAGCATTTAAGAAAGAAACCCCATTCCACTAGATGATTCAAATAAGAAACCTCTCCTAAGGCGTAAAAACAAAAGAGAAAAGGGTATTTGAGAAGAGATGGAGTTAAAGGGTAGAACTAGGACAATTTAGGATTAGAATGTTAAGATCAAACACTTTGGGTAGCTTTGGGTAGACAAGGTTTTGTTATTGTATGTGTCTAAGTGTTCTTACCTTTAGCATTCTCTTAAAGCACAATTCCTTTTTTATGAGAGAACCTTGATATTGATAATCCCCACTCTAAAAGAGAGACCATCATTGTCTCTAAACCTTTTAATACCAAGTCAAATGAGTTTAAGCATTGCATAAGTTGATTCATGTTATTGTTTGATGAATGTTAAAGGAAATGGTTGATTTGAATGCATGTGGATGTCTAAGGCTTGAATCAGTTAAGGTTGTGATAGGCTTGTCTAAAATCTTTAAGTACAGCTCATTCACCTTGCATCATAGTACTAGTAACTTGGACATTGATTCTAGCTAGTTTATTAGCAAGCTTTAGGAGCTGAGATCCCACTTTCAAACCTCATCTTCCTACTTATGTCTTGTTTATTTGCTTGAGGGCAAGCAAAGACTAAGTTTGGGGGTGTTGATGTTCATATATTTCACCTTGTTTTACCTTAGTTTATTTACACATTTTGCATGATTTTTCTTCTAGTTTGGCCATTATTGAGTAGCTTTATGACTGTTTATGCATTAGAGTAGAATTGCATTGCATTTGCCTAGTTTCTTGCATAAACAGGTGATTTGGATCCCAAGGAGCATGGAAAGATGCTGAGGAGGATTAGAGCCATCAAGAGAAGCAGAAAAAGGAGCTAGAGCAGGAAGAATCAAGGTCCAAAAGTTCACACGACCACCACACTCGACCGTGTGAGGAGAGGGACTCGACCGTCTGAAGAAGTAGAAGAATAGGCCACTCAACCATGCACTCGACCGAGCACCTGGCCGAATTGACCGAGTCGCCTTCCTATTTTGTCTTCTAGCCAGTTTAGGGCTTCCCCTCCTTTCTATATAAGCCTAATGTACTATATGTCCACAAAGAAGCCACTTTTTAGAGAAAACATCATCCTAAACCTAGTTTTTACCCCTTTGGAGATATTTTACTTTTTGCTTAGATCATTAGACACTTTTATCTTATTTTCTCAAGATCTTTGATACTTGTTTGTTCTATAACTTTCTAAGTATTAAGAATTTGAGTTTGCTTTCTTCTTCAATATTGTAGATCTCTATCTCATCTATCTAATCATGCAAGTTTCATTGATTTCTGGGTTTATGATTTTGTTTATCATGCTTAGTAGATAGAGTAGTGTGTAGGGATCTTAGGGATGGTTTAGGCTGGATAAAGGTTATGATTGTCTCTATTGATCAAGCTTGTTTGTTTAAATATCTCTTCTAGATTAAATAAGCTCTATGCTGTTCTTATACTGAGAGGGTAAGGATAGATCTTAAGCTTCTTATCATCATACCAATGTTTAAGTTGTTAGATAAAGCTAATGCTAGAGATTATCATGCTTAACCCAAGAGATTGGTTGTTTAAGGTGATTTTTGACATGTAATGATCTTGTTGTTTAAAGCCTTTTTTGTATGTCTTAGCTAGTGAGAACTAGGTCTAAGAGTATCTAAACTTGATTGCTATTGTCATAAGAATGAATTAGCAAGAATTTGAAGATCATTGTCTAGAGATAGCTCATTGTTGATTGAGGTTTGTTGATCAATTAAGATAACTATAGCTTAAGTCCAACCCATGAATCCATCCCTAGGACCTTCTTTGTTTATTGATTTCTCTGTTTGAATACTGTTATCCGCTTACTATTTGATTTACTTGTGTTTTGCTCTGTTTTGATTGTTCTTTCTGGCTCTATTCTTCGTAATCATCAACTCGACCTGCCACTCGATCGAGCATCCGATCGAGTGCTTGCTCGAGCACCATCCAGTGTTCTTGTTTATGTCCTGCATCTTACTTATTTCATCATCCTTGTTGAATTCTTGTTGCATTCATTTCATTTTCTGTTCCATTGCATTCATCTCTGCTCAATCTTGTTGCATCTATTATCCTACATTAGTGTAGTATTTGTTCTTGTTAGTATCATTTCAGCATTTTTCATATTGTTTACTTCGCATTTAGTCTTTTCTCTTAGTAGCTTTACATTCTGCATTTCATTATTGTCGTTAGGTTGTTAGTATAAAGATCATCATCATATTTGGGTTAACTTAGATAAGTGTTCACATCCTGATTGCTTGCATCACACTTATTATGGTTTGACATCCTTTATGCTACAACTACATAAGAGTAATTGAAACACCTTGCATACCATCTGTTCATCATTCATCATTATCATTATCACCATCTCACATCACATCGCATACTATATTTATTATTTTCCTTATTTTTTGTTTTTACATTCTTCAAATTGGGTTTTTTTTTTTAATGTCAATCATATGTAATATGTTATTGTTCTATCAAATTCGGATGTTTTGGTTTTTGTGTTTTGTCCATCATCATGTTTTGGAATAGAAATCTATCACGCTACCTAGTTCTAAACTACGAATCACGTTTTTACAATTTCAATGTTTTTCGTGACATAGATCTGATAGATCTCACCTATGTTCTCCTCTTCTGTGACAATATGATATAATTCGTTTTATATCTATCACTACTGTGAGACACAACAATCGTAGAGACATGGCTATAATTAGTACAAATTCGTTCTTAGTTGATTGTTTGGGAGAAAACCAGACGAGCCATGTTGGATATGGGCTTTGCCCCCAACATTCCTAAAGCCCAAACAGAAGATTCTCAATAGATGTTGGGCCAAAAGTCTTGGATCAGGCCCACCGGGCCGCAGGGGCAAAATCGTCATTTTGCCAGGAGACAGAAAAAACCCTAGATCAAAGTCCCACTATAAATAGCTGATGTCGTTGTCACGTCAGAGGATCGAGTTTTTTGGGCAATCAGAGAGAAGAGAGCAATTAGTGAATCGTATTTACTAAGCTTAACTTTTTGATTGTCATTTTCTGTAAACTTTGGCTTCATTTCTGCGTTAATAAAAGGACCAGCTCCGAATATTTCAATTAAGACTCGTATCATTAATATTGTCGATTTCATACATCAACAATTTGGCGCCCACCGTGGGGCCGAGTCCTTCCTTTTGACGAAAGAATTTGAAGTTTAAGACGTTTCCGGAAAACCACTAGCATGTCTCACTCCAACCTCTCCAGTTCCAGCGACGGAAGCGCCAACGCCACTCCGCGACGGTCTCCCGCGAGACCGGCCAATTGGGGCGCACCCGTTCAAGGACGAACCAACTTCAAGGCGTCAGAACCGAAGCAATTACGGCGAGGACGCAACGCTCACTGACCGCGCTGCCGTAGGCGCACCGCGTGTCGCTCCCACCAATGGCGTAGCCGTAGGCGCTACGTCTCCTGCTCATGAAACCGTTGCAGTCCATCCTACCGACCGCGAAGCCGTAGGCGCTACGCGAGTCGCTCCAATCCTCCCTGACCGTGAAGCTATTGAAGACGCCCCAAACAACCGCGAAGCGACGGGCACCACGCGTGACATTCATTCCCGTCGATCATCCAGACACGTTAAAATCAGTCAAGCTGCGCTCGACGAAGCTGTACGAAGAACCTTGGACAGGATGAGCGGTCAGGCGGCACAGATCGAATCACAAGGACGAAATGACCATGCGAGGCAACTTAGGCAACATGAGGACGACGCATTAGCACCACACGCTCCGCGAGCTGATCTCGACGCTCCGCGAGCTGACCTTAACGCTCCGCGAGCTCACCTCAGCGCTCCGCGAGCTCACCTCAACGCTCCGCGAGCTCACCTTGACGCTCCGCGAGCTGACCTCAACGCTCCACGAGCTCACCACGACGCTCCGCGAGCTGACCACCATGCTCCGCAAGTTAGCCATGACACGGCCAATATACCGCGAGCTGAGTACGGCGCTAATGGAAGGCCACGCCTCACCTCGGTCATCGTCGGACCCAATGGCGAGCAGCCAAGGGTACATTTCCAAACCAACCAGGCGTTCGCAGACCAACATGTTGGTCCAAGTCATTCCGAGAATGCGGAAAATCGCGCACTACGCCAAGAACTTCAGCAAATGCAAGCTCAGCTGAAGTCAATTACAACTCAGATGCACCGAGTAACGAGCGGAGCACCAGAACTCGAGACTGTACTAGCAGAGGCGCGACGTTCGCCTTTCACCACGAGAGTATCAGGCGTCAGGGTAAGACGCAACCCCGATACCAACAAAAACAAGCCGATGCCGTACGACGGTAAGGGAGATCCCACTATCTTCCTAAAGTCGATGTCCATCCATATTGGTAGTTCGTACTTTTCACCTGAAGAGGAGGACGCGGGAAGCTGTCAATTGTTCGTTGAAAGCTTAACCGGGGAGGCGCTGAACTGGTTTTCAAGACTCAAAGCCAATTCGATCGATGGTTACGAAGCACTCACAACCGCCTTCCTTCAGCATCACCAATGTTTCATGCACGTCCCTGCATCAAATGCCGACTTATGGAGAATGCGCGAATCCCAACGAATCGCTACGAAATTTCATGGCCAGATTCCGAGGAGTTGTGTCCCAGCTCGCCATCAACGACGAATCCGCAATAGGAGCTCTAAAAAATGCACTCTCCCACGGAACCAGGTTCAAGGAAGACCTGACAATCTTACCCGCCCAATCTTTGCGCGAAGTCCTTGCACGTGCGAACCGATACATTGAAGTGGAGGAGGACCAAAGGAAAGAATACCGCCACCAGACCGACGCAGTTGAGAAAACAACCGAAAAAGCTCCAAGCTCGAAAAACAAAGCTGTAGACGAGTACCACGAACCCCGACAACACTACAACAGGGACTACGCTCGGCGAGAAAGGAAGAAAAGCAACAATGTTCGCCATCGATGGAAACGAACAGCAGAGCAAGTCTTGGAACAAATGGCACCGCGAATCCGATAATCCCGGTTTCAAAGGCAAGCGCCCGTATTGCGAGTTCCACAAGTTCAACGGGCACTCCACCGAGGAGTGCAAAACCCTTCAAATGCTGCTTCTGAATAAGTATAAGAAAGGTGACGTCGACGTAGAACGGGAACGGAGAAAAGTTGTCACCACAAAGACAACCAGTATTGCTCGAGGGACGAACAGCAGCACGGCAGACAACGCGAAGAAGAAACTGCAGCGCAGGATGACCGAGTATGGGCCCGGAATGACCGAGCACGAGAAATCGCTCGCTTACCTCCTCCACCCAAACGGAATCACGACATAGAAGAACACGATGAACCACCAGCCTCGTCGAAGGATCAACATGATCATGGGTGGCTTGTCAACTTGCCGCGATTCTGTTCGATCTATCCAAGCCTACTGCCGCGAAGCAGGAACAAAACGCAACATGCCCTCCCACAGCAACATGTCGAAGACATCCTCCGCTCCAATTACATTCACTGAAGAGGATGCATGTAACGCAAGTCCGAACAACGACCCACTTGTCGTAGAAATGCAGATCGGGAGAGCTCGGTGACAAGAATTCTTATTGATACTGGGAGCTCAGTGAACGTGATATTCAAGGATGTACTCATCCAGATGGAAATCGACCTGCGGAACACGGTACACGAAACGCAACCTTTGACGGGATTTGACGGAGATACTATCATGACCGTTGGGACCATCACGCTTCCAATTTACGTCGGCGGCACAATGCAATGCTTCAACTTCGCAATTGTGGACAAGCCCATCGTCTACAATGTTATTCTGGGACACCGTGGCTTCACAAGATGCGCGCTGTCGCCTCAACTTATCACCAGTGCGTCAAGTTTCCTAACGCGCACGGTATCTACACGCTACGTGGAGATCCATTGATGGCTCGGACTTGCTTCATCATCGAGAAAAGATGCGGAACGCGAGAGCTTTCGTAATTGCCCAATCATCTCCACCGCGAGATCCGCGCACACCTCCTCCGAAAGAGTCCGTGATTCAAGTCAACATCGACTTGTCTGATCCCAAGCGTTGCGTCGGAATAGGCGCGGAGTTACCAATGGCTTTAAGAGACGAGCTCGTCCAGTTTTTGCGTAAAAACGCAACCACATTCGCCTGGACGATAGATCATATGACCGGAATCGATCCGAGCGTACCAGCCATGAGCTTAACGTTGACCCCACTTACAAGCCCGTCAAGCAAAAGCGTCGAAAGCTTGGAGCAGAACGCACAACCGCAGTCAACGACGAGGTACGAAAGCTACTTGACGCAGGATCAATCACGGAGGTTCGATATCCAGATTGGTTGAGCAACCCCGTCGTGGTTAAAAAGAAGAATGGTACATGGAGAGTCTGCGTCGACTTTACAGACCTCAACAAAGCTTGTCCGAAAGACAGTTTTCCTCTTCCGCGCATTGATCAGCTCGTCGAAGCCACGGCAGGAAACGAATTGTTGTCTTTTATGGATGCTTTCTCGGTTACAATCAGATAATGATGCACAAGGATGACCGTGAGAAGACTGCCTTCATCACCGAGCAGGGCACTTTCTTACAGAGTCATGCCGTTTGGATTGAAGAATGCTGGAGCAACATACCAGCGACTGGTGAACCGCATGTTTGCAAGTCAACTAGGACGAACAATGGAAGTCTATATTGATGATATGCTCGTCAAATCAGCTCAAGCCGCCGATCACGTCGCACACTGACGCAATGTTTCGAAATTCTCAACAAGTACAGCATGAAACTGAATCCGGCGAAATGCACATTTGGGGTCACTTCCGGAGAATTTTTGGGATATCTCGTTACAAAGCGGCATAGAAGCAAATCCGAAACAGATCTCGGCAATCATCAACCTCCCTTCTCCAAGGAACACGCGCGAGGTTCAGCGTCTGACTGGACGCACTGCGCTCAACCGTTTCATCTCCCGCTCAACGGATAAGTGTTTGCCATTTTATCAGCTTCTGCGGCAACAAGCGTTTTGAATGGGATGAGAAATGCGAGCTAGCATTCACACAGTTGAAGGACTACTTATCGTCTCCACCAGTCCTCGCCAAACCCGAGCAAGGAGAAACTTTGTATCTCTACATCGCCATCTCATGTTCAGCTGTCAGTGGTGTGCTCGTCGAGAAGATCGTGGAGAGCAACATCCAATCTTCTATGTTAGTAAAACTCTCGATGGCGCAGAACTTCGGTACCCAACTCTTGAGAAGCTTGCATACGCAGTCGTCATTTCAGCCCGCAAGCTCCGCCCATACTTCCAATCACACACCATCGAAGTCCTAACCAATCAGCCGCGCACGATCCTTCATAGCCCGAGTCAATCGGGTCGTCTGGCCAAATGGGCAGTTGAATTGAGCGAATACGACATTGAATACAAGAATCGCACATGCGCTAAGTCACAGGTCCTCGCGGATTTTCTTGTAGAACTCTCTCCCGAACTCGCCGACACCCTCCACCTGAGATATGGTCACTACACGTAGACGGCGCTTCATCAAAAATGGGCTCGGGAGCAGGCGTACGGCTAACCTCACCAACTGGCGAAATCTTGGAGCAGTCATTCCGTCTTGCCTTCACCGCTACGAACAACGATGCTGAGTACGAAGCACTAATCGCTGGATTACGTCTCGCGCATGGAATTGGAATCAAAAAGATACAAGCATACTGCGATTCTCAGCTGGTCACGCACCAATTCAGTGGTGACTACGCAACAAGACATGCACGCATGGATGCTTATCTGAAAGTCGTCCGCGACCTCTCACAGCACTTCGAGTTCTTTGAGCTCGTCAAAATTCCACGCAGCGATAACGCTCCAGCAGATGCACTGCAACGCTTGCTTCTACGTCCGATCCCGATCTCCGAAGAGTAATCCCCGTGGAAAGTATTGATCAACCAAGTATCGACATCACACTCCTTGAAGCTACCTCCTCAACACGAACGTCGGCAAATCCCAACAATATCGTAGCAGTCGCCTCAGCAGTCACAGTCTTAACCCCAACAGCTGCGAATTCGACCACGCTACCCGCACCCGCACCCGATACCACCTCGCGAGACGACTGTCAAACTGAGATCATAGCATTTATCGCGGACGGAATTATGCCGAAAGACAAGTGGGAAGCAAGACGCCTTCGCGTCAAGAGCGCGCACTACACGATGTTGGATGGTAACTTGTTTCGTTGGGAGGCAAATGGCGCTCTACTCATCTGCGTTAAGTCAAAGGACGTCAACGACATAATGCGAGAGGTCCACGAGGGCGCCGGAGGCAACCATTCGGGCGGACGTGCTTTGGCACTTCGAATACGCCGCAACGGACATTTCTGGCCAACTATGGTCGCCGATTGTACCGCGTTTGCAGCCAAATGCGAGAAATGTCAGCGTCACGCCCTTTCATTCATTCTCCGACCGAACTCCTGCGCACTACGTCGCCGCCCTATCCTTTTATGCGATGGGCCATGGATATTGTCGGCCCACTAACACCGTCCCGCCAAAAGAAGTACCTTCTAATCATGACAGACTATTTCACCAAGTGGGTTGAAGCAGAATCGTATGTCTCGCTGGAAGCCAATGAAGTTCAAAATTTCGTCTGGAAAAACATCATCTGCAGCATGGACTCCCATACGAGATTGTATGCGACAACGCCCCCAATTCATCTCGCTCCAATTCGAAGGATTCTGCGCCGGCTGGCGGATACGCCTTAGCAAGTCAACTCCACGATACCCGCAAGGAAACGGACAGGCAGAAGCAACAAACAAGACAATTCTTGCTGGCATTAAGAAGCGTCTCGACGCAAAGAAAGGACTCTGGGCAGACGAACTCGATGGCGTTTTGTGGTCTCACCGAACTTCTCCGCGCACTTCCACCGGACGAACCCCGTTCTCACTCGCGTACGGTATGGAGGCGCTCGCACCAGCCGGGGGAATCCCACACTCCGACGATCTATGCTTGTACACAATCCGGAGCTGAATGACAAAATGCTATGTGACAGACTCCTTTTCATCGAAGAAGAGCGCGATCAGGCTCTGCTGCGCATCCAGAACTACCAGCAAGCTGCCGCAAAGTTCTACAACAAAAAAGTCAAGTCTCGTTACTTTGACGAGGGGGATCTCGTCCTCCGCAAAGTCTTCGAAAACACCGCGGAGAAGAACGCAGGAAAGCTCGGCGCCCATTGGGAGGGTCCCTACTTAATCTCGAAGATCGTCAAGCCAGGAGTCTATCAGCTTCTCGAAGTGAACGGCACGCCTGTCCCGCGATCCTGGAACTCCGCCAACCTTAAGCGCTACTACCATTAGTTCGACCACAAAAAAAAAAAAAAAAAAAAAAAAAAAAGCTCGTCACCGAGCATTCCTTTGTAATACGAACTACGATTGGTTTGATCCCTCTCGAGGGTACGTAGGCAGCCTTTCACGAGGTCCAACTATAACTCTAATAGAAAATAAAATTTTCGAGCAAATCCTTCGTCTTCACACTGACGCCCTGGCCAGGTGCACAGTTCTACGTTCCGCACGAATGTAATGGTGAAATAATCCATACTTTACTTCGGTAAAGAATAAAAGCCGAGTCCATACTCGCAAGCGCTCCGCATGGGTGCCGTGGTGAAATAATCCACGTCCCCTTCGGTAAGGACTTATAAGCCGAGCCCAGACTCGCAAAGCTAGCAAGGGCGCAGAGTGAATAAGCCGAAGACCCCGACTCGCACACTCTTGCGATTCCTGCAGCACCCACAGGGTAAGCCGATCACGACTGAACGCACCTAACTAGTACGACAAGTTTGCCTTGTCTGCTCTCAGCGTTACGGGATAACATATCCAGGATAAGCCAGGAGACGTCCTGCACCGCAAAATATGCCCGTAACGACAAAGTCCTATTAATTCGAAAGCAACTTCATCATCATGAAGAAAACAAGAATAGGCAATAACTAAGTTCGTAAAGAAAAGCAACCAAGTTCGCAAATATCCGAAAGGAAAATACAAAATAGCTCAGCAATCGAGTTCAAGACAACAAGGATAAAAAAAAACAAGTAATAATACGAGGACATATCACTCGTTTGCGACATCATCAGCACCTCCACCAGCTGCTTCCGGGAACGGCTCGAGATCGTCGTCATCAAGTGGCGGTATCACAACCCCGTTCACCTTCGACTGGAACTCCTTTTCGCTAGCAGCAAGACGCGCCATCCTATCCGCGGGAATAGCAATGTCCTTATCGATCAACTTTTGTAGGCACTGTCTAGTTCCGGTCACCTGGCTGAGGGTAAGCAAATGGGGCTGCTCTCGCGCGTGGCAATTATATGCGTCCTCGACGATCAATACGCTCCCGTTGCGCCCCAATCACGACAGCGGCCTTCGCACGTTCTTGCTCTCCACGCTCATCCCGCGCCCTCCTAAGTCGCTCCGACTCGGTAGTAAGCTTTCGCTGGGACAGCTTGAGGGCAGCCGTCAGCTCCTTGACAACAGCCGCGTTCTCCTTGCACGACCGCTCAGCTCTGAGAAGCGCATCCTGAGCGTGCGAGGCATCCCTCCTGGCAGCACGCACCTTGTCCTCGTAGTCACCAACGAGACGATTCGTCCAACTCATCACCTGAATCACAAAACAAAATATTTATATCAGGACTAAGTAAAAACCAGATCGGGCCAAGATGAAGGCCAGACACTAACCTGAAACTGTCGGCGAACAGCTTGCTCGTATGTGGTGGGACAAGCCAAATCACTGGGGGCAGGCAGCGGAACGAAGTCACCGTGAATCTTGCTGGCAAGGACCGCGCAAGCTCGTGAATCGCCAGTGAACGCTTGGTCTTTCACATCGTAGCAGAAGGAAAAGGAGTGGTCAACCCCTGCACGATCGTTCTCCGCGAGATGGTCAACTCTCCCGCAACCATCCTCCGCGTGATGAGGACGCCTAGAGCTCCCCCCAGCGTCACTCCGAGGACTCGAGCGTGATGACCTCTTCCGGAATGATCACCACCGGCTGCCAAATCACTCCTACGAGCTCCCGAGGAAGGCTTCTTCGCAGCACGAGCCGCGGCTACATCGGCGGAGCGAGACCTGCGATCAGGCTCACCCTCGGGAACGGGCAACTCGACGTCCTCTCGCTCCGCAGCAACTGTTTCGGTGTTTGGCGCAATAACCTCGGTCGTGACAATTGCCTCCTCCTCAGCATCGAACAAGTCAGCATAACATGGCATCGGGCAGTCTCCCATTTGCAATCTAGTCCGCGAACCTGCAGCATAGGAAGACGCCTTAGACACGAAAGCAAGAACATCATGAGAATGAAGGCAAACCGACAAAACTTACAAGTCTTGAAATGTGAAAGGACTTTCGGCCACCGCAAAGTTGCACCCTCTATAAAGGAAGAAGCTTTATCAACGACGTCAAAGTCACACGCTGCAGAAGCCGGAAGGTTTCCTGCAAATACAGAACAAGAACGGTCAGCAAACATAATCGAAAAGAACAACACGCAAACCCAACCCAACAACGGCTACCGGGAGTCAGGTTCCAAGCATGAGGACAAGCCGTGAACGGATCTTCGACAGAAATCTCATTTATTTCCACGAAGAAGAACCGTCTCCGCGCGTAATTGTGAGACCCGGCATGCAGCGAGTAAGGCAGAGTCCCGTACGGTCGTGCGAGAATCGCGTAACAAGCTCGAAGAGGTCACAGCTGACCGGAATTCTCCTTGCGGCACAAGTTATCGCAAGTCCTACCGCATTCCGAACAGAAGAGATTGATAGCTGCGAGATCGCGATTCTCCTTCTCGAACAATAGCTTGTTAGAAATTCCGGAATCGGAAACCAAAGGCCGCACTCGGTAAAAAAATCTTCGTACACACAGAGATAACCTTCGGGACAATTCCACGGACGCTCATCGATGCTCGGCAGCGCAAGCTGCAAGTTGTGCGGCATTTGAAGGAGGTCGAATAAGCGCGCTACGGACTTACTATCACTGAGAGTCGGTCCATCATATGAGAAGCACTCGCCATCACCTGTCCGGGGAACTGGCCTAGCGGCTCTGGCGCAATCTCTGCGGCGCGTGGAGGCTCTGTCTCTAGCGGCAAGGCCGGCGACCAGCGACCTAGGGGCACGCTCCAAACAGTTACGCACCTCGTACGTGAGAACCTTCCCGCGGCGCTGATTTAGAGGAAGGGAATCAGACTAAGGTCTTCGCTACCCGTGGGAAACATCACTTCGAGCTCACGAACATCTTCTTCCGTCAAATCTGCGAGATCTGTCGCGACACCTCCTTCTGACGGCTCCCACCAGGATGAGCAGCTCGGACCAGTTTCGTCGAAGTTTCTCTAGCGCTCGATACTGATCATCTTCGAGCTCTTCCGGAACTTCATCGAAGACGTCGTCCCCATAAGCCATTGCACGACCTTGCAAAACCAACCAAGCAACCGGTCAGTATTAGAGCAACGAACCACATCAAAAGCGCTGAGTTATTCGAGACAGATCGACCACACCCAAATTGCAATTTCTAACGTACTGCGCACCATCACCGTCCCGCAAACTGTACTGTCACTCTCTCCGCGTTTTGTTCTCGCTAGGATACAACGCTACGAATCTGGAGCGCGATAAGTCTCGCATACTCGAAAGCACGGAGATCGTCAACCTGGCCATCACTACACGTAACTCGCAGAAGCACAGGAGCACCATACCACGAGTCCCAACCTCGGCATACCATCCCGCAAGCACGACCTCACCAACCATCCACCACGCCAGCACGCCGCCGTGCCCTCCGTCGTAAGGCTGCTATGTATCACCATCTCGTCTCCCGTGGAGACCAGGGCGCCTCACGGCCCCGACCTGGCGACGGCGAAGCACGGCAAGGCGTGGCGACAGGAGACCAGGGCGCCTCACGGCCCCGATCTGGCGGCGGCGAGGCACGGCAAGGCGTGGCGACATGAGACCAGGGCGCCTCACGGCCCCGATCTGACGGCGACGAAGCACGGCAAGGCGTGGCGAGGCGTAGATGGCGGGCGGATCAGCGGAAGTACCCAACGGTCCGTTGATAGCAGCGAGAACAGTGGCTTGGACGGCGGCGCACGTCAATGGAACGCCGTGCGAGATGGAGCTATGTCCAGCGGCGAGCGGTGGCGAGAATCCTAACGGCAACGCGAGACGGCGGCGAGGTGTCATCGACCGCGGCGAGGACCGAGATCTCGGCGGCGAGTGTCCTCCTTCCGTTTTACCTCATCCTCACCGCTTCTTCTCGATCTAGCTCACCGTCGTCCTCCGTATGATGGACTCCGTTCACGATTCCTTTTCTCCGGGATCTTCTCGTCCTTCGCCGTCGACGCTTTCTCGTGAAGATTGCTGGAGCGAGGAAACGACCTTCATGCTCATCCAAACCTGGGGTAATCGCTTCGTCGAGCTTAGCCGTGGTAATCTCTGTCAAAACACTAGCGAGAGGTTGATAACGCCGTTAATGACCGTCACTTCAACTCCGGCCGAAATGTTTCCGCCGCCAAATCGTAGCCGTATCGCACCGACGTTCAGTGTAATTCCGGTTCCCGTCGCTCCACGATCGGCGAGGCAAGCCACAACGACCGGCGGCTAGACTATGCGACAGACGGCGAGCGGCGGCGAGAATCCGAACGGCGAGGCGAGCGGCGAGCGGCGAGCGGCGAGACGAGCGGCGAGCGGCGAGACGAGCGGCGAGCGGCGAGCGGCGAGACGAGCGACGAGCGGCGAGGCGAGCGGCGAGCGGTGAGGCGAGCGGCGAGCGGCGCGCCGTTCTTTCCTCCAGACGGCGAGACGGCGGCGAGGTGCCATCGACCGGCGGCGAGGACCGAGGTCGGCAGAACCATGACCATTCAAGCACAAAAAAAAAAAGGAGGAAGAAGAAGATAAGAAGGAGAGAGAGAGAGAGTTTACCTTTTGGAGAAGAAGAAGATTAATGAGTAAAGACTAGGTCAAAGACATATTTATATGGGGGGACCAGCACATTGACCTAGACAAAAACCCTAATTTTTAAGCTGTCTCTATTTCCCGCGCCTCGGAAAACGTGCAGAACGCGCAAGATCTCCGTTCCAAGCCCAACGAACCTCGAGAAACATGCGCAATGCACTATTCATCCAGAAATCTTCCGGAAGGCCTTTAGGCCCAAACAATCTTCTGTCCCTTCTGTAAAACGGATTTAGAGACACAGAATTGGACCCGACGGGCTCAAGCAAGCCATCGCACATCGGACTAGGGGGGGACCATTGTTGGATATGGGCTTTGCCCCCAACATTCCTAAAGCCCAAACAGAAGATTCTCAATAGATGTTGGGCCAAAAGTCTTGGATCAGGCCCACCGGGCCGCAGGGGCAAAATCGTCATTTTGCCAGGAGACAGAAAAAACCCTAGATCAAAGTCCCACTATAAATAGCTGATGTCGTTGTCACGTCAGAGGATCGAGTTTTTTGGGCAATCAGAGAGAAGAGAGCAATTAGTGAATCGTATTTACTAAGCTTAACTTTTTGATTGTCATTTTCTGTAAACTTTGGCTTCATTTCTGCGTTAATAAAAGGACCAGCTCCGAATATTTCAATTAAGACTCGTATCATTAATATTGTCGATTTCATACATCAACAAGCCACGTAGGAGACATGCCATTTGGGAGCCACCAAGTTATATTCAAAATGGCCGCTCTGATTCATCATTGTTTGTTCTTAGACGCGGCTCCTAAATGACCTATCTCCTCCTCTACGTCGATGATATTGTCCTCACCACTTCCACAACTGAGCTGCAACGCAACATACTTAACGCTCTCGGCAAAAACTTGGAACTCACTGATCTTGGTAAGCTTCATCACTTTCTTAGGATTGCGGTTACTTACAATGACTTGGTCTATTCCTTAGCCAATGCAACTATTTAGCCAACGCAACAATGCTGCGGATATACTCCATTGCGCCTCTATGATGGAATGCAACCCAGCTCTCACCCTGGTTGACACCAATGCCAAGCTTGATGCAGATACTAGCCCACCCGTCGCTGATCCATCTCTCTATCGAAGCTTAACTTATGCTCTCCAATACCTCACATTCACTCACCCCAATATCTCTTTCGCAGTTCAACAAGTGTACTTGTTTATGCATGATCCGCGCGAGCACAACCTCACAGCGCTCAAACGGATCCTTCCCTACGTCAAAGGCACCATCTCCCACGGGTTACAACTTCCCAAGTCCAACATCACTTATCTTGTGGCTTACTCCGACGTAGATTGGGCTGGCTGCCCCTCCACTTGGCGATCAACGTTTGGTTATTGTGTGTTTCTTGGTGACAGTTTCATTTTGTGGTCCTCCAAACGCCATCATACAATTTCTCGCTCTAGTGTTGAAGCTGATTTCCGTGGCGTGGCCAATGCGGTTGCTGAAACTAGTTTGCCCCGCAAACTGTTTCTTGAGCTACGCTGCCCGCTGACTAAAGCCACGCTAGTCTACTGCGACAACATCTCTACAATCTATCTCTCCTCTAATCACGTTTAACATCAACGGACAAAACATGTTGAGATTGACCTCCATTTTGTCTGCGAACGAGTCTCCCTTGGTCAGGTCCACGTTCTCCATGTCTCCTCGGCAATGCAATATGTAGATATCTTCACCAAGGGACTTATATTTTAGTGTAGAGGCGGAAGCTTACAAGAAAGAGAGATGTGCTCTGTTTTGGGTTTGTAAAACAGAGTATCGTGAGACAGGGAAACGAGAACGTGACGATGATGGAACGAGGATGGAGACGGAGATGCGGTGAAGACAAAGGTGTAACGAGACGTAACCGATGCGGGAGTCCTCCTCCCAGGGCATAGACAAGCTTTTTTTTGGGCAATTTAAATTGCCTCTTTTTGGGTTTTCTTATTCACTTCAAATCAATGATGTTGATACAAAGACTTGAGACTCTATTTAAAAGGCCAGAACTAAAAGATACTAGCTAATCCCGAATCCCAAATGAAAAGCAAATCAAACTTATCCCAAATAAGAGAAAAAAAACAAAACCTAAAATAAATAATAACGAGAATTGGGGAACACGAAACACAACACCGACTCATGTGTTCCACAACTCGCAAACACCAAACGGTGCGCTGCATCAGGTCTCCCTAGGTGGGAGAGGATTCGCCATCGGATCCGACGCCGTGTTATCGCCATGATAAGGGGACAAATACTTCACGTTGAACACATCCGACGTCTTCAAATGCAGAGGAAGGCGAAGACGATACGCATTTGGGTTTATGCGTTCCAACACCTCAACTGGTCCCAAACGCCTAGCGTGAAGCTTGTTGTATTCGCGTGCTGGAAGACGATCCTTAGTGATAACAACCCAAACCAAATCACCCGGAACAAACAGAAGTTCTCGACGCTTAGCATCTGCGGCCTCCTTATATTTTGCAGTCGCGGTTTCCAGATTTGCCCGTGCCTGCTTATGAACTTGTTCAAGGTCCACAACAAAGTCTGCTGCCTGACCATGAAAATGAGTACGGTCAGGAACCGTAGTCAAGTCGAGGGGGCCCCTAGGAACCATCCCATACACCACCTGAAATGGACTAAAACCAAGACTGCGGTTAGAAGCGTGGTTATGAGCAAACTCGGCCTGGCCAAGTTTGGAATCCCAACTCCGAATGTGATCACCGACCAGGCACCGTAACAAACTTCCAAGAGACCGGTTGGTGACTTCTGTTTGACCGTCACTTTGAGGATGGTAAGCTGTGCTCATGTCCAGTGACGTACGAAGAAGCTTCCACAGCGACCGCCAAAAATGGCTCAAGAAACGAGAGTCACGGTCAGAGACAATCGACAAGGGTAACCCATGAAGTCGGTAAATCTCACGGAAAAAAGGGTAGACACATTCACGGCATCAGAAGTCTTCTTGCAAGGTATAAAATGGGCCATTTTTGAAAAGCGGTCAACCACCACAAAGATAGAGTCATGACCCCGTTGAGTGCGAGGAAGCCCCAAAACGAAATCCATGCTAATGTGCGTCCATGGCTGAGTAGGAATAGGTAAAGGCAAATATAAACCGGCATTAGATGCTTTACCCTTGGCTTGTTGACAAACATGGCAATGCTCAAAAAAACGAGCAACATCTCTACGCAAAGGCGGCCAAAAATAGGATGCGGTAACGAGTTGTAAGGTTCGATCACGTCCAACATGTCCCTCCATATGCAGCTCTTGAATGATCTTAAGACGCCAACTGCAAGCAGGAACACAGACCCGTAGACCTTTGAACAAGAATCCATCGTGAATGGTGTAGTCATCATTAAGACCCTTCTCAACATCGTCAAAAATAGACCCAAATAAAGGATCAGTAGCATACATATCCGCAAAAGCTGAAAACCCCGGCACAATAGGAGTTATCGACGCTAGCAAACTGTGCCGCCGACTAAGAGCATCAGCTACACGGTTAGACACGCCAGACTGGTGTTTGATAGAAAACGTAAATTGTTGGAGAAACGCAATCCACGTAGCATGGCGAGCGGACACTTTGGCTTGGCTATCCAAATGACGCAAAGCATCATGGTCCGTAAAGAGAACAAAGTCACGATGCACTAGATAATGATGCCAATGTGTAACAGCTTGGACAATGGCATAGAATTCACTATCATAAGTGTTGTAGCGAAGACGGGCACCCGAAAGCTTCTCACTAAAAAATGCAACTGGCTTCCCTTGTTGGCTAAGGACAGCCCCAATACCAAACTTAGAGGCATCGCAGTGAAGCCTTAAAGTAATAAAAAAATCTGGCAAAATCAGAATGGGAGCCGAAGTGAGCTTGTGTTTAATAATAGTAAACGCCTCATCAGCCTCATGTGTCCAGACGAGCTTGCCGTCTCTCATGCACCCAGTAATTGGTGCCATGATTGTACTAAAATGAGGTACAAAGCGACGATAAAAAGAAGCGAGGCCATGGAAACTGCGGACCTCAGTTAACGTACGAGGAACAGGCCAAGCACGGACTGCTTCGACTTTTGATGGATCCACAGACAAGCCTTGATCAGAGATGATGTAGCCTAAAAATTGAACCTCCTTTGTTCCAAAAGCACACTTTTGTTTACCCGCAAACAGTTGTTCTCGACGAAGAACAAGCAAGACGTCCCGAAGATGAGAGAGGTGCTCGTCCAATGACCTACTGAAAATAAGAATATCGTCAAAATAGACGACCACAAATTTGCCAATAAAAGGGCGCAAGGCCTGATTCATGACGCGCATAAATGTGCTAGGGGCATTGGACAACCCAAAAGGCATAACAAGCCACTCAAACAATCCTTCACGGGTCTTGAAAGCCGTTTTCCACTCATCCCCTGGCTTTATACGAATCTGGTGGTAACCACTCTTCAAATCGATCTTGGAAAAAATGGAAGCCTTGCCGATCTGATCGAGAAGATCATCTAACCGCGGAATTGGAAAACGATAACGCACTGTGATCTTATTAATAGCGCGACTATCAACACACATACGCCATGATCCATCTTTCTTAGGAATTAAAAGAGCGGGAACCGCACATGGACTCAGGCTTGCACGGATGTGACCTTTACGTAACAGCTCTTCAACTTGGCGACGAAGCTCTTCATGTTCTGCTGGACTCATACGATAATGTGGCCTATTTGGAAGTGACGAACCAGGAGAGAGATCAATCTGGTGTTGAATATCACGGAGTGGAGGCAAACCTAACGGAAGTTCGGCTGGAAAGACATCCTCGAACTCTTGCAACAGCGGAATAAATGCCTCCGACATTTCTGGCTGTGGAGGAACAATCTGAGAAGGTAAGACAGCAAATGCGAACCCTTCTAGTTGGAGCTCTTTCTCAAACCGTGCGAACGAACAAAGCAAAGGGGCGTGGCGCGAAACTGGTGGAGGAGTGGAACGGATTGCTGGCGGTAGTGATTTAGGAGGAGAGACCTCTGGCTTTGGCGACGGAGCACAAGACAAGTCCGGAGAAGGCAGCAAAACGATTTGATGAGTTTCCCACAAAAACTTGTAGGTATTTTTAGCGCCGTCATGGATCACCTTGCGATCAAACTCCCAAGGTCTTCCCAAGATCAAGTGACTAACATCCATTGGAGCAATGTCAAAATAGGATTTATCTTTGTAGAATGGACCAATGGAGAATGGAACCAGGGACCTTTGTGAAACACGAAGATCAACACCATCATGCAACCAAGTAAGAGAATAAGGCGTAGGATGAGCTTCGATGGGTAAGTCCAGCTTGTGCACCGCAGATTCAGAGATAACATTACGACTACTGCCAGAATCGATGATAAATGTGCAAACACGTCCACGAATGGTGCAAGTTGACTTGAAAATATTGGTACGCAACCAATTATCTGTGCGAGGAAGGGGAACAACACAAAGACGACGGGAAAGTAAGGCCAATCCTTGATCACCAACCGTGTGAAACTCCTTGCCGTCATCCGCGACATCATTTTCATCAGCGGAATCATACACAACATGTTGTGAATCAATAGAGTCGTCAGCCAACAGTGCTCGGCGTTGTTGATTTGGACAGGCTGTCTGACGGTGACCCGTCTCTCCACAAGAAAAACATCTCAACGCATTACGAGTAGAACGTTTGACTCCGTTGTCATCTTCACGAAACCCAAACTTAGGGTCGGTCTTTGTTTGATCCGTACTGTCCAAGGGAGACGAAGTCGTTGCGAGAGTAGTGTTTCCGATGAGCGAGATCGTGACGAGTTCCAGGATGTCATGCGTTGCTGTTGTTCGAAAGAGGCTGCACGAAGATGGGCTTCGGCTATTGTCGTAGGGTCAAATTGTGCTAAAGAGTTTTGCAGTTGTGAACGAAGACCACCAATAAAACGAGACACCAACCGGGTTTGACTATCAGCAATGTCATTCCGAGTCAGAAGCAAATAGAATTCTTCAGCATATTCATCAACAGATCTTGCACCTTGCTTCAAATTTTGAAGTTTATTATACATTGTACGATCATAGTTATGGGGAAGAAAAGTATCCTTGAGTTTCTTCTTAAGCTTCTCCCATGTCCGGATCGGATCTTGCCTATTGCGAAGCCGAGTTGCCTTCAATTGCTGCCACCAAGAAGCAGCATGACCTCTGAATTTTGTTGCCACCAATGGTACGCGACGGTCATCGGGTACGCTTTTAAAATCAAGAATTTCTTCAACGGCAACGAGCCAGTCCAGAAGTGACTCACCGCGGATGCCTCCGTGAAACTCTGGCATGTCAACACGAAATCCATTCTCCCAACGTGAGTCGAACTGTCGTTGTTCCTGTTGGCGAAACATAGCCGATTCTTGCTGTTGTGGACCACGAAGTGCGATCTGATTGTGGGGTGCATCCTGAGGTTGTTTTTGGTGTTGGGCAGCGACTTCAGCAGGCAGTGGATTGGTATTACGCAAGTGCTGTGAAAGAGCCTGCGTCAACGCATTAATGGACTCTTGCGTCTCTCGATGGGAAGCAAGTAACGTTTCTCTAAACTCCACCCAATCGATGGTGTTAGCAGCGGCTTTTCCATCACCGGTTTCTGGTTTAGGAGGCATGATAATTCACTGCCAGGAACGACAAGAATCTGATACCAACTAGTGTAGAGGCGGAAGCTTACAAGAAAGAGAGATGTGCTCTGTTTTGGGTTTGTAAAACAGAGTATCGTGAGACAGGGAAACGAGAACGTGACGATGATGGAACGAGGATGGAGACGGAGATGCGGTGAAGACGAAGGTGTAACGAGACGTAACCGATGCGGGAGTCCACCTCCGAGGGCTTAGACAAGCTCTTTTTGGGCAATTTAAATTGCCTTTTTTTGGGTTTTCTTATTCACTTCAAATTAATAATGTTAATACAAAGACTTGAGACTCTATTTAAAAGGCCAGAACTAAAAGATACGAGCTAATCCCAAATCCCAAATGAAAAGCAAATCAAACTTATCCCAAATAAGAGTAAAAAAAACAAAACCTAAAATAAATAATAACGAGACTTGGGGAACACGAAACACAACACCGACTCATGTGTTCCACAACTCGCAAACACCAAACGATGCGCTGCATCATATTTCCATTGTTCACCGATTTTTGCTCCAGCCTGATCGTTCACGAACCTCGGACTGCCGGGGAGTCTTAGTTAGGATATACACATATGTCTTGTATATTCATATATGTAAAGTTAGGATTTTCTAGATATCCTACGATAAAATACGATACGCTATTCATGTATATATATATATATATATATATATATATATATATATATATATATATATATATATATATATATTATGGTGATCAATAGGAAAGGGAATCAGATGCTTTGTTAACGGAGGCGGCTAAGAACAAGGAAGTTAAGATAAGAAAAACCATTACGAGCTCCCAATGCTGTTATCTCTCTGATCATTCTTCTCTCCCAATTTTGATTTTACAGGAAAATTATGATGATTGAGGTATCTGTCTGCAGTTCTGTCAGATAATTTTTTTTTTTCTCAAATCCTTTAAAATTTTACCTCATAATCTATAATTTTGTTAGTCATATTTTCCAACTAAAAAACCAGAAAATAAATTTAAAAAATATTTAAAGTAGAATTCTCAAAAAAGTTGTGATATTTTAAATAACAATATTTAAAGTAGGTTTTATAAATTCTTAATTGATAACTAGAGATAATGAATTATTTTAAAGAATTTTACATAAATCTTAAATTGAATAACATAGAATTTCATAAGATTTTTAAAAATCTTCAATTGAATAAACAAATAATTGAAAGAATATTCTAAAATCTTTTATCTTCAATTGAATAAACAAATAATTTAAAAAATATTCTAAAATCTTTTATCTTCAATTGAATAAACGAATAATTTAAAGAATATTCTATGTTCAATATCTGCCTCTAGTCTAATCGTCAACCTTGAAGCTTGCACCTAAGGGTGTCAAAAAGAGTCGTTAGCTCATGAGCTGGCTCAACTCAGCTCGATTTTTCATGAGCGTGAGCTATGTTTTTTACGATTATTTAATAAATGAATTAAATGATCGAGCTTAATTTAGATCATGAGCTATATGAGCAAGATTTAATGAATATGAGCTAGCTCATAAGCTCGATATTTTTTACAACTAAAATTATATATATAATATATATAAATATGATAGTATATATATCCTTTCTTTAAATTAAACAAAAATATAAATTGTTTTACAGAAAACTCTCACATGTAATAGTTTTTTATCATTCTATTAACTTTAATTAATTTTAATAAGTTTTAGTAGTTGGTTTTATTTAAATATTTGAGAATTGATGTTAATTTAATTTGGATTTATTTTTAATATATAAATTTTGCATTATGTTATTAGATTTATAATAGTTTCTAATTTGTTTTGAAATATTGTTATCATCATATTTATTCCATATTAGCTCGTGATCAGCATGATCTGAGTTCAAGTTTACATATAGAAGCTCATATAATAAATGAGCTGAGCTGAGCTGAGCTAGCTCATAAAATATCCGAGCTGATCATGAGTTGAGCCGAACTGAGGGAGGTGGCTCATTTTGACACACAAATCTCCTGAGCTGTCCACTCTCAGTAAAAGATAATGTCAACGATGCTCGAGAATAAATGGTGAAGGCTTGGTGGGTTACAGTATAAGAGTATAGTGTCCGATGGATCCGAGCTGTGCAGTTGTAGCCTCGAGTATAATGTCCGATGGATAAGAGTATAATGTCAACAGTTGTAGCCTCGAGGCTACACCACAAGTCCACAACTTATATAGATATGTACAGTTGTAGCCTCGGGTCGATTTAGCATATGCGTTTTTAGTTACGTTGGACTAGTTCGAATGAATGATGTATAAAAACGTAAAATAGTTTTTTATTGCTCTCGCTTTTTGATTAGCAAAAACAAATTGGTAACAGTCAAATTAAAAAAAAAACGCATAGACACATCATCAGCACTAGGGAATATTAATTTATTACTCCAAAGAGACCGGAGCACCAATATTGCTTCCAACTCTACGGACACAATCATTCCATGTCTGTTTGCTTTTTGGAATACCCTTAGAAGCCAGACTTTTATACTCATATGAGGTGAATATGATCTTAACCCATCCGAGATGACAAGCTTTGCCAATCTTCAATATATCACGACAACATTCATCAGTAATTTGAGGAGTCTCAACAAACATGTTCTTGAAAACCTCATTTCCGCATTTCGTGATTTGCTTTTCAGTGCAAGCATCAAGAAAATCGAGCAGTTTGTGCGAGTAATGGTGAGCAAAGTCCGTGTCATACTCCATTGCGGGTGAATCAGCTTCTTCGAATGGAGCTTCATCGGGAGATTCAGCGTAAATTTCGAAACCTGAAGTTGGAGATTCTGCCACATCTTCCGGTACATCATCTGAATATGGATTGATTGTTTGGGAGAAAACCGGACGAGCCATGTAAAACATTGCTATGAAGACAAGCATTACCATGAGAAGAGATTTTGCCATTTTTTTGCTTTTGGTTTTGGATATAAGATTTTTGTTTTTATTTGTCAATGTAAGATTGGTGAGAAGAAACAAGATGTTTTATAAGGTAATGATAATCGTTAAAGGTGTATTTGTTAATAGTTTTATAAGATAATCAGTAAGGGTATTGATTTGATAAAACGTTTATTAATAGTTTTATGTTATGAAATTCATAAACCTTAACATTTAATTGAAGCATATAGTTAACAAATGATGAAACAAAAACTTATTTATTTATGGGCAATTGACAAAAATAGCACAAATTTAGGTTTTTGTTCCAAACTTAGCACACACTCTTCAAAATGACAAAATTAGCACAAATTTATATTACTAATAAAATTAGAGAGATTCTCAAAATAGCACTCATTTAAGTTTTTAATCCAAATCTAGCATTTACTCTTAAATGTTCCAAAATTATATACACAAAATTAAAATTCCTTTCACAAAATCGCTTCTTTTCCTCTTCATCTTTCTCCTTCGCTTCATCTCCACCGGAATCATCCACATCAACTCTAGTGTTCACCTCCATACCGGATCAATCTGACGAGTCTCCGATAAGAATATTATTACGAGTCTCTATTTCCAGGTAGAGTCGAAGTAGCGATGGATCTCGCGACGACGAACACTGAAACCAATGAGAGTAAAGAGAAAAATGGGGGATCGGTGGTGTAGGTCCAGTGAAAGGCTGACGGAAGTGGTGGTGGTGGTGGTGAGAGCGGAGAAGAGCAGGATGATTCAAGTGAAGAAGATTATGGCTTATTTGTTTAGGAAACGAAGAAGATTCAGTTCATAATCTTAGGTCTTCTCTTTCTCTGTGCTACAGATTCGATTCACCACTGAAGAAACTCGGTTTAGATGGATTGATGGTGTGCTTCGTTAGGCAGATAGATTGTGTCAAGGTTTTGCGATTCAGGAAGGTCTTCATAAATTCAGGATGATCTTCATAAAATATTTGAGTCTCTTTAAACACCAATTTTGTACCTATAACTAGGACTTGCACCAAAACAATTTTCATTACCCCCACATTGTTGGGAAAATCTGTGATACATTGAGGCAAACATAAAAATAAAAAGATTTTAAACACATTTTTTTAGATTCAAGATATTCAAAAAAGATTACATATCATTCAGTATGACATCCATGTTTTGATCACATATGCTTAGGGATTATGTTAAATTAGATTGTGTTACATTAATGCAAAACATAAGATAGGTAGTCTAAATATAATTTAGGAAGGACTCTTTGAAATTTAGGAAGTATTCATTGACGTTTAGGAAGATCTTCCTAAAACATCATGCTGGATATTCATATTTGTTACCTTTATTATAAAGCACCAATATGTGGACAATTTTAAATCATTATACATCACTAATGGAGTAATATGTGATACAATAAGGCAAAACACATAGTATAGCGATATTTAAAAACACATTTTTCAAAAATTTAGGAATGATTCCATAGCTTTGAGGAAGACATAAGATTTGAACTGATTATCCAGCATGATTGGTGATGGTTTTGGACTATCGAATTTAGGACCATTCCTAAAAACACTATGCTCTCAAAAAAGATTTCATAAAAATTCATGAAGACTTTAATGAACATATTTACTGTTACACGTTCTCTTAAATTTCAAGAAAATTCACATTCAAATACAAAATTGTTAAATGGTTATAAAACATTCAGGAAGGATTCCTAAATATTTAGGAAGGTTTTATCGAATTTCAGGAAGGTCTCTTCATGAAAAATTCATGGATGATTTCTTAAAAATTCATGAAGAATTTCATGAATATATTTACTATTATATGTTCTCTTTAATTTCAATGAAAAAAATCAAGAAGTAGGATGATTATAATACATCCAAGTAAAAAATTGTTAAATGATCATAAAACATTCAGGAAGGATTCCCATATATTTAGGAAGAATTTATCCAATTCAGGAAGACCTTCATAGAAAAATAAATTCAAGACAAATTTCATAAAATTCATGAAGACTTCATGAACATATTTACTGTTACAGGTTCTCTTTAACTTCAAACAAATTCAAGAAGTAGGATAATCATAATACATTCAAGTGCAAACTCTTGACGAATATAAGTATTATACAGATTTTACAAATGATCCATTGATGCGACTTGCTTCACCGCCGTGTTCAGCTTTGACTTGCTTCAAGAATGGGCATCTGAGAATGTCAAACTGAGAAGCCATGGGATTTTCTCCAGTACAATGATCCATTCTTGTTGAGGTGAAAAAAGGACAAGAATCTAAAACAAACAAAGGAATCATAAATAAGAAATCGAGATCAAAGCTAAGTAGCGAAAGAGAGAGGCAGAGGATGCAAATGGGTTCTTCTACATATGGGCCAGTAATAGAGTATCAGATGCAAGTTATATGGAGGAGAAATAGCTAAAAGATGCTCAAACAACATCCTCCAATCCAAGCTTTTGATTATACCAAAATGATAAATCTCAATGAAAAGAAATCACATTTGAGTCAATCTAAGAACAACTGAGTTAAACCCAACAAATTTAAGAGGAGTTGAACAAACCCAAACACAAAACGAAAGCAATCGTGTGAGAATCATCAAAAAAGACTTGGGATTTATAATTACAAAAAGAATTCGAAAAATCAGTAGAGCAATGGAGTCTAAGAAGAGAACTAGTGATCTAAAAGAGAGAGTCTGTTCTCTGTCTCTAAAAACGACTAAAGCTAAATCAGATCTAAACATATACACAAAATCAATGCTAAGAAATCACAAACACAAATTCTGGGCAAAAGGGTATAGAGAGAGAGAGAGAACTTACGGATAAGAGAGGAGGAGGAGGCGATGATTGAAAAGAGAAATGAGATGAATCGATGAGAAGGCGTGTGTGTGAAAAGATCCATTGATGCGACTTGCTTCACCGCCGCCTGTCAAAGTTTTGATTTTCTTCCTTTGTCGTTATTGTAACCGCCTTTGGAAGATAACCCAACAATTTCAAACTCTGAAATTGAAGAAGAAGAAAGAGAAATTGAAAGATAAGCCAACGGATTTAGTACCTGATTGAAGCTTCACGGAAAATCTGAGATCAAGGTTAGCCGGAGAAAAATGTAAAAGAGATCGAGTTTTGATTTTTTGAGTTTTTTAAAATAATAATATTTCTCTCTATTAATTACTAAATATTAAGAAATGCTAGTTTTGGAACATTTTATTGTGTGTGCTAGTTTTGGAACAAAAACCCAAATGTGTGCCATTTTAGGGTATTTCTCTTTATTTATTGATTTTAAGAAACGCAAACAGAGAAACAAAAGTCACAAAACTGTGACATCTTTCTAAAATCCCCAACTCAAATATCAGTTGTATCCAAAACTATTTCTTAGTTCTCTCTCATAAATACTATTTGACACATATATACATCTATATAAAACAACTCCAAGTCTACATACTTGACATATATATACATTTAATTTATTGTGTACATCTTTAATATTTTACTTAGCTTGTTACTAAAAAAATTTATTAGGTACAAAATATTACTAAAATTCTGTAAAAAAAAAAGAGGAATTTTAGTAATATTTTATACCTAATAAATTTTACTATCCAAAGTGTATGAGATGAAGAAAGTCCAAATGGTAATCCCCTTCCTATCCAAAGTGAACCACATATGAAAAAGATGCCAAGTGTACACTCGTTGCAGTAATAAGCGTCTAAGATCCTAACCCATCCGCAAATAACACAACGTCCTTGGAATGACCCATAGTTGCATTCATCATATATACGTACTAGAGTATATGGACGCACATACGAATCACATATCACGTATTTTCCGTCGCATTTCTCACACAGTCGTCGAATGGCAATTCCAGGTTGTTTCTGGCGCATGATTAGATGCTTTGCCATGAAACTGTTAGTTAGGATATACACATGTATCTTGTATATTCATATATATAAAGTTTGGGAGAAAACTGGACGAGCCATGTAGGAGATAGGCCATGTGGGAGCCACCAAGTTATATTCAAAATGGTCACTCTGACTCATCATTGTTTGTTCTTTGATGTGGCTCCCAAATGGCCCATCTCCTCCTCTACGTCGATGATATTTTCTTCACCTCTTCCACAGCCGAGATGCAACACAACAATATCAATGCTCTCGAAAGAGACTTGGAGCTCACTAGTCTACTGCGACAACATCTCTACAATCTATGTCTCCTCTAATCCTTTTCAACATCAGCGGATAAAACATGTTGAGATTGACCTCCATTTTGTCCACGTTCTCTGTGTCCCTTCGGCAATGTAATATGCAGATATCTTCACCAAGGGTTTTCCATTTCCATTGTTCACTGATTTTCGCTCCAGCCTGATCGTTCATGAACCTCCGCTCAGACTGTCGGGGAGTGTTAGTTAGGATATACACATATGTCTTGTATATTCATATATGTGAAGTTATTATTTTCTAGATATCCTACGATAAAATACGATATGATACTCATGTGTATATATATATATACAATGTATATATATATATATATATTATGGTTATCAATGGGAAAGGGCATTAAATCCTACTTACAGACAGATGATCATATGCTTTGTTAAAGGAGATGGAAAGATTGGTGTAGAGAAGGATAGGAGCAGCAATGGTGAAACGACCGCACCCGGATTCGCAATCTTCACACAGGATACATGAGAAACAATCACATAGGAATATCATAATTCCGATGAGACTACCGGCGTGAAATCGCTCCTTACAAAAACTCCCACAAATACACCAAACCCCACCTCATCTATTTACTGAGTCACACAACTAGCCACCCCTAGCGACCGAGTAACAAGAGTGGTGAGCTGGAATATTTGATTTTGTCCAGCCACAGACAACACTTCCCCACAAATACTCTGATTCACTATCAACTCCTCCAATCTCGATCGACACTTCCATCTGGTGTCGATCGGTAATCTCCTAGTGTCGGTCGATACCAACGCCTACGACATCACCTCTGTCAATCTTTCCTCCACAAGTTCTCACTCCAGTCATTTTCCTATGACCCAAGAACACAAGAACATGCTGGTGTCGACCGACACCACCTTGGTGTCGCTCGGAACCCTAATATTGTCACAACACAACCATGGAACACATCCATATTAACTTCCGATTAAAACACAAACTAACCTTTCATTATACAAATCCACCATTGGATATAGAGCCAGTAGCACCACGAAGCTCCCCACCAAATTTCAGCCAAATCAGACTCCGTTTCATCCTCCAAACATTGCTCCAAAGTAGCCATCTCGAACCAGTCCGCGCAGTTCATCTGCAGGTGTTGGTGTTGACCGACATCACAATGGTGTTGAGCGACACCAACCCATAAATCATGATCCAAGCCTCCCTTCAAGCTCTTTCTCGCATCCCTAATCTTCCACAACCATGATTCTCTAATCGATCTAACACTAAAACAACACAACTTACCTGGATAACAGCCATGAGAAAGCCTCCTTGTCTCTCCCAAACTACCACCAATCTCCCATCCTTCTCCTCACACATGAAGAAGATGGATCTCCCTCCTTTTCCTCTTATGCTCCAAGCACAAGGTGTCTCTTCCTCCAGCATCCTTGATGCACGATGAAGGAGAAGCTCCCCTTATGCCCACTAATCGATCTGCTCTTCTCCCTCACACAAAGACCTCCTTCCCTTTCCTGTCCATCCCCCAATCCGCATCCCTTCTCTGTTTCTCCCAAAGAGACCAAAGCAAAAAAAAAACTACTAACTAAAAAACCAAAGAGACCTCATATCCTATGATTTTTCATTCATATTTTCCAACTAAAAAACCAAAAAAAAATCTTCTAAAATCATTTAAAGTAGAATTCTCAAAAAAGTTGTGATATTTTAAATAACAAGAGATTGAAAGTAGGTTTTATAAATTGTTAATTGAATAACCATAGATTCTGAATTATTTTAAAGAATCTTACATAAATCTTAAGTTGAATAACATATGATTTCATAAAATTAAAATGATCAATTGAATAACAAATAATTTACATAATATTCCTTTAAAATGACAAGTTCAATATCCGCCTCTACTTTCATTGTCAACCTTAAAGATTGCACCTAGAGGTGTCAAAATGAGCTGTTAGCTCACGAGCTGGCTCAACTCATCAGCTCAATTTTTTATGAGCGTGAGCTATGCTTTGTAAGATTATTTAATAAATGAATTAAATGATCGAGCTTAATTTATATCATAAGTTATATGAGTGAACTTTAATGAACACGAGCTAGCTCAAAAGTTTGATATTTTTTACAACTAAAAGTATTAGAACTCATGGTAAATGTGAAAGACTTATTTTATATAAAAAATATGTGGGGGAAAGAAAAAAGATGCAGGACACTTTGTCCGTTTGGCTAGCCAAAAGTATATATATATATATATTATATATATTATATATAAATATGATAGTATATATATATCTTTTCCATTAGATTAAACAAAAATGGAAATTGTTTTACAAAAACTCTCATACTTAATAATTTTTTTGATCATTCTATGAACTTTAATTAATTTGATTTCAAGTTTTAGTGGTTGGTTTTATTTCAATATTTGAGAATTAAGGTTAATTTGATTTGGATTTATTTTCAATATTTAAAATTTGCATTATATTATTAGATTTACTGTAGTTTCTATATTTTTGAATTATTGTTATTATTATATTTATTTCATGTTAGCTCGCAACCTAGCTTATTTAGCTTGTGATCAACATGAACTGATTTCATGTTTATATATAGAAGCTCATATAATAAATGAGCTGAGTTGAGCTAACTCATAAAATATCCGAGCTGATCATGAGTTGAGCCGAACTGATGGAGGTGGCTCAATTTGACACTCCTAGTTGCACCACACAAATCTCCTGAGCTGTTCACTCTCGGTACTGGCTTCAACTCGTTCATTGGGTGCTAGAAGTTCCTCAATCCTCCAGACGATGTAAAGAAGCATCCTTCGAAAACACCAAAAACGTATTGAAGTCAATTGATATACAACAATCACACAAACCTATCGATGTCTTCGACTTGATTTTTCTATTCAATCAATATAAAATATGTCTAAATTAAGAGCAAACCCCTAATATATTTTTTATTATACCACCAATGAATAATTTATCTTTCACTTGGTAAAAATATTATATAGCTTTAAGAAACATACAATCACTTCCGTAATATTTATTTACCAAATATTAATTAAATATATTATTTTTAACAAAAAAATAAATAAGAAGATTTTTCTTTTCATATTTTTTTTTCTTATAAATTCAAATTTAGCTTTTCATTTTTTTTTTTGAAAATTTGAGTTTACAATTTTTGTCACCATCTCTCTCGGTTGTTCTTCAATATTTGTATTTTTCTCTCAAATTATCTAGATGAAATAGTATGATTAAAATTTTTAAACTGATTAGGAAAATTTGTGTTGAAAATACAAAACTACCTTTTTGTGAAAATACAAAAATTAATTCATCAACACATGCCATTGCTCTTCTCCACTCTCGTAGCATCTCCTCCCTCTCTTTATTCACTATAAAAAAAAAAACTATACATTGATAGCACATTTTGATAGCATTATTTTCTAAAGTACTATGTATGAAAAATTTGAGATTTTGGTTTCTATTGATAGCAATATAATTACGGTAAGATATGAAAAAGCAATAAAAAAAATTAGGGGAAATTTTCATTAAGCGCCACATTTTTCCTCTTCTCGAAACGCTAAGTGCTTTTCTCTCTTTCTTCATCTCTTTCCATTGACATAACATAACAATTAGTTTTTTTTTTTCTCGTTCGTGTCGTTCACCTAGATATCTCAGGCGACAACACCGTAGCAATTAATCCTCTCTCTGGGCATCAGTTCATCCTTATCGAAGCAATAAACCATCTCGCTGGCCATAAGTTCGTCCTTACATTCTCCATCTCAGTTCGATTTCATCTCGCGAGGCAAGGTTTTGTGTTTGTAGTGTTGGTTTTGTTATTTATTTTGCAGTCGACGGCGAGATTTAGGGTTAGGTTCTTTAGATTTGCTGTTTGTTTCAATTTTTCTCAGACTTAGGTTGTCTAGCAATTTTGTTATGAGATTTAGGGTTATGTGCTTTAGATTGGTGGTTTGTAACAATTTTTCTGAGATTTAGGGTTTGTGTTTAGATTTGCTGTTTATTTTATTTTCTTTTGAGATTTGACTTTGATTTAGCTTCATATATGTTCTCTTATACCCTTACACAAATACTTTTAACTAGTTTGTCTACGAAGCTCTAATACTTGTTTTCTTATTGTTTTCTCATTATTGGTGACAGGTTATATCCATCTAACAAGCTACACATTTTTCTCAATTATATACAGCAGGCTAGTTCTATCTATCCAGTTTTGAGGTGTTATGTATGGTGGAGTTATTACATTTCTGTGGTTTCAGTTTTGTATTGAGTTTTATCTGGTGGAGATATGGCATTGATATGGTTTCAGTAGTATATGTTTCTGTTTATGGTTGATGTGTTTTTTATTTGGATTACAATGACTGTTGTTGCTTCTTTTTCGTAGTGTAATTGTAATTAAAGTAATTGGTAAGAGAATTAGTTAGTGTTGTCACGGTATGATATGTTGCTCTAAAGGTTTTGTTTAAGGTGAGATCATATAATGTTGGACAAGACATGGGTGCATCTTTGCAGGTATATTGATGCTAATTTATACATATTTGGTTGTTGGCTGGGTTTTAGGAGTATTTAAGAAATATTTTGGTTGTCATTCATTTGTAGACTTGATCCTGCTTATGAGAGAGGTGCATGGAGTTTTGTCCGGGATGCGGCTGCAGTTAAAGATGACAAATCAGTTGATAATATGCCTTTGTAAAGATTATCGCAATATAAATCGTCACTTGGGGATTAATGTTGTTGATCATCTAGTAATCAGGGGTATGGATGAGGTCTACAAGTGCCGTAAGGATTGGTACCATTACAAAGAAGTAACTCAGTTTTTGAAGGTGATAGCAAAGTAAATCCGTGTAATGAAGAGACTGATGGGTTGTACAGAGCTGCTGAGTATTTAGATAAGGAGTTGGCTGAAGTTGATAGAGAGCAGATTTCAGTAATGGAAACTGAAGTTGTAGAAACCATGTGTATGTTTGAAAGATTTCTTCAACCAAACTCTTTTGATATCATGGTTCACTTGGTCATACATCTCGAAAGGGAGGCTAGACTAGGTGGCCCAGTTCATTTTCGTTGGATGTACCCTTTTGAGAGGTATTGCTTTATAGTATTTTATATTTTAGACTATCTTTATCTTTTAAACATTTGCATTTTAACTTGGTTGTCACTACATGATGCATGCAGGTATATGAAAGTGCTAACAGACTTTGTTAGAAACCCAGCAAGACCAGAGGGTTGTATCGCTGAGTCCTATCTAGCTGAAGAATGTGTGACGTTCTGTAGTGATTTTCTTAAGAAAACAATAAGTGTAGAAGAAAAACAAGATAAAGATACTGAGTATGAGAGCAACTCTATCCTAGAGGGGCGTCCAATATCAACAGCCACTTCATTTACTCTATCTGATATGGAAAAGAAAATAGCACATCTTGTTGTCATTCAAAATATGGCTCTCGTGAACACATATTGAAACAACCCTTTCTGTTTTTTTTATATAATAATAATTTTTTAGTGGTCCCATACCCACTAACAACCTAGCAAAAATCAACAATAGCGATAACCAAACAATTCCATTAAACCAATAAAAATTCCAACAATAAATAATCTAATAACCAACAAAATCAAATAACCAAATTCCAACATCCTACAATGTTCCATCAACTCAATTCTAGCAACCTAACAATTCTTAAACCACAATCAATCAGGCCTCTAGAACATCCTCCTCCTCATCGCCTTGATTCCACGATCACACTTTGTCTTTACTTGCACCACAAACACAAATTGAGATGCATGAGTATTGTCATAAACACTCAGTGAGGAAATCTTCCCATCTACTGGGCTATACACACAAACAATTGGGATTCTCTTCTTAAGGCAAACAAACAAAACACAAACAACACATCAAACCAGGAAAAACAATTTTTGGATATGTCAGGTGTCGACCGACGCTAGGTCGGTGTCGACCGACGCTGGCACAACCATGGTGTCGACCGACACCTAACCGGTGTCATTCGATATTGCCTTCGCAGACGCGAACTGCACGAATTCGAACGACGAACCTCCATTTCAAATCGCCTCCAATCCGTCCTAAACTCTCCCAAACACCTCAGGAACCTATGGAAACATGAACCCAAGCAAGCAAAATACCACAAGCAACAAAGAACAACAAAAAAAAAAAAAAAAGAGATCTCAGGCTTAAATCAGCCATGGTCAAGCACTCACCTCTTCTACATGAAGATTGATGTAGTACTTTTTGTATCAATTATTTTATCAATCCACAATTTGCATTAACCAACACACTAAGAATACACAAGATGCTTAATCTATTCTAAAACAGGAAATATTCTTTTGTCACAATCTTATCTAACAAACTGATTAAAAGAGAGAAAACAAGACAATTCAAACAAAGCAAATTCAAGAAACAGGACACAACTTGCAATAAACTTTAAATCAAGATTAAATAAATGAACTTTGGGCAAGGTTATTGACTTGGGAGATAGCTAATCAATCCTAGATGTCTAAGTAACAATCAAGAACAATCCTAAGGCTAAGAACACTTATGCAAATCAATCCATTTCCATGATAGAGATTCCTATGCTAGCTAAGTGATAATCAACAATTTCCAAAGGCAATCACAAAGCAAGCATGCATTAAGATCAAATCCAAATACCACTAAACAACCTAATCATCAATTTCCATTGGCTAGGAATGCAAAGCTCTTGATTAATTTGGTTCAGGAATTTCATCAAACACCTTATGGGCAAGGAAATCCTAACATCTAGATTTTAAGCATGATCAAAGCTATCTAGCATTATTAACATTAATCAAGATAGGAAACATAAAAATAAAGCCTTAGACATCAAAGATCAATCATCTATCTCCCTAATCTACCTAGCTGATGTTCATATATTTTACCCTGTTTTCCCTTAGTATATTCACATCTTTTGCATCTTTTGCTATCCTTTTTCACCATTATTGCATAGCTTTAGGACTAGTCATGCATTAGAGTTTAGTTGCATTGCATTTGCATCTTTTCATGCATAAACAGGTGATTTTGAAGCTTAAGGAGCATGGAAGCAATGCTGAGGAAGAAGTGAAGCAATCATGAAGGGAAAGCAAGAGAGTTAAGGCTGAAATAACAAGGTCCGGAGTCCAACTCGACCGCACACTCGACCAGACACTCGACCGTGTGCTGAGGAGGACTCGACCGAGTGGAGAACACACGAGAGAAGCCAGCTCGACCTGCCACTCGACCGAGCACAGGTCGAGTTGACCGAGCCGTTGACTATTTTGTCTTTTAGTATTTTTAGGGCTTCCACTCCCCTCCTATATAAAGCCTTGTACCTGCAGCCACAAAAGTATCCAGCTTTTTAGATATTTTCTAAACCTAGTTTTTACCCTTTTTGGGATTATTTCTTTTGCACTTTTCTTTTATTTCTAGATTTTGTACTTGTTCTTAAGGAGAAAAGCTAAATTCCTCAATATTGTTTGTTTCATAACTTTCTTAATATTGAGAATTCGAGTTTGATTCTTTCTCCAATATTGTAGATCTTTGTTTCATCTTTCTAACGATGCAAGTTTCAATGTTTTCTAGGTTTATGATTTTGATTTTCATCATGTGTTCTTGTGAGTAGTTGCTTAAGATCTTGAGGATGGGTTAGGCTGGGCTGTGAATGAGGTTTGTTTGGCTTGATCAAGCTTGATTGTTGTAGCTCTCTTCTAGGGTAGATGTTCTTAATGCTGATCCTATATCTGAGAGGGTAGGATCTGATTTCAAGCATCTTAGCATCACACCAATGTTTAAGAGGCATAGATAAGGCTAGATCTAGAGCTTACCATCTTGCTTGCTAAGAGATTAGAAGTTTTGTTTGGTAAGAGACATATTGCTTATTGCCTGCTTGTGTGGATTCTTTACTATGTGAGAGCAAGTCTAGAAATGCATAGGTTTGATTGTTTCTTGACCATGAGAGTGGGAGAAACTTGTCTTAGATACATATGTCTACAGATTAGCTCATGTTGTTTGAGATTTGTTGATCAAGTTAGATAGCCTCAATCATTAGTCCAGCCCATGAATCCCTCCTCAAGTCCTTCCTTGCTTATTGATTTTACAGTTTAAATCCTGTTGCTTGCTTGTAGTTTGATTCGTCTTTGCATTACTCTGTTTTTATTGCATTGCTCTGTTTCTGCGTTTAGTCCAGCTCGACCACCCACTCGACCTACACTCGGTCGAGTGCTTGCTCGAGTTCTTCCCAGAACTCTGCTGTTTATGATTTGTGATTGTCTTGTTTCATTCCTGTTTCATTTCTGCATTCATTTAGTGTCCTGTTCATTATTGTCTTGCATTAGTTCATTATCATAGTTTCTATTTTTGTTCTAGCTTTTTATTAGTGCAATCATTCTGTTTCATTTGCATTCAGTTCTTAGTTCTTATATTTTACTTTCTACATTTTACATTTGTCATCATAGGATTGTTAGTGACAAACATCCTTTACATCTGGCTTAAATTAGATCTTTATGCACATCTTGACTGTTCACAAACACTCAGATTGGATTGACACCTCTTATACTGCAACTGCATAAGGGGAATTGAAACACCTTACCATCCATCCATTCATTGCATACATTCATCATTCATCATTCTCACTCCAACCTCCACCAAAATACTTGTTTCAATTTGGCGCCGTTGCCTATTTGAGTGTGTTATGTGACATTTAGGATCATTAAAAGTCTAAGATTAAGTTCGTATAACCACTTGTTCACTACTGCTCTTGTTTCTTCTCCTGCTTGGCTGTGATTGAGTTTCAGGTACCAGCTCGACCATCAGCTCGACCACAGCTCGACCGAGTGGTGATCGAGCACCTGATCGAGTCAGACGCCGGATCTAAATAGACAGCACTTCCCAGTCGACTCGACCATCAACTCGAGCCTGTGCTCGACCGTGTGTCTCTTCGAGTCAGTCACCATGTTTCAAGGCAGTGAGTTCCATTATGTACCTATGCACCAGCAACAAAGTTTCCAGACTCAATGGTGTCACCCTCCAGCGTTTCAGAACTACCAAGCCCAAGAACCTGACTTAAGAACTATGATGCAACAATTGTTGCTTGGGCAAGCCAATAAGCAGATTGAGGCAGCAAGGCAGTTTGGAGAGCTTACCCAAAAATTGGATTCTTATTCTCATGACCTGAGATACCAGCTTGAGAGTCTGACCTCTTCATTCCAGTGCATGGAGAGCTCCATTTCTTCTACTTCAGCTCCTAAGCCACACCAACTTCCTGAACAAGCCATTCAAAACCCAAGGGAGATCATTGTTAAAGCTATCCATCTCCATGAGGAATATGTCACTGAGGACAGTGAGGTTCAAGGTGGGGAGGATTGGTCACTAATTGAAGCCCAGAGTGAAGGTTTTACTGAGCAGACTGAAGCAGAGAAACCACTCGACCAGGTGCTCGACCACACACACGATCGAGTACCTGATCGAGTGACTGATCGAGTTCAGACACAGAAGCTGTTAAGCCTGCTAGATACATTCCTCCTGCTTACAAACCGCCTCTACCATTCCCAAGACGTTTCAAGGCTCAAAAGATAAGGGAATTGAGGGAGATCATTGAGAAAAAGGAGAAGATAGCTTTGCAACAAGAGAAGGATAAAGCCTTGAAGGAAGAGGTTGTTATTGAGAAGAAGGAGGTGATGGCTATACAAGAGGTCATCATTGCTTACCAAGAAGAAGAGAGAGGACCTGCTTTGGAACAGTATGCTCCATACCCTCTCTATCAGGATTTTTTACTTGAGATGTCAAAGAAGAGGGCTCATGACCAAGATATGAAGGATTTGAAAGAGATTGGAAAAGCTATTGTCCCAACAAATCTTGAAGATCCAGGCTCATTCAACTTACCCTGTTCCATCAGCTACATGCACTTCAATAAGTGCCTTTGTGATTTAGGAGCTTCAGTGAGCTTGATGCCATATTCAGTGGCTGAGAAGTTGGGGTATAAAGACTTCAAGGATAACAACTTCTATGTCAGTCTAGCAGATGGATCCAAGAGGAATGTGGTTGGAGTAATTGAAAACCTCCCTATCAAAATAGGGGAAGCAAGGATCCCAACTGATTTTGCAATCATGAGCATGGAACAAGAGCCTAAAGACCCTCTTATCTTAGGAAGACCATTCTTAGCTACAGCTGGGGCTGTTATTGATGTGAAGATGGGGACTATCAAGCTCCACCTGACTGAAGACTTCACTATGAAGTTTGACATCAACAATCCCACTAATCTGCCTTCCAAATATGATCCACCTTACACTATAAAAAGAAAGGAGGATCATGAGGTCTCAAGTGAGGAAACTGCTTCAAGGGGTAAGCTAACCTTTCAAGAAGATTCAGTGGAGAAGCTAAGGGGTTCAGTTCAAGTGCTAGCTGGTTTAGTCAAGGATCTCCAAGTCAAGCTGAACAAAAGGACTTTGAAGAGAGCAAGGCCAAAGCTCAAGGTTAAAAAGAAACATGGTTCAAGTGCTAAGGAGGTAGTGATCAAGAAGGAACACAAAGGTTATCAAGTACAACCAGGGGGATTCCATCACCTCCTTGGTCTCTAACTCAAGCCTGAAAAGGCATATAAGTCAAGCTTAGTGACTTTAAACAAGCTCACTAGGGAGGAAGTCCCTAAGGTATCCCTGTATATATTGCTTTGAAATTTTGGTATTTTGATTTTTGCTTTAATGTTTTCATGGTCAGTGAAGCTAGGGAGTCGGAATAGAAGAGGAAGGGACAACTAATGGAGATTCGCGGTCCAGCTCGACCCCCCCACTCGGACACGCACTCGACCGAGTCCCGGTCGATTGGCATCGTCGAGCTGCCCCAATCTCCATCTCCAAGTCACCAACAAGACCCCAAATACACCTTTGACAGCATGCAAGAGGATGTGGACAACTTCTTCTCCAATCCTTAAGGTACCACTATCACCTTCACTTGTAAATATCATTGCATTTCATATTTTAGTTTACTTTTAGTCTTGAATCCTCATTCAAATTTCTTTCACACAGAGGACTGTGTGATTTAAGTTTGGGGGAGGGTTTGAGATAGCATTTGACATTGTGTTTTGTGATCTTATTTCAAATTTTTAGCATCCTCATATTAGTATTTGCATAAGCATCTAAGGCATAGAAAAACCATAAAAATTTGAAAATTTTTGAAAAAATCTTTATAAAAAAAGAGTGTTCATGTAGTTTGCATTGCATATTAGAATCTTGTTTAGCATGTTTCATGTAGGATTGTATAATATTTGCATTAGGGATCTATGATGAATATTTCCTTGTTAGCTTGCTCATTCACTAGACTAGGATCAATGCCCAAGTTAATAGTACTTTGATGCTAGTTGAGTGGTTAGAAGCATAAGATTGAACCAAGCCTTGAATTCTGCATTGTATTTGGTCTATATTGAAGCATGTTGTGATTTGACACCATTTCCTATCTATAAGAACCTAATATTGACTTTCAATTATCAATGTGTGCATTGCTTTAAACTCATGGATACCATATACATATTTGGATCATCTTTCTCCTTTTTACCACTCTTGTTGATCCAAGTAGCTGATTTCCTCATTAAGAATCAGTTTCCCTACCCTTAACCAACCCTTCTTTCAAGCCTTGTTTATTCTTGTGTGTGTGAGGCCTATTTTGGGATTGAGCTTGGTAGAAAGTGTTAGGTTTGAACTGACAAGAGTAAAGCCTTGTGTAGTTCTAGTTTGCACTTTTCAAACTAGATAGGACTAGGTGGTTCACTTGTTGGGTTTGGGACTTGGCTGTTATTAAAAGAAAAAAAAAAAGAGAAAAGAAAGAAAAAGGGTAGAGTCTTTAAGAGGAGATTGTGTTTAAGCAAGGTCTAGTGAAAGGATGGGAAGAAAAAATTGTTGAAGATGGTTCTAGTTAAAGAAAAGAAAAGAAAGAAAAGAAAAGTCTAGCAAAAAGCTTGTATGTCTTAAGAATAAGAAGAAAAGAGAACCATAGCAAATTAGTAAGAATCCCCCATCCCACTAGAAAGATCAAATAAGAAACCTCTCCTAAGACTTGAAAACCAAAAGAGAAAAGGGTGAAAGAGAAAAGAAGAAGTTAAAGGGTAGCACTAGGATCATTTGGGTTTAGATTGCTAGGATAAACACTTTGGGTACCTTTGGGTAGACAAGGTTTTATTCTTGTATGTGTCTAGGTGTTCTTACCTTTAGCATTTGATGTTCATATATTTTACCCTGTTTTCCCTTAGTATATTCACATCTTTTGCATCTTTTGCTATCCATTTTCACCATTATTGCATAGCTTTAGGACTAATCATGCATTAGAGTTTAGTTGCATTGCATTTGCATCTTTTCATGCATAAACAGGTGATTTTGAAGCTTAAGGAGCATGGAAGCAATGCTGAGGAAGGAGTGAAGCAATCATGAAGGGAAAGCAAGAGAGTTAAGGCTGAAATAACAAGGTCCGGAGTCCAACTCGACCCCACACTCGACCATGTGCTGAGGAGGACTCGACCGAGTGGACAATGCACGAGAGAAGCCAGCTCGACCTGCCACTCGACCGAGCACAGGTCGAGTTGACCGAGCCGTTGACTATTTTGTCTTTTAGCATTTTTAGGGCTTCCACTCCCCTCCTATATAAAGCCTTGTACCTGCAGCCACAAAAGAGTCAGCTTTTTAGATATTCTCTAAACCTAGTATTTACCTTTTTGGGATTTATTCCTTTTGCTTTTTATTTTCCTAGATCTTGTACTTGAAAAAGACTAAATTCCTCAATATTGTTAGTTTAATAACTTTCTTAATATTGAGAATTTAAGTTTCATTTCTTTTTCAATATTGTAGATCTTTGTTTTATCTATCTAATGATGCAAGTTTCAATCTTTTCTGGGTTTATGATTTTGATGTTTATCATGTGTTCTTGTGAGTAGTAGTTTAGGATCTTGAGGATGGGTTAGGCTGGGCTGTGAATGAGGTTTGTTTGGCTTGATCAAGCTTGATTGTTGTAGATCTCTTCTAGGGTAGATGTTCTTAATGCTGATCCTATATCTGAGAGGGTAGGATCTGATTTCAAGCATCTTAGCATCACACCAATGTTTAAGAGGCATAGATAAGGCTAGATCTAGAGCTTACCATCTTGCTTGCTAAGAGATTAGAGGTTTTGTTTGGTATGAGACATATTTCTTACTGCCTGCTTGTGTAGATTCTTTACTATGTGAGAGCAAGTCTAGAAATGCATAGGTTTGATTGTTTCTTGACCATGAGAGTGGGAGAAACTTGTCTTGGATTCATATGTCTAGAGATTAGCTCATGTTGTTTGAGATTTGTTGATCAAGTTAGATAGCCTCAATCATTAGTCCAGCCCATGAATCCCTCCTCAAGTCCTTCCTTGTTTATTGATTTTACAGTCTTAATCCTGTTGCTTGATTGTAGTTTGATCCGTCTTTGCATTACTCTGTTTTTATTGCATTGCTCTGTTTCTGCATTTAGTCTAGCTCGACCACTCACTCGACCTACACTCGGTCGAGTGCTGGCTCGAGTTCATCCCCAGAACTCTGCTGTTTATGATTTGTGATTGTCTTGTTTCATTCCTGTTTCATTTCTCCTGCATTCATTTAGTGTCATGTTTGTTATTGTCTTGCATTAGTTCTTTAGCTTAGTTTCTATTTCTGTTGGTTGCATCATTACTGTCTTAATCATCCTGTTTCATTTGCATTTAGTTCTTAGTTCATTTAGTTTACCTTCTGCACTTTACATTTTCATCATAGGATTGTTAGTGACAAACATCCTTTACATCTGGCTTAAATTAGATCTTTATGCATATCTTAACTGTTTACAAACACTCAAATTGGATTGATACCTCTTATACTGCAACTGCATAAGGGGAATTGAAACACCTTACCATCCATCCATTCATTGCATACATTCATCATCATCCATTCCATCTTAACCTGTCCACCATAAAATATCTAGTTTCAATTTGGCGATGTTGCCTATTTGAGTGTGTTTTTGTGACAATTAGGATCCATAAAAGTCTAAGATTAAGTTCGTTTATCCACTTGTTCACTACTGATCTTGTTTCTTCTTCTGCTTGTTTGTGCTTGAGTTTCAGGTACCAGCTCGACCATCAACTCGACCACCACTCGACCGAGTGTGTGCTCGAGCACCTGATCGAGTCAGAAGCCGGATACAAATAGACATCAGTTCCCAGTCGACTCGACCACCCACTCGAGCCTGTGCTCGACCGAGTGCCTGTTCGAGTCAGTCATCATGTTTCACAACAGTATGTTCCATTCTGTACCATGGCAACATCAACCAGGATTCCAGGCTCAATGGTGTCACCCTCCAGTGTTTCAAACTTCACAAGCCCAAGAACCTGACTTAAGAGCTATGATGCAGCAACTTTTACTTGGGCAAGCAACTGGGCAGATTGAGGTAGCAAAGCAGTTTGATGAGCTGCACCAAACATTGAATTCCTATTCTAATGACCTAAACTCCAAGGTCAAGTACATGGAGAGCTCCATTGATTCTACTTCAGCTCCTAAGCCAAACCAACTTCTTGAAGAAGCTATTCCAAACCCAAGGGAATTTACAGCTAAAGCTCTTAATCTCTATGAAGATGCTGTCACTGAGGACAGTGAGATTCAAGGTGGGGAGGATTGGTCATTTATTGAAGCCCAGGGTGAAGCTTGTGCACAGCAGACTGAATCCGTCAAAGCACTCGACCAAGTGCTCGAACCAGCACTCGACCGAGTGCTTGATCGAGTGGTCGATCGAGCCAAGGATACAGAAGCTGTCAAGCCTGCTAAGTACATTCCTCCAGCTTACAAACCACCTCTACCATTCCCAGGACGTTTCAAGGCACAAAAGATAAAAGAACTCAGGGAAATTATTGAGAAAAAGGAAAAGTTGGCTTTGCAACAAGAGAAGGAGTTAGCTTTACAACAACAAGAAGTCATTGAGAAGGAAGAAGTGATGGCTTTGAAGGAAGAAGTTGTGATTGAAAGAAAGGAAGTAATGGCCATACAACAGGAGGTTGTCATTGAGAAGAAGGAGGAAGTAATGGCTATACAAGAGATTACCATTGCTTACAAGGAAGAGGAGAGAGGGCCTGACTTGAGCAAATTTGTTCAGAATCCTTCCTACAAGGACATGCTGCTTGAATTATCCAAGATGAAAGCTCAGGAACAAGACATGAAGGACTTAAGAGAGATTGGGGAAGCTGTTATACCAACAAAACTTGAAGACCCTGGATCATTTGATCTACCTTGCTCCATTAGTTACATGCACTTCAACAAATGCTTGTGTGATCTGGGAGCTTCAGTGAGCTTAATGCCATACTCAGTGGCTGAGAAGTTGGGATATGAATATTTTAAGCCTTGCAACCTCTATATTGGCATGGCAGATGGATCCAAGAGGGATGTGCTTGGGATAATTGAAACCTTCCAGTCAAGATAGGAAAGCAAGAATCCCAACTGACTTTGTGATCATGAACATGGACCAAGAGCCAGAAGATCCTCTCATCTTGGGAAGACCATTCTTAGCCACAGCTGGAGCTGTAATTGATGTTAAGATGGGAACCATCAAGCTCCACCTTGCTAAAGACTTCACTATGAAGTTTGACATCAATAATACTACTCATCAGCCTACTATTGAAGGTCAGCACTTTATGATAGGGAAAAAGGCTAGTTGTGAAGTTTTTGAGGAAGGAGGGAACCCTAGGATTAAAGGTTCAGCCCAAGCTAAGACTGTCCAAGAACTAAAGGGGTCAGTTCAAGTGCTAGCTGGTTTAGTGAAGGAACTTCAAGCTAAGCTCAACAAGAAGTCTTTGAAGAAGGCAAGACCAAGACTCAAGTTTAAGAAGAAACATTGTTCAAGTGTCAAGGAAGTAGTGATCAAGAAGGAACACCAAGGTTATCAAGTAGAACCAGGGGGATTTCATCACCTCCTTGGTCTCCAAATCAAGCTTGAAGAGCTAGAAGAAGTCAAGCTTAGTGACTTTAAACAAGCTCACTAGGGAGGAAGTCCCTAAGGTATCATTGTACATATGCTTTATTTTCCTTGTAGTTTTGATATTTTTGTTTTATGTTTGTGTTGGGCAGGCTGTTTAATGAGAGTGTAGATGGGTTTGGAGAGAATTGGACTTGGAAAAATAGACTCGCAGTCCAGCTCGACCCCCACTCGGACATGCACTCGACCGAGTCACGGTCGATCGCCATCGTCGAGCTGCCCCAATCCCCCTCTCCAAGTCACCAACAAGACCCCAGCTACACCTTTGATAGCATGCAGGAGGATGTGGATAGTTTCTTCTACAATCCTTGAGGTAACACTATCACCTTTCCATTGTAAATACCATTTGCATTTCATATTGTGTGTTTTGTTTTAAGTCTTGAATCCTCAAACAAATTTCTTTCACACAAGGGACTGTGTGATTTAAGTTTGGGGGAGGGTTTGAGATAGCATTTGACATTGTGTTTTGTTTTCTTATTTCAAATTTTTAGCATCATCATGTTAATATTTGCATAGCATCTAAGGCATAGAAAAACCCTAAAAATTTGAAAATTTTGCAAAAATCTTTATAAAAAAAAAAAAGAGTGTTCATGTAGTTTGCTTTGCATATTCAAGTATTTTGTTTATCATATAGGACTGCTTGCATTAGGGATCTATGATGAGTATTTCCTTGTTAGCTTGCTCATTCACTAGACTAGGATCAATGCCCAAGTTAATAGTACTTTGATGCTAGTTGAGTGGTTAGAAGCATAAGATTGAACCAAGCATTGAATTCCTGCATTGCATTTGGTCTAAATTGAAGCATGTTGTGATTTGATGCCATTTCCTATCTATAAGAACCTAATATTGACTTTCAATTATCAATGTGTGCATTGCTTTAAACTCATGGATACCATATACATATTTGGATCATCTTTCTCCTTTTTACCACTCTTGTTGATCCAAGTAGCTGATTTCCTCATTAAGAATCAGTTTCCCTACCCTTAACCAACCCTTCTTTCAAGCCATGTTTATTCTTGAGTGTGTGAGGCCTATTTTTAGGATTGAGCTTGGTAGAAAGTGTTAGGTTTGAACTGACAAGAGTAAAGCCTTGTGTAGTTCTAGTTTGCATTTTTCAAACTAGATAGGACTAGGTGGTTCATTTGTTGGGTTTGGGACTTGGAAGTTAAAGAAAAAAAAAAAAAAAAGAGAGAGAGAAAAAGGGTAGAGTCTTTAAGAGGAGATTGTGTTTAAGCAAGGTCTAGTGAAAGGATGGGAAGCAAAAATTGTTGAAGATGGTTCTAGTTAAAGAAAAGAAAAGAAAGAAAAGAAAAGTCTAGCAAAAAGCTTGTATGTCTTAAGAATAAGAAGAAAAGAGAACCATAGCAAATAAGTAAGAATCCCCCATCCCACTAGAAAGATCAAATAAGAAACCTCTCCTAAGACTTGAAAATCAAAAGAGAAAAGGGTGAAAGAGAAAAGAAGAAGTTAAAGGGTAGCACTAGGATCATTTGGGTTTAGATTGCTAGGATAAACACTTTGGGTACCTTTGGGTAGACAAGGTTTTATTCTTGTATGTGTCTAGGTGTTCTTACCTTTAGCATTCTTCTAAAGCTCAATCCATTTTTTATGAGAGAACCTTGATATTGATAAGCCCCACTCTAAAAAGAGACCATCATTGTCTCAAAGCCTTTACCTCCAAGCCAAATGAGTTTAAGCATTGCATAGAATTGATTCATGTTCTTGATTAATGAATGTTAAAGGAAATGGTTGATTTGAATGCATGTGGATATCTAAGGCTCAAATCAGTAAAGGTTGTGACATGCTTGTCTAAAGTCTTTAAGTACAGCTCATTCAACTTGCATCATAGTACTAGTAACTTGGACATTGATTCTAGATGGTCTGTTTGCAAGCTTTAGGAGCTGAGATCCCACTTTCAAACCTCACCTACATTCTTATGTCTTGCTTATTTGCTTGAGGGCAAGCAAAGACTAAGTTTGGGGGTGTTGATGTTCATATATTTTACCCTGTTTTCCCTTAGTATATTCACATCTTTTGCATCTTTTGCTATCCATTTTCACCATTATTGCATAGCTTTAGGACTAATCATGCATTAGAGTTTAGTTGCATTGCATTTGCATCTTTTCATGCATAAACAGGTGATTTTGAAGCTTAAGGAGCATGGAAGCAATGCTGAGGAAGGAGTGAAGCAATCATGAAGGGAAAGCAAGAGAGTTAAGGCTGAAATAACAAGGTCCGGAGTCCAACTCGACCCCACACTCGACCGTGTGCTGAGGAGGACTCGACCGAGTGGACAATGCACGAGAGAAGCCAGCTCGACCTGCCACTCGACCGAGCACAGGTCGAGTTGACCGAGCCGTTGACTATTTTGTCTTTTAGCATTTTTAGGGCTTCCACTCCCCTCCTATATAAAGCCTTGTACCTGCAGCCACAAAAAGAGTCAGCTTTTTAGATATTCTTAAAAACCTAGTATTTACCTTTTTGGGATTTATTCCTTTTGCTTTTTATTTTCTAGATCTTGTACTTGAAAAGACTAAATTCTCAATATTGTTAGTTTAATAACTTTCTTAATATTGAGAATTTAAGTTTCATTTCTTTTTCAATATTGTAGATCTTTGTTTTATCTATCTAATGATGCAAGTTTCAATCTTTTCTGGGTTTATGATTTTGATGTTTATCATGTGTTCTTGTGAGTAGTAGTTTAGGATCTTGAGGATGGGTTAGGCTGGGCTGTGAATGAGGTTTGTTTGGCTTGATCAAGCTTGATTGTTGTAGATCTCTTCTAGGGTAGATGTTCTTAATGCTGATCCTATATCTGAGAGGGTAGGATCTGATTTCAAGCATCTTAGCATCACACCAATGTTTAAGAGGCATAGATAAGGCTAGATCTAGAGCTTACCATCTTGCTTGCTAAGAGATTAGAGGTTTTGTTTGGTATGAGACATATTTCTTACTGCCTGCTTGTGTAGATTCTTTACTATGTGAGAGCAAGTCTAGAAATGCATAGGTTTGATTGTTTCTTGACCATGAGAGTGGGAGAAACTTGTCTTGGATTCATATGTCTAGAGATTAGCTCATGTTGTTTGAGATTTGTTGATCAAGTTAGATAGCCTCAATCATTAGTCCAGCCCATGAATCCCTCCTCAAGTCCTTCCTTGTTTATTGATTTTACAGTCTTAATCCTGTTGCTTGATTGTAGTTTGATCCGTCTTTGCATTACTCTGTTTTTATTGCATTGCTCTGTTTGCGTTTAGTCTAGCTCGACCACTCACTCGACCTACACTCGGTCGAGTGCTGGCTCGAGTTCATCCCCAGAACTCTGCTGTTTATGATTTGTGATTGTCTTGTTTCATTCCTGTTTCATTTCTGCTGCATTCATTTAGTGTCCTGTTCATTATTGTCTTGCATTAGTTCTTTAGCTTAGTTTCTATTTCTGTTGGTTGCATCATTACTGTCTTAATCATTCTGTTTCATTTGCATTTAGTTCTTAGTTCATTTAGTTTACCTTCTGCACTTTACATTTTCATCATAGGATTGTTAGTGACAAACATCCTTTACATCTGGCTTAAATTAGATCTTTATGCATATCTTAACTGTTTACAAACACTCAAATTGGATTGATACCTCTTATACTGCAACTACATAAGGGGAATTGAAACACCTTACCATCCATCCATTCATTGCATACATTCATCATCATCCATTCCATCTTAACCTGTCCACCATAAAATATCTAGTTTCAGCCATTCTTCTAAAAGCTTCAATCCATTTTATGAGAGACCTTGATATTGATAAGCCCCACTCTAAAAAGAGACATCATTGTCTCAAAAGCTCTTCATTTCCAAGCCAAATGAGTTTAAGCATTGCATAGAATTGATTCATGTTCTTGATTAATGAATGTTAAAGGAAATGGTCAATTGAATGCATGTGGATACCTAAGGCTCAAATCAGTGAAGGTTGTGACATGCTTGTCTAAAGTCTTGGTACTCATTCAATCTGCATCATAGTAATGGTAATCCTGGATTGATTCTAGATGGTCTGTTTGCAAGCTTTAAGAGCTGAGATCCCACTTTCAAACCTCACATACATTCTTATGTTCGCTTATTTGCTTCGAGGGCAAGTTGGAAAGATTTAAGTTTAAAAAGATGTTCATATTTTACCCTGTTTTCCTTAGTATATTCACATCTTTTGCATCTTTGATCCATTTTCACCATTATTGCATAGCTTTAGGACTAATCATGCATTAGAGTTTAGTTGCATTGCATTTGCATCTTTTCATGCATAAACATGTGATTTTGAAGCTAAGGAGCATGGAAGCAATGTCGAGGAAGGAGTGAAGCAATCATGAAGGGAAATAAGAGAGTTAAGGCTGAAATAACAGGTCCGGAGTCCAACTCCGACCCCACACTCGACTGTGTGCTGAGGAGGACTGACCGGAGGGACAATGCACGAGAGAAGCCAGCTCGACCTGCCACTCGACCGAGCACAGGTCGAGGTTGACCGACCGTTGACTATTTTGTCTTTTAGCATTTTTAGGGCTTCCACTCCCCTCCTATATAAAGCCTTGTACCTGCAGCCACAAAAAGAGTCAGCTTTTTAGATATTCTTAAAAACCTAGTATTTACCTTTTTGGGATTTATTCCTTTTGCTTTTTATTTTCCTAGATCTTGTACTTGAAAAAGACTAAATTCTCAATATTGTTAGTTTAATAACTTTCTTAATATTGAGAATTTAAGTTTCATTTCTTTTTCAATATTGTAGATCTTTGTTTTATCTATCTAATGATGCAAGTTTCAATCTTTTCTGGGTTTATGATTTTGATGTTTATCATGTGTTCTTGTGAGTAGTAGTTTGGATCTTGGGATGGGCAGCTGGGTGTGAATGAGTTTGTTTGGCTTGATCAAGCTTGATTGTTGTAGATCTCTTCTAGGGTAGATGTTCTTAATGCTGATCCTATATCTGAGAGGGTAGGATCTGATTTCAAGCATCTTAGCATCACACCAATGTTTAAGAGGCATAGATAAGGCTAGATCTAGAGCTTACCATCTTGCTTGCTAAGAGATTAGAAGTTTTGTTTGGTATGAGACATATTTCTTACTGCCTGCTTGTGTAGATTCTTTACTATGTGAGAGCAAGTCTAGAAATGCATAGGTTTGATTGTTTCTTGACCATGAGAGTGGGAGAAACTTGTCTTGGATTCATATGTCTAGAGATTAGCTCATGTTGTTTGAGATTTGTTGATCAAGTTAGATAGCCTCAATCATTAGTCCAGCCCATGAATCCCTCCTCAAGTCCTTCCTTGTTTATTGATTTTACAGTCTTAACCTGTTGCTTGATTGTAGTTTGATCCGTCTTTGAATTACTCCTGTTTTTATTGCATTGCTCTGTTTCGCGTTTAGTCCTAGCTCCACCTACACTCGGTCGAGTGCTGGCTCGAGTTCATGCCCCAGAACTCTGCTGTTTATGATTTGTGATTGTCTTGTTTCATTCCTGTTCCATTTCTGCTGCATTCATTTAGTGTCCTGTTCATTATTGTCTTGCATTAGTTCTTTTAGCGTTAGTTTCTATTTCTGTTGGTTGCATCATTACTGTCTTAATCATCCTGTTTCATTTGCATTTAGTTCTTAGTTCATTTAGTTTACCTTCTGCACTTTACATTTTCATCATAGGATTGTTAGTGACAAACATCCTTTACATCTGGCTTAAATTAGATCTTTATGCATATCTTAACTGTTTACAAACACTCAAATTGGATTGATACCTCTTATACTGCAACTACATAAGGGGAATTGAAACACCTTACCATCCATCCATTCATTGCATACATTCATCATCATCCATTCCATCTTAACCTGTCCACCATAAAATATCTAGTTTCAGCATTCTTCTAAAGCTCAATCCATTTTTATGAGAGAACCTTGATATTGATAAGCCCCACTCTAAAAAGAGACCATCATTGTCTCAAAGCCTTTGCCTCCAAGCCAAATGAGTTTAAGCATTGCATAGAATTGATTCATGTTCTTGATTAATGAATGTTAAAGGAAATGGTTGATTTGAATGCATGTGGATATCTAAGGCTCAAATCAGTAAAGGTTGTGATATGCTTGTCTAAAGTCTTTAAGTACAGCTCATTCAACTTGCATCATAGTACTAGTAACTTGGACATTGATTCTAGATGGTCTATTTGCAAGATTTAGGAGCTGAGATCCCACTTTCAAACCTCACTAACCTTCTTATGTCTTGCTTATTTGCTTGAGGGCAAGCAAAGACTAAGTTTGGGGGTGTTGATGTTCATATATTTTACCCTGTTTTCCCTTAGTATATTCACATCTTTTGCATCTTTTGCTATCCTTTTTCACCATTATTGCATAGCTTTAGGACTAGTCATGCATTAGAGTTTAGTTGCATTGCATTTGCATCTTTTCATGCATAAACAGGTGATTTTGAAGCTTAAGGAGCATGGAAGCAATGCTGAGGAAGAAGTGAAGCAATCATGAAGGGAAAGCAAGAGAGTTAAGGCTGAAATAACAAGGTCCGGAGTCCAACTCGACCGCACACCCGACCAGACACTCGACCGTGTGCTGAGGAGGACTCGACCGAGTGGAGAACACACGAGAGAAGCCAGCTCGACCTGCCACTCGACCGAGCACAGGTCGAGTTGACCGAGCCGTTGACTATTTTGTCTTTTAGTATTTTTAGGGCTTCCACTCCCCTCCTATATAAAGCCTTGTACATGCAGCCACAAAAGTATCCAGCTTTTTAAATATTCTCTAAACCTAGTTTTTACCCTTTTTGGGATTATTCCTTTTGCACTTTTCTTTTATTTCTAGATTTTGTACTTGTTCTTACGGAGAAAAGCTAAATTCCTCAATATTGTTTGTTTCATAACTTTCTTTATATTGAGAATTCGAGTTTGATTCTTTCTCCAATATTGTAGATCTTTGGTTCATCTTTCTAATGATGCAAGTTTCAATGTTTTCTGGGTTTATGATTTTGATGTTCATCATGTGTTCTTGTGAGTAGTTGCTTAAGATCTTGAGGATGGGTTAGGCTGGGCTGTGAATGAGGTTTGTTTGGCTTGATCAAGCTTGATTGTTGTAGATCTCTTCTAGGGTAGATGTTCTTAATGCTGATCCTAGGATCTGATTTCAAGCATCTTAGCATCACACCAATGTTTAAGAGGCATAGATAAGGCTAGATCTAGAGCTTACCATCTTGCTTGCTAAGAGATTAGAAGTTTTGTTTGGTATGAGACATATTGCTTATTGCCTGCTTGTGTGGATTCTTTACTATGTGAGAGCAAGTCTAGAAATGCATAGGTTTGATTGTTTCTTGACCATGAGAGTGGGAGAAACTTGTCTTAGATACATATGTCTAGAGATTAGCTCATGTTGTTTGAGATTTGTTGATCAAGTTAGATAGCCTCAATCATTAGTCCAGCCCATGAATCCCTCCTCAAGTCCTTCCTTGCTTATTGATTTTACAGTTTAAATCATGTTGCTTGCTTGTAGTTTGATTCGTCTTTGCATTACTCTGTTTTTATTGCATTGCTCTGTTTCTGCGTTTAGTCCAGCTCGACCACCCACTCGACCTACACTCGGTCGAGTGCTTGCTCGAGTTCTTCCCCAGAACTCTGCTGTTTATGATTTGTGATTGTCTTGTTTCATTCATGTTTCATTTCTGCTGCATTCATTTAGTGTCATGTTCATTATTGTCTTGCATTAGTTCATTATTATAGTTTCTATTTCTGTTCTAGCTTTTTATTAGTGCAATCATTCTGTTTCATTTGCATTCAGTTCTTAGTTCTTATATTTTATTTTCTGCATTTTACATTTGTCATCATAGGATTGTTAGTGACAAACATCCTTTACATCTGGCTTAAATTAGATCTTTATGCACATCTTGACTGTTCACAAACACTCAGATTGGATTGACATCTCTTATACTGCAACTGCATAAGGGGAATTGAAACACCTTACCATCCATCCATTCATTGCATACATTCATCATTCATCATTCTCACTCCAACCACCACCAAAATACTTGTTTCACTAGCCCAAAGTTCTAAGGGATCTACTCACTCATCATCATGATCACACAAAGGAAAAGTTTGATTTTTGTGAAATCATAATAAGAGTTTATAGATTAAGAGAAATTGAAAGAGAAATTGCTATTAAAAGCTGGGAAATTAACCAAAGATTTAATAAACCAAGAGTAGAATAGCTTAAGAACCCTAGATGGCTGCTAAAACAAAAGATAAGATAAAGATTAGTCTTCCCCTAATAGGGTTAGAGTATTTATAGTAAAATAGAAAAGAACCCGGGTCAACCCAAAACAAACTGGGTCAAACCCGATTCAAAAAAAAAACAAGTTAGGTGATAAGTGAATCGGTCATGGCTTGGTCGAGTGTACTGGCCGCGTGTGTCGGCCGCGTGTGCTCTTGGATCGAAGGCGATTGAACTCACTCGGGATGCATTTGGCCGAGTGCCTTGACCGCGTGTGCTCTCGGTATTATGTCTCTCCACTTCCATCGGTTTGGCTTTGGCCGGGTGGCTTGGCTGCGTGGCTTCACTCGGTGACCTTTCGGCCAGTTGTCTTGACCGCGTGTGGTTTCTCATCCCTTGTAACTTCTCCAACTCAACTTCTCTTTGCTTCTTTGCAACAAAATAGATCTTAAAGCTCCAATAATGATGATGTTACTTCAAGAACTGAAACAAGGTATTTCTGGTGGAAAGGTTAAGATGGAATGGATGATGATGAATGTATGCAATGAATGGATGGATGGTAAGGTGTTTCAATTCCCCTTATGCAGTTGCAGTATAAGAGGTATCAATCCAATTTGAGTGTTTGTAAACAGTTAAGATATGCATAAAGATCTAATTTAAGCCAGATGTAAAGGATGTTTGTCACTAACAATCCTATGATGAAAATGTAAAGTGCAGAAGGTAAACTAAATGAACTAAGAACTAAATGCAAATGAAACAGGATGATTAAGACAGTAATGATGCAACCAACAGAAATAGAAACTAAGCTAAAGAACTAATGCAAGACAATAATGAACAGGACACTAAATGAATGCACCGAAATGAAACAGGAATGAAACAAGACAATCACAAATCATAAACAGCAGAGTTCTGGGGATGAACTCGAGCCAGCACTCGACCGAGTGTAGGTCGAGTGAGTGGTCGAGCTAGACTAAACGCAGAAACAGAGCAATGCAATAAAAACAGAGTAATGCAAAGACGGATCAAACTACAATCAAGCAACAGGATTAAGACTGTAAAATCAATAAACAAGGAAGGACTTGGGGAGGGATTCATGGGCTGGACTAATGATTGAGGCTATCTAACTTGATCAACAAATCTCAAACAACATGAGCTAATCTCTAGACATATGTATCTAAGACAAGTTTCTCCCACTCTCATGGTCAAGAAACAATCAAACCTATGCATTTCTAGACTTGCTCTCACATAGTAAAGAATCTACACAAGCAGGCAGTAAGAAATATGTCTCATACCAAACAAAACCTCTAATCTCTTAGCAAGCAAGATGGTAAGCTCTAGATCTAGCCTTATCTATGCCTCTTAAACATTTGTGTGATGCTAAGATGCTTGAAATCAGATCCTACCCTCTCAGATATAGGATCAGCATCAAGAACATCTACCCTAGAAGAGATCTACAACAATCAAGCTTGATCAAGCCAAACAAACCTCATTCACAGTCCAGCCTAACCCATCCTCAAGATCCTAAGCTACTACTCACAAGAACACATGATAAACATCAAAATCATAAACCCAGAAAAGATTGAAACTTGCATCATTAGAAAGATAAAACAAAGATCTACAATATTGAAAAAGAAATGAAACTTAAATTCTCAATATTAAGAAAGTTATTAAACTAACAATATTGAAGAATTTAGTCTTTTTCAAGTACAAGATCTAGGAAAATAAAAGGCAAAAAGAATAAATCCAAAAAGGGTAAATACTAGGTATAGAGAGTATCTAAAAAGCTGACTACAAGGCTTTATATAGGAGGGGAGTGGAAGCCCTAAAAATGCTAAAAGACAAAATAGTCAACGGCTCGGTCAACTCGACCTGTGCTCGGTCGAGTGGCAGGTCGAGCTGGCTTCTCTCGTGCATTGTCCACTCGGTCGAGTCCTCCTCAGCACACGGTCGAGTGTCTGGTCGAGTGTGCGGTCGAGTTGGACTCCGGACCTTGTTATTTTAGCCTTAACTCTCTTGCTTTCCCTTCATGATTGCTTCACTTCTTCCTCAGCATTGCTTCCATGCTCCTTAAGCTTCAAAATCACCTGTTTATGCATGAAAAGATGCAAATGCAATGCAACTAAACTCTAATGCATGATTAGTCCTAAAGCTATGCAATAATGGTGAAAATGGATAGCAAAAGATGCAAAAGATGTGAATATACTAAGGGAAAACAGGGTAAAATATATGAACATTAAGAACCTGAAAATAACACACTAGATGCATATACTCCTAAAAAAAACCTAGAATGACAAGATTAAGTAACAAATCTATGCAAAAACAATGCTTAAAACTCAACAAAAACACAAGATATCAAAGATTTGATTGAGAAACGGTGGAAACAACACCTTAAGAAGCTTCTACTTCGTTCCCAGCAACCACACTCCCTTCCACAGCAACAGATCTCACCAAAAACCACCAAGAACAAGCCAAAATCTCACAAGAACACTCTCAAACGCTTTCTCTCCTTTTTCTCTCTTTTTCTGACTGAACGGCGACCATAACATTCTGAAACCCTCACTTTGTCGCTTCTCCACTTATATACCCGGTTTGAACAACCCAAAGAAACCAAACCAAACCAAAAATCGTGAATTAAAACAATCTGGTCAAACCAGAAAAGTTGGTGTCGATCGATACACCGTCAGCCAAAGTTTCCCGTGCCACTAAACCCTCGAGGTCTCCCTCTAGTCAATATACTCACATCCTAGACGTTATTTGCTCACAACTCAGTGCTTCCCCCGTCTGCAGTTGCAACCATGAATCATGCCAGCTCGCTATCAGGCTAACCACCTTAAGCTACGACATCTAGAAAGTCACTCACACTCACTCCCCCCGCTCTAAGGTCGCAGCACTCAAGACATACCAGCTCACTGCCGAGCCGTGGCTCACAGCTACGGTATCCAGGGAGTCTAAAAATCCCGCTCTTTGATCGTCACCCTAAAGCGCGCTCTTGGATCGTCATCCGAAGCAACATACCACTCACAGTCTCACGCCACAAAGTCCATCGAGCAATTGGTATCACATGAGTTGGGCCCACACAGCCTTGAGCAAACAAGTCTGATGCAACCGAGTATCTCCCGACTAGATCTACCTTAAAATTTTCCATTTCTGGAAACTCATATCCCGAACACCACCTCATCTTGGTACTTAGTCGCAAAACCAATCACCCCTATGCGACCAAGTATCAAGAGAGATTGGCTGGAATACCCCATTCCCGCTCCAGCCACAGATTACAACTAGGACCAGGCTAGACAAGCTCAGTCGCGGCCTGCTTCCCAAACCACATCTTGAACCTTGCCTTCATCCTCGCCTTCGGCTCCCAAGTCTGCTCCTCCACACCATCACAGTCCCATAGGACTCTTATCAAAGGAATCTTCTTCCTCCGAAGTTCTTTGATTCTCCTCTCGAGCACCCTCAACGGTCTCGCCTCCAAGGTTATGTTGGACTGAAAATACTCAGGAATCTTAGGCAACAAACGATCACCCTTTTGAATACACTTCCTCAGCATCGACACATGAAACACATTGTGGAACGCACGCTTGTATGCCACTGGTCTCACCCGCTCAATCACTCTAAATGGACCCATGTACCTCGGACTCAACTTAGTCTCTGTCAATGACCTGTTCGGACCCCGCAACATGGCCATATTGAGGTAAACTCTGTCACCCACCTGAAACTCAAGATCCTTCCTCCTCTTACCAGCATAGCTCTTATGCCGATCCTTAGCCTCCTTCATGTTTAGGCTCAGAACCCGGATCTTCTCTGAGGTATCCTGAACAAAATCCGCACCATAAATGCTCCTCTCCCCCACCTGAGTCCAGCATAACGGTGTACGACATGGCCTCCTATACAATGCCTCATAAGGAGTCATCCCAATACTCACCTGGTAGATGTTGTTGTAAGCAAAGACCACCAAGCTCAAATGATGTGCCCAATCACCACCCTAATCTAGCACACACATCCTTAGTAGATCCTCCAAAGTCTGGATCGTCCTCTCGGACTGTCCGTCCGTCTGAGGATGATAGGCTGTAATCATATGCACCTTCATGCCCATCTCTGCCTGAAACGTCCTACAGAACAACAAAGTGAACTTAGAATTTGTATCAGACACAATACTAGCAGGCACACCATGCAATCTGACTATCTCCTTCACATACTTCCTAGCCAAAACCGCTGCTCCATCGGTTTTCTTGATGGCCAGAAAGTGTGCAGACTTAGTCAAACGGTCCACAATGACCCAAATCGCATCAAACGTCCTCGACACAGGCAATCCCACCACGAATTCCATCGTGATCATATCCCCCTTCCACTCTGGAATGGTCAAACTCAGCGATAATCCACCGGGAACCTGATGCTCAGCCTTCACTAGCTGGCAAGTGTCACACTTCGCAACCCAGTTGGCTACGTCCTTCTTCATAACGACCCAATGATAATACCGCTTGAGGTCACGGTACATCTTAGTCGCTCCTGGATGAATAGAGAACTTGCTCAAATGAGCCTCTCTCAATATCTCCTGCCTCAGATCCTGACCCTTGGGCACACAGACCCGACCATGCACAAGGATAGTCCCATTAGCAGAGACCTGATACTCCGAACCGCAGCCTTACAGGCATTCACCAGCCCCTCATCACTCTCCTGAGCTAACCGTACTCGGCTCAACAAGTCCGCTCGATCAGCTGCCTCCAAACCCAAAGGCTCCTGTGAGGTAGCACACAGCCTCAATGCACTAATCTCACCCACTAACGCCTCCATATCAAGCTCCTGAGCCGAAGCCACCCGCTTCCGACTCAAAGCATCTGCAACTAGGTTAGCTTTACTAGGATGGTAAGCTATGTCCAGATCATAGTCCGCTACCAACTTCATTCATCGATCGACGCTGACGGGTGGTTGCATCGATCGACGCTGGATGGTGGTTGCATCGATCGACGTTGTGGTGCTTTGGTCGATGCAACATCAGCTACTGTAGTATCATCGTCGTCTCCTTCCTTCACCAAAATTGCATTACAAGCATGCTAGGGGTTCGACTCTGCTCTTCCAGAAAGAAATTTCTCTTGTCTTTTAACAGACCCAGCAGTCTGAATCACTTGATTCTCCAGTTTCTTAACATGAGTGTTTAATGCATCAAACTTCCTAGTTAGTTCAGTGTATACGGAATCAATCTTCCCATTGAAGTCCATTGTTAACTTCTGTTGACCTTCCAAAATCTGTCCAAGCATTGATTCCATCCTGCTCTCTAAATTGGGAGGAGGGAGGGTTGGTAAGAAGAAGAACCATAGTTCCTAGTGAAGTTGTTGTTTGGATTTCCTGTGAATGAATTCTTCTGACCAAATCTCTGATTTTGATATCCAGCTCCATATACATAGTTGACATCTTCTTCTGTAATCTCTGGCTTTGGCTCAAAAGTCTCAACATCTTCAGCAAAATGGACTGAATTCTTTCCAACAAGAAGATTGTGCACTGTATCCAACTTAGCATTCACTGTAGCAAACTGATTTAGATCATATCTTTCATGTGCACTTTTCCGCTTTGGTTCGCATTCTTAGTACTATTGCTTGATGCTAGCCTTTCAATCAACTGTTCAGCTTCATCTGGATATCTTGTCTTGAAGTTCCCATCACTAGCAGCATCCAAAGCCATCTAATACCTCCAGTCAATCCCGCTAAAGAAGATACTAATCAGTTGCACCTCTGAGAAGCCATGATGCGGACAGTCCCTCTGGTATCCTTTGAACCTTACCCAAGCAGCTTTGTAAGATTCAGCAGGTCCTTGTCTAAAGGTGGAAAGCTTAATCCTCAGCTCATCGGACATCGCATCATCATAGAAGTAGTTCAAGAATGCCACCTTGATGTCATTCCAGGTCTTCAGAGATCCTGGTTTGAGTTGCCTTAGCCAATGAGAAGCTTCCCCAACAAGAGAGTAGGGGAAGAGCTTGCAATAGAGATAGTCCTCTGTGACTCCATTAGCTTTGATGCTTGTGACTATATCCTCAAAGTGCTCAATATGGTCTAGAGGCTTCTCATGTGGTAGGTTCTGGAATGGCCTTTGTCCAACAAGAGCAAAGTAGGCAGGCTTCAGCTCAAAATCATTCCTTGGGAATGGAAGAGGAACAATTGCGGATCGGTTCTCATAGAACAAGTCTGGTGTGTTGAAGTCCGCAAGAGTCTTGACAAGATCTACATTGTTGTCTTGTCTGCCCTAAAGAATCTTCTGTTCATTACCATCCAAATCCGCACCATTTGCACCGGCTCTGGCAATACGTCGATCGATGCCAACATTGCGTCGGTCGATGCCATCTTGGTTGCGTCGATCGATGCTATCACTGCGTCGGTCGATGCAACGTGCATTCTCATTGACCACGACGAGTTCTTCCTGAATAACCCGTCCTTCAGCATCAAGTTTTTGGCCTTGTTTGTTGCGCACATGACCCTCTTGATCCCTCAAAACTCGAGCCTCATATGGTCTCAATATGATTGGGTTGACCATCTTCGCTGATTTGGCTGCTTTCTTGTTTTCACGCTTTAGTTGTCCTAACTCTTGGTTTGTAAACTTCACAACTGGTCCAGTAGGATTTTTCCTGGTGTTAGGCTTAGGCATGTACCTGAAACACACAAGAGAAAAGAAACAAAAGCGTGTGAGTAAAATAGAAAAAGAAAAATTTAGACAAAATCAAAGACTTGATAGAGTCCCCGGCAACGGCGCCAAAATTTGATATGCTCAAATTGTAATACCCTAATGGTACTAACAGCCTTGCAGTTGTAATACTCTAGGGGTTGAATCCACAGAGACTCTAGATCACACAATAGACTTATTAATCATTTATTTATGCTAAATCAAAATATTAATTTAAAAATCAATGCTGAAACAAAATTAAAAAGTGTTGTAAATTCAGGAATTAAAAACGCTAGGTCTAGGGAAATTCTCAATAATTAATGAAATATTAAATCAATCAATAAATTAGGATTCAAGCAATTAAGATCAGATCTAGAACTCTAAACTTTTATGTAAAATGAATCAGTTCTCACTGCAAATATCATCTAAATTTAAAACCAGAAAATCCAAATCTCTTTACAAAATTCAAGGTTAAAAATCAGCTTTGAAAACAGGTTTAGATTGTTCACAAAATTACTAAATCAAATCTCTTTGCAAGAAGTAATTTTGCTCATCCAAAGGTTTTATCAGAAAAATCAATTATATTCTCATATCAATTTATTTTCCTAAAGTATTAATTTTAGGTGATCAATCAAGAATTAATATGAAGAACAACCTATGATGAAAATCTAGAAAGATAAAGAATCTTAAATAAACAGATCTAATAAATCATAAAAACCCTATGAAAAACCCTGAACCTAACAAGCAAACTACTCAGACATCATTGTAAGAACACAAATCAATAACTGAATAAATTGCATTAAGAGATTAAAAGAAGAAGAAAATGAGTTCTAAATCTTCTCTGAAGGAGTCTTGATTCTTCTCTCCCAAAGCTCTCTAAAAATCTCTCAAGGTCTCTCTCTCAAAAGGTGGCAGAATAATAAAGCTTAGGGTAAACAATGACCATAAAAATCCTACTTATATTCCTAAAACACGTACAGGGACTAATGATGCAAATATTGAAAACTTTGGGGCAGCTTTTTAAATCTTCAAAACTTGTGGAAAACTTCCAATTTCTTCTTTGGCTCTGCATTGATCGATATCATGGGTTATACATTCTTGATGGTGAGACAGTAATGTCTGATAATTGCAATATAGTAGAGAAAAGGTAGATGACAGCTTTGTGGCATAGCCGTTCAGGACACATGAGCATGAATAATATGAAGGTACTAGCTGGAAAGGGTTTACTGAATAATAAGGAAATCAAGGAGTTAGATTTCTGTGAGCATTGTTTAATGGGAAAGTCTGAAAGGCTGAGTTTCAATGTGGCAAAGCATGGAGAAACAGAAGCGTTGCACTATGTTCATGCGGATTTATGGGGATCATCAAACGTGTCTCCATCTATGTTAGGTAAACAATATTTTCTTTCTATCATAGATGACAAGACTAGGAAAATAAGGATATATTTTCTTAGGACTAAGGATGAAACTTTTGGGAAGTTTTGTGAATGGAAGGAGCTAGTAGAGAATCAGGTTGATAAGAAAGTTAAGTGTTTGAGGACAGATAATGACTTAGAGTTTTGTAATACAAGGTTTGATTCTTATTGCAAAACTCATGGAATAAAAGGCATAGGACGTGTACTTATACACCACAACAAAATGGTGTAGCAGAAAGGATGAATAGGACCATTTTAGAGAAGGTTAGATGTTTGTTGAATGAGTCAGGTCTAGATGAGAGTTTCTGGGCTGAAGCAGCAGCTACCGCTGTGTATATCATCAATAGGTTTCCATCCTCGGCTATTGATCACATTGTCCCAAAAGAACTATGGTTGAACAGAAAACCGAGTTACAAACACTTAAAAATTTTGGGTCGATAGCATATGTTCATCATGATCAAGGAAAACTAAAGCCAAGAGCTTTGAAAGGCGTTTTCTTAGGTTATCCTATAGGCACCAAGGGTTACAAGATTTGGCTGTTGGATGAAGAAAAATGTGTGATTAGTAGGAACGCGGTGTTTCAGGAAGAAACAGTCTTCAAAGACTTGAAGAGAAAATCAGATGACAAAGCTCAAGAAGTTACAGAAGCTTCAACTTCAAATTCTGATGTTATTACAGAATTAATCCAAGAACAAGGAAGTTCTAAGCAAGGTGGAGTTATCACTAAACCTAAAATTGTAAGCGAAGAATCTGATGAAGAACATGGTGAAGAAACAGAGGAAGTTTAGTCACTAGTAAGAAGTGGGTTCACTAACTATCAATTAGCGAGAGACAGACCTTGCAGGCAGATAGTAGCTCTAGTCAAGAAGAATGATTATACTCAAATTGCTTTTGCATTGATGGCATATGAGGTTCTGAATGCTGAAAAAGAATCTTAGTGTCTTCATGATGCTCAAAAGGATCAAGACTAGATTATGTGGAATGGTGCTATGGGAGAAGAAATGAACTCGTTACTCAAGAATGGTACTTGGATTCTAGTTGATAGACCTACAGACAAGAAGGTAATTGGGTGTAGGTGGATATTCAAGCTGAAGCCTGGAATACCTGGTGTTGAATCCAAAAGAAACAAAGCTAGGTTTTTTGCAAGAGGATTCACACAAAGAGAAGGAATAGACTACCAAGAGATCTTTGCTCTGTTGGTGAAGCATGATTCAATCAGGATACTAATGTCAGTGGTGGTTAATCAAGACCTGGAGTTAGAAAAAATGGATGTTAAAACAGCTTTCTTACATGAAGATTTGGAGGAAGAGTTATACATGGAGCAACCAGAGGGTTTTGAATCAACTGATGGCAAAGACAAGGTTTGTCTACTTAAGAAATCCTTATATGGCTTAAAGTAGGCTCCGCGTCAATGGAATAAAAGATTTGACAGGTTTATGACGGAAGAGGAGTTTATAAGGGGTGAACATGATCAATGCGTATATGTGAATATGATCAATGAAGGCGATTACGTTTATATTCTATTATATGTGGATAATATGTTAATTGCAGCAAAGAACATGCCAGAGATTAACAAGATAAAACAGAGACTTAGTGAAGAGTTTGAGATGAAAGACATGGGAGCTGCTAGTAAGCTTCTTGGAATATAAATCACAAGAGACAAAGACCAAGGACTTTTGTGTCTGTCTCAGTTGGGATATTTGAAGAGGGTTTTGAAAAAGATTAATATGAATGACTGCAAGCCTGCATATACTCCTATTGGGACACACTTCAAGTTATCTGCAGTTTGGATTGATACAGAGTGTATTAACACAGAAAAGACTCCATACTCAAGCGTTGTTGGGAGTGTGATGTACTCAATGATTAGTACACGACCTGATCTTGCCTATGTTATAGGTTTGGTTAGTTGGTTTATGAGTAAGCTTGGAGCAGTGCATTGGGAAGCTGTGAAATGGCTATTGAGATACATTAAGGGTTCTCAAGATTTGAGTTTGGTATACACTAAATAGAAGAATTTTAGTGTGATTGGATATTGTGATTCAGATCATGGAAGTGATTTGGATAGGAAAATATCAACTAGTAGATATGTTTTCACAGTGGGTGGTAATACAGTGAGTTGGAAATTAAGTTTACAACAAGTTGTGGCCTTATCATCTACTGAAGCAGAGTATATGGCTTTGACTGAAGCAATGAAGAAAGCTATATAGATTAGATATCTGTTGGAGGATCTTGGTTTGAACCAGGAAAAAGCACAAGTTTGGTGTGATTCTTAGTCTGCAATTTGCTTGTCCAAGAACAGTGTTTATCGCGAGAGGACCAAGCATATGGTAATCAAGAGATCTTTTCTCAGTGACGTTATTGAGAAAGGTGAAATAGAAGTGTCCAAGATTCACACTTCTAAGAATCCTTGCGGCTATGCTAACAAAAGGTATCCCTGTTAACAAGTTTGATTCAGCTTTGGAAGTTTTGAAGTTGATCAAATGGGAGTAATTGTTAAAGCTTACAATGCTGGAGGATAAACCTAAGTATGGCAGTTCACTATGGAGGGAGAAGAATTGTATCAAGGTGGAGAATGTTATGGTGTGATCCAATTCAACCGGTTAGCTTGATGTCGACTTTGTTAGCTGGTTTAATGATGGTTCACTATTCTTTGGCATCGGTTTTGGAAGTCAAAGAAGGAAGAGGATTGGGTTTCGAAGAAATCTAAATTGCAGAAGGATTATGATTTATTCTTTTGTGTTGATATATATACACATTCTTATTCTCTCCCATTGTATCTCTATTCATCTCTATCTTGTAATCTCTCTGAAGTTCTGTTCTTAAGCTTGAGAGAAACACTTGAATCATAATAGGGAATTGCTGGGTTGAATCCAGCTCCAGACGTAGATTCATCACATCGATGAATCGAACTGGGTAAACAATTGCTTGTGTTCTTACTTTCTTATTTCGTTTTACTTTTCTTTGATTATGAGGTAGTGTGTGAGTGATTGAGATGATTTGTGTTGAGTTCTTGAGAGGTTATCGCCATAGAAACTTAATAGTATGTTTACAAAGGCGTTTCCTACTTCAACCTTCATAAAGCGTATAAGCTCGTCATTGGAATACCAACACTGGTGGTAAACAAGGGAGAGTATTGTAAAACAAGTGTGATTAATCCATCAACACATGTCATTGCACTTTTACATTTGTCATTACTAAGTCAATAAGTGTATGACTCATAACTTCTTTACTCCACTATAAATAGGAGTTGTAAAAACATGAGGAAGAGTGACAATAATAATAGGCTTTTTACTCTTCTCCACTCTCCTATCTTCTCCTCCCTCTCTTTATTATTTTTTGTTTTTTCATAGAATATTATATATACATAGGTTATTATTTATAACAGAAACCAAATTGTAACTTTTAAAATGCATTTTTTCTGAACATACTTTTTTCTATACTTTGTTCTTATCTTAAACCAACCACTTTGGTATAAGACTTTTGGTTTGGTTATCTATTGAACCGAACAGAAACCGTAAGGCAGTAACCCTAACTAAACCGGGTAGCAACATTCTTCTTCTCTTCCGATTTGCTCTCTTCTTCTTCTCCATTGATAGTTTCCCAAAGCAAAGTTTCTTCAATCTTCCTCGTAAGTTCTCTTTAATCACTCATTTTACATATCTCTCTATTGTTCTCTTTAATCACTCATTTGTGATATATAAAAAAAGAATAGAAGACATGGAAGATGTTTCATATTCCTTTTAGTTTAGGTTTGCTTGCTTTTAATGAGGACAAACATGTGGCATTATATCCACTGCTGATGTGTCACTCAAATAGAGAGAGTTGACCATCTTTCATAGTATATATTTGTTTTTTTTAATAAGAAGTTCATTTAATTTTCTTTTTGACAAATTCTAAATATTAGAATATGGAAACCTATATTCATGAATTTATTCAACGATCTTCCTCTTTGTCTCAGTATTTTTCTAAGCTAACATTCTACACTTTTATTCAACTATATTCCATTTGATAGTGTACAAAACTCCAATCTTCTTCATATATAAAATTTTAATTTTTTAGGGACAAATTTTCATGAATTTCTCTACAATATTAACTAATATCTCGATCATTGCTGTAATTCTTCAAACTATTGACAAAATTGTAACGTGTAAACCATATGTCCATACATTCACGGTTTACGCCAAGAAGAAGAAGCGGCTATCTGATTCACTCCTAATGCCTTTTTGTCTTTTGGTGATGCATCTAATATTGAAAATTGTTTTTGATATAAAAAATAATAATAGAAGACTCGGAAGATGTTTTATATTCCTTTTAGTTTAGCTTTGTTTGCTTTTAACGAGGACAAACAGGGTGGCACTCTCTCCACTATTGATGTGTCACACAAATAGCCAGAGTTAGTCATCTTTCATAATATAGATTGTTTTGTTTTGTTTAAATAATATACTAGGTAATTAGTCCACGCAATGTGTGGTTGCATGCATAATAGTTTAGTTTTTATTATATTTCAAAAAGTTTCTTCAACTAATATATTATTCTTTTCTATTAACAATACCATAATCGAAAAAATATATTTTTCTAGTAAAATATGAATCTTAAATTTTTTTATAACAATTTCTCTTAATAACACTTCTGTCAACATTTTTTTGGTATGATTATTTATTATAAAAATTAAAATATATAAATTTTTCTATAGAACAGAAATTAAGAATTACTACAAAAAAATTATTACAAATTGATAAGCTATATTGATATAAATAATAATATAGAAATTTCAAAATTTCCTAATATGAGTGAATCTATGTTTATCATGTTTTATAGAGGTTAAACATTGATTTAAAGAGTTTTTCTTAATGACATTGTAAACATAAGGCTGTAGTATAGTAATATTAAATCCAATAAATTTATTAAAAAATTTAGTAACTACGTATAAAATTATTATGTATAAAATCTTTCTCATTTCAAAGTTTAAAGCAATATAAATATATATTTATATATATATATATATTTTTCAGCATATAAATATATATATATATGACCATAAGTTTAGCTAACCAAAATAATCAAAAAAATATGAAAATTTAACCAAAATTATTTTCTCTTAAAAGATAAATATATTAGTTGGAGGAATGAATGTAAAACTATTGGGTATGAGTTATATTTGAGTTAAATGTAGATTTAAATGGACTTACATGCCTTAAAAACTGATTTAATTATAAATAAATATTTTAATTTATTTTTGACTTAAATAGAAATACTAAGTGGCTCAATCAGAATTTAAACTTACACATAATTTGATTGTTTGTTGATATAAACTCAACACTCACACATAATATTCCAAATTGAAAATATTACTTTTGAAGTGACAAACTAAATTAGTTTTTTTATAAAATTATATGAATTTCAATCTAAAGATTGTTTAAAACCCCAAGGATAACTTTTATCCTTTTGGTTTTTTTTGTTTTTTTTTCACTCATCAATTTAAGTGCTAGATTTGATACTAATGGTTTCATCTTTAGAGGATTTAGTTAAATGATATTTTAAAAATTATATTATTTTCTATATTTCACTTCCACTTAAACATGATATCTTTTTGGAATCATTTTTTCATTTTTCTTAAATCAAAAAGACCAATTTTTTTTATTTAAGTTCATTTTGTTTTCAAAAACCTCAAATCTTAAACAATATAAATATTATATTGATTTTAACATATTTATCTATTGGTTCAGACTTTATGGATATATTTTATAGACTTTATGGATAGAGTTTATAGACTTTACAAAACAAAGTAGACTTTATAAATAGATAATTATATGAATCATTATAAATTATTGAAAATAATGCATGAATATGTGAGATAACCAGAGTACATAATAGAGAATTAGAGATGGATCTTGTCAACTTCATGACCTTATTGTGTGGTGAATATTATAGAAGACTATGAAAAATAATGACTTATAAGATGCTAATCTAAAATAGACAATGAAGATAAACCTTTTAAAACATATAATAAAAGACAATGTAAGATATACAAATCATACAAACTCTAAAATTAAAATTTTAGAATTAAGCTTTTACAATGATATTTAAATTGATTTATTTTTTTGACTCATACAACAACAATAACGAAAGAACACACAAAAAAAAATTGAGATATAGTGGAAGAGGATGAGAGAATGAAAGAATGAGAGATTAAGAAAATAAATATGTGAATTTTAATGGATATAATTGGTAACTATGGAAGAGCTTCAGGTCAAGAGGTAAATCTGGCTAAATCCTCCATTATGTTTGGCAAAAAGGTAACTCCTGATATTCAAACCCAGTTGAAATCAGTTATTGGGATTTCTAAGGAGGGTGGTATGGGTTTTTACTTGGGTATTCCTGAAAATCTTTAAGGTTCGAAAAATAAGGTTTTTAGCTACGTTAAGGATCGGTTGGATGATCGTATAAATGGCTGGTCTGCAAAGTGCTTGTCGAAGGGCGGCAAGGAAATTATGATTAAATCAGTGGCTTTGGCATTACCTACCCATGTTATGTCGTGTTATAAATTGCCTCAAAAACTAACGTCTAAATTGACAAGTGCGATTTCCACTTTATGGTGGAAATCCAATGATAAGGCTCGTGGTATGCACTGGGTTGCTTGGGATAAATTATGTAAAGATAAAGCTGAAGGGGGACTTGGTTTCTGAGCTCTGGAACAATTCAATGAGGCTATGTTAGCCAAACAGTTTTGGCGTTTAATTCACTATCCAACGTCTTTAATGGCTAAGGTGATGAAAAGTCGATATTTCAGGAACAAACATCCTCTTTTGGCAAAAAAACCATATAATCCGTCATTTGCTTAGAGAAGTATTTATTCCACCAAGGGGTTGGTGGAGCAGGGAGCGAGATGGGTGGTAGGCTCAGGCAATTCCATTTCGGTTTGGCGTGATCCATGGATACCGGATATTCGCCCTAGACCGGCGAATGGTCGAGGGCGATTGTGGCTTCTGAGTTTAATGGTTAATCATTTAATTAACCCGGAGACTAAGGATTGGCACCTACCTACTTTGGAGGAGTTTTTTGATCCGGGGGATATACAACTTATCCGGAGTATGCTGGTCGGTAGAACTTATCAACAGGATAGATTAATATGGCATTTTACTAAATCTGGGAAATATTCCGTCAAATCAGGTTATCGGTTAGCTCGGGAATTAATCACGGATGTAGAGTATGGGCCGACGTGTACGGCTTTGCGGGCACAGTCGTGGAAACTTGATGTACCCTCCAAGATCCAACACTTTTTTTGGCAGATTGGATCAGGTACTCTTCCAGTGTTAGAACATCTCGCGCATCAGGGTGTTCGTTGTGATACCGTGTGTAAGAGATGTGATTTTGCACTGGAAACTATAAACCATGTGTTGTTTGAGTGCCCTAGGTCTCGATATATTTGGGAGTTGTCCCCTATTCGGATGGATCCGGGGGTTTTCCATACACATTGATTTATGTGAATTTAGATTTCATATTTTGGCGGGCGTCTTCGCAATCCGGGGTCTTGGATATAGGCATTCATCTACCTTGGATTATTTGGTCAATTTGGAAAGATAGGAATAAAAAGGTTTTCCAGGGTATTGAGGTAGAACCTCTTGCTATTTTGAATCAAGCGGCTACTGATAAATTATTGTGGGAGGAGGCCAAGTCTTACTCAGTGAATTACCTGGATCCTTCGTCTTTTTCGGAGGACAGGGGTTCCTCTTCCCGTTGCCAAATTGATGGTTCTTCGAAAGGTACAGACCCTTTCCAGGGTCTGGGCTGGTGGTGTTGCAGTGGAGAGCTTACAACGCTCCTGTTGGGAGAACGGGAGCACGGAGTCACCGTCGGAGCATTTCCCCTCTACATGCAGAACTACAAGCGCTGATCTGGGCTATGGAGTCTTTACTGGTGGCTGGAGTCGATTGTCAGGCTTTTGAGACGGATAGTGTAGAGCTAATTGCGATGGTGCAGACGCCGGAAGATTGGCCTGCTTTTTCTAATCTGTCGGAGGATTTCTCTCTGCTTCGAAGTTCCTATCCCTCCTTCACCCTCACCAGGATTCCACGAGACGCCAACGTCAGGTCCGATTGTCTAGCTCGATCTTCACGATCTCTACCTTCAGAATTTACCTTTGTAAACTTTTATCCTCCTGTTTGGGCCACCAATCTTGGAGTTCTATTTTAATTATTATAATTTGGTTGAAAAAAAAATATATGTGAATTGAAATTTAACTATGAAAATTTAAAAAATAAATATGAATAGATTAGAAAGGCAAGAAATATAAAAGAAATATTTATTTTTATATAAATAAAATAAAAATTGAAACAATGTTAAATATATATAATACTTTCTAAATTAAAATATAGAATAAAACTCTTACAGCATATATAAAATATAATAACATTTGATATTGGTAGGAAAGAATGAGAGAATGATTACTTATAAGATGATAATCCAAATTAGATAATGGAGATGAATCTTTTAAAAATAAGAACAATGTAAAATGTATATCATGTAGTCTCTAAAATTAAAATTTACCATTAAAAATTTACAATAATATTTCATTTACTTTTTTGTAACCCATACAACAAACATAAGAATTCTATAAAATAAAATAAAAATGATTTAGGTATTGTGGAAGAGAATGAGAGAATGTGAAAATGAGAAAGTAAAAGAATGCTAATATGAGAGAATGAGAGAATGCTTATTTATATGATAAGAATTAATGAAAGTTACATTTAGAATTATGAAGTTACAGTTATAATTTATTGTGTTTGAATAAAATTGAATGGTGGAATATGTTTAATGCATAATTTATTTTATTTTCAGTTATAATTTTATTTTAATGTGTGAGTTAAATGTATTGTGTTATTCGGGTCTTAAATATTGTTTAAACCAATTAACCAATTTAGAAGCAAATAAAAAAAATAGAAATCATTAAAATAAAAATCAACAAATAATGAGAGACCAAAAGTATATGACTTAATTTATTAAAATGACATGACTATTTGATTGGTTAACAATAATAACCCAAAAATTGTTGTTTTTCTATAGTTTGTTCTCACTCTAAACCAAAACCACTTGGGGTATAAGACTTTTCGTTTGGTTATCTATTGAACCGAACATAAACCGTAAGGCAGTAACCCTAAGTAAACCGGGTGGAAACATTCTGTCTTCTCTTCCGATTCGCACTCTTCTGCTTCTTCTCCATTGATGGTTTCCCAAAGCAAAGCTTCTTCAATCTTAGTCGTAAGTTCTCTTTAATCACTCATTTTACACGTCTCTCTATCTTTCCTTTCTTTTGTTTTTTTCATTGTCTTAGGAGTGATTAAGTTAAACTTACAGTAATCACAAACCCTTTAAGATTTTGGAATCGAGTGATTAATTATGCTTAGGAGATGGAACCTAGTTATGGAATCACTCCGTCGTGTTCATCGTATAGAGGTAAAAACCCTAGTTTCGGGACTCAATCGCACAGTTTGCACAGCTTCAGAATCATTGAACCATATTGTTATTGATGAGAGTTATGTTCTAGCTGAGTTATCTTCATTGCTTCCAATTACATCTAATAAAACCTCAGTGTGGAAGGAGGAAACAGTTTCGAGGAATCAAGTATCTATCGATTCGTTTTTGTCGCCGGAGGAAAGAATTAGAGGAGTCTTTCTTCAGAAATTGAAAGGGAAGTATGCAATACAAAAGAGTTTGACTAGCCTTGGTATTGGTTTGAGTATCGACATTGTGGCTGATGTTGTTAATCGAGGCAATTTAAGCGGTGAAGCGATGGTTACGTTTTTCAATTGGGCGATTCGTGAGCCTGGTGTATCTAAAGATGTTGATAGCTACTGTGTGATTTTAAGAGCGTTAGGAAGGAGAAAGTTTTTCTCTTGTATGATGGATGTTTTAAAGGAAATGGTGTGTGAAGGGGTTAACCCTGATCTCAGGTGCTTAACCATTGCTATGGATAGCTTTACTAAGGTTCATTATGTGCGTAGAGCGATAGAATTGTTTGAGGAAAGTGAAAGTTTTGGTGTGGAATGTAATACTGAGTCTTTCAATGCACTGTTGAGGTGTCTCTGCGAGCGTTCGCATGTGACTGCTGCGAAATCGGTGTTTAATGCAAAGAAAGGTGGTATACCTTTTGACGGTTGTAGTTATAACATTATGATTAGTGGGTGGTCGAAGCTCGGTGAGACTGAAGAAATGGAAAAGGTTTTGAAGGAGATGGTGGAGAGTGGATTCGGTCCCGACTGTTTGTCTTACAGCCACCTTATCGAAGGGTTGGGAAGAGCTGGTCGTATCAATGATTCTGTTGACATCTTTGATAATATAAGGCACAAGGGTAATGTTCCCGACGCTAATGTTTACAACGCTATGATTTGTAATTTCATATCTGCTCGGGATTTTGATGAATCTATGAGGTACTACCGAAGGATGTTGAATGAGGAATGTGAGCCTAACTTGGAAACCTATTCCAAGCTTGTTTCTGGGCTCATTAAAGGCCGTAAGGTTTCTGATGCGCTTGAGATATTCGAAGAGATGTTGTCAAGAGGAGTTCTTCCCACCACAGGGCTCGTTACCTCTTTCCTCAAGCCGCTTTGCAGCTATGGTCCACCACACGCTGCAATGGTCATCTATCAGAAATCAAGAAAAGCTGGGTGTAAGGTATCAGAAAGCGCATACAAGCTGTTGCTTAAGCGGCTATCAAGATTTGGAAAATGTGGGATGCTGTTGAACGTATGGGACGAAATGCAAGAGTGTGGATATCCTTCGGACGTGGAAGTCTACGAGTATATTGTGGATGGGCTCTGTATCATTGGTCATCTAGATAATGCTGTGCTTGTGATGGAGGAAGCCATGCGTAAAGGGTTTTGTCCAAACCGCTTTGTTTATAGTAGGCTTAGCAGTAAATTAATGTCTTCAAACAAAACAGAATTGGCTTATAAGCTGTTTCTGAAGATCAAAAAGGCTCGTGCTACAGACAATGCTCGCAGATTCTGGCGATCTAATGGATGGCACTTTTGATCTTTATGTTTTGTTGTATGCTCACAGGGTGATTAGAATCTGATCCTAGTCTTTGTAGATGTGAAAACTTGATGTACATTATCACATCTTTAGTCAATAAAATTGTAATAGAGAGCACTTAAAGTTATATTCAGTAGGGATTGGTCGGTTTGCATTCTTATCTTGATTTACCCCTTTTGGTGGATGGCTTAAACCCAAAGGCATACTTATCTCTTTCTAGGTTACAGTAGCGAAATTCCTAGAGTGTTCTGAATGGAGGCAGTAATTAGGAAATGGCAGCAGAAGTTCAGAAAAGGGAAGGAGGAGATGGAAAAGTGGGATGCACTTCAAGTTCGATGGGCTTCCCTCTTCAGAAACGTTTCTTCTATCATCCAGAGATTACAGGTACCTGGAATCTTTGTGAATTTGTTGTCAGAAATTTCAAAACTGCAAGTGTGAATTTATTTTTTTGGGTTTGAGAATAGGAAATGCAAAATCATGGGAGCTATGGAGCTTTGAGATGCATGCAAGGGATTCAAGACGCAGTTGTGCAGCAACAGATGGGTCAACTGGACTCTCTAATACGTTCCATGAGAAACGTTCTGTAAGTATATTGAGGAAATAAAGGTTTTACTTTAGAGTGTTGTTAGCATGAGTGTTTCGGGTTCTAGTAGTTAGTAAAGATTGCTGAAACGTATAGTATATGGGTGATGATGATGTCAGGGAGGAATTCTGGAGCTGTGTTTTGACACTAGAGAAGCTACATCGAGACGGATTACATTTACTAGAAGTTGAATCAAGCAAGAGGCGAGTAGAGGAACGAATTGGAGTAAAACCTTGCATTGCTGATTGCTTAGAGGGGCTGTCTATCCTCTATGACATGCATCAATCAGAGTAAGCAACCAGAATCTGCTTAGTTGTTGAGTTACAATCATCATTATTTTTAACCGTTTTGTGCTTTTAAATTCTCGCAGATACCATCTCAAATTTTCAATTCTTTCGGCACTTACGTGTCTTATCCTGAAACCAAGGTACCGAGAACGATGATGCCTTGATAAAATTGTGGCTATTTTAGAAAACTGCTCTTATGTTATTGTTTACTGTTTTATAGTCCTGGTGATCTTAACGCGCTACAATACCTCGTGGTTGATCAGCCGAATATCCCAAAAAATGAAGGTACGACATTGACTAAAACTAGCATTTCTAAAATGTAAATCTATCTAGATCTGAGTCTGATTTTAGCTTCTCTGATATCTATTGTGCAGTACAACGTATTTTCGATGTCATATTTGCGGAAGAGATCAAATGATGTCAAGGAGGAACTAATCTTTCCGGATATGCTATAAAGATGTATCTTATAATATGTTTTTTTTGTTTGTTTTTATAATGAGAAAAGTTTGTTGAAGTAAATGATGTGCTGAAAAGTCATAATAGAACGTGGAAAATTACATTTGAAAAGTTTAAAAAATTAGTGTGAGGAAAAATCTATATAAGGGCTAAAGAAATAAGAGGAGCGCAAAAGTGGCGGATGCTTACACTGCCTCCGGATGGAAACTTCCCTTGACGAGACACCACCCGGCTACGGTCATTCTTGATATCCTTAACTCCCAACCTACTCCTTCCAGGGATCTACCAGAAGACTCCTATATGTGGTATGTTGGTGAAACACAGTCACGGGTTCTCTTCTGCCAGGACTTGGGAAGTTCTAAGACCTCGTGATATTGAACAAGACTAGGCAGCTCCTGTATGGTTCAAAGGGGCTATCCCTAAACAGGCTTTCCAGATGTGGGTCACTCATCTCGACAGGCTGCCTACGCGACAAAGGCTTGTTTTTTGGGGTCACATCCAATCCTCTGAATGTTGTCTGTGCACCATTGCCACGGAGTCCCGCGACCATCTGTTTCTGGCTTGTGAGTTCTCCTCTCAACTTTGGACCTTGGTCTTCGCTAGACTTTGTCCCCGACAGCGTCTATTCAGCTCTTGGCCTGAACTGCTCTCCTGGACTCGACTCTCCTCTGCTCCAGCACCAACTCTCCTCCGGAAGCTCGCAGCTCAAGTGGTAGTATACAACATCTGGCGTCAGCGTAACAATGTTCTTCACAACTCTGTGCGCCTGTCGTCCCAAGTAGTCTTCAAATGGATAGATCATGAACTCCGCAACATCATCACCGCAAGAAGGCATAGAAAGCATTGGCGTAAGCTTATGATTTTATGGATCCGTTAAAACTCCCAAATTGTTTTCAATTCTACTATAGCCTTGTTTTATTTTTTTGTCATGGCTACTTTCTTTAGGTTGTAAACCTCAACTTCATTTATTAATGATATTAACATGCGGAAAAATGATTGCCAGTTACTTGAAGTATACACCAACACATAGCCACACATACAAACAATATAAATGTCTTGTTAACTACGTGAACTATTGTCATCACATAAGGACATCCATAAACAAACATATGTTATGTCTACAACACCATAAACATTCGAGGTTAGTCAGAATTCGGCGTTGACCGGTATTGACCAATATTTGCCGGTGTTGACCGGCGTTGACCAGAAAAGAATATTCAAAAAAAATATTTTTTTCCTAATAATAATAAATTTTTTGTTTTTATGTATTTTTGAAAATACAAAATTAAAAATGATATTTAAATAGAAAAAGTATAAATTGTTATTGTTTATGAAAAAATCTACTACACATCAAATTTTGGTGGTATAGTTTTATTATATTATTTTTGGTATATTTTCTGTATTAAAAAACAGACGATTCGTGGGTTCACCCTTACGGGCGAACTTCTCTTATTCATCCCCTTCAAATTAAGGAAACAAATCTTAATTAAAGAAACAAAATATGTTGATCAATCAATTTTAAAATTGTTAATTTTAATATTATATTACAGTTTTTAATTATCACATCTAAAACCCTAACCATTTATTATAAACTCAAACCGATATATAATTTTGTTTAATTGTAAAATCTAAATCCTAATCACTCTTTTATAAATCCAAACAGGCATATAATTTTATTTAATAGTAAAATTCAAACTCCAACCACTCTTTTGTAAACCCAAGGAGACATATAATTTCGTTTAACTGTAAAATGTATACTCTAACCACTCTTTTGTAAACTCAAACTGACATAATTTTATTAAGAAAAGATCTTTTTAAAAAATATGACATGACATGCCATATTATTGTATTCTGATTTGTTAATTGAGAGGGATGAATGAGAGTGTTCACCTCTAGGATTAACAAAATTAGTTACTTTATATACCACAAATTTTGTTTTTCATATTATTTTTATTTTTATTTTGGTAAATAATTTTCTTGTATTTTTTGTTGTTATATGTTGTTTTTGTAAATTAAACAAATCATTTCTCTTTATATTTATTTATCAAAAATACATAAAAATAAAATCATTATTATTTTTAGAAAAAAAATATTTTTTTAATAATTTTTTTCTGGTCAACGCCGGTCAATACTGGTCAACGTCGGTCAACTCTGGTCAACGCCGGATTCCGGCAGACTTCGAATGTTTATGGTGTTGCACACATAACCTATGTTTGTTTATGGATGTCCTTATGTGATGACAATAGTTCACGTAGTTAACAAGACATTTATATTGTTTGTATGTGTGGCTATGTGTTGGCATATACTTCAAGTAGCTGGTAATCATTTTTCCTTAACATGCGTTAGCAAAAAAAAAAAAAAAAAGAGCGCATGTTTCAACAAACTCTCGAAATGGTGATCGTTGGTATCTCACGATTTAGTACAAGACAATCTTTGAGGGAACTTATGTATGGGTTGCCAACAGAGACAATCCTCTTCCCAAATCCATTGGAACATTAAAGAATCTTACACTAACCTTGTCCACCTTGACCATTCTGATATTCCTGTCTGCTCAACGAATTTATCGTAAACGTTGAAATCTCCAGTGGCGACAGATGTTGGAGAAGCCCTTATGATCCCTCAAGCGGGGACTTATCGTTCAAACTCGATATTCAAGGGCTACCTGAGTTTAATCGTGCAAGAAAGAGTTTGTACTTGTATTGTAACGACCCGGTCCGTGGAATGGAGTCGGATTTAGTGGCTTACCAACGATCCAAAATTGGAGCTACTTTGATGCTGTTAACAACGTCAAAGAGAACATAGAGGAAGTTGCTTACAGTTTCAAAGTCACCAACCAAAGCCTCCACTGGAGATTTACTCTGATTTCCCAAGGGTTATTAGAGATTGTTAGTGATAATTGAGTTTGGCCTTTTTCTTAATTTAATTATTATTATGTGAATATGTATGTGTATTAAGTATTAACAGATGTGGGTTAATGAGTGTGTGTTATATGCGGTGTAAGAAAAACAAACTTACACCAAACACAAACACATACTCATTCTTCTTCACTTCCTCACTACCCAGAAGATGTTTGGTTCTAACTCTAAGAAGCATTCCTCTACCGAGAACATGAGCAGACCTTATTCAAGCCGTTCAGTAAAGGATAAGGTCAACGTTGCTCGAAAATATGGTGAAGACTTGGTGGTTTCAAGGATAAGAGTATGGTGGCCTGTGGATGCGAGGCTACACCAAGTCTACAACTTAGACAGATTTGTACAGTTGTAGCGTCGGGTCTATTGGAATAGTAATGAATGATGTATATAAAAACGTACAATAATTTTTTTTTTGCTCTGGCTATTTGATTAGCAAAAACAAATTGGTAGCAGTTAAATTACAAAAAAATGCATAGACACATCATCAACACTAGGGTATATTAATTTATTACTCTAGAGAGGCCAGAGCACCAATGTTGCTTCCAGCTCTACGAACACAATCGTTTCACGTTTCACGTCTGTTTACTTTTTGGAATACCCTTACAAGCAAAACTTTTATACCCATACGAGGTGAATATGATCTTAACCTATACGAGATAACAATCTTTGCCAATCTCCAATATATCACGACGACATTCATTAGTGATTTGAGGAGTCTCGACAAAAATATTGAAATTTATACCTTATAAAAACATTGTAAACGCTTTTAAAAACTTTTTAAAAGCGTTTACAATGTGTTTAAAAACCTTGTAAACGCTTATAAAAACCTTATAAAAATGTTTACAAGGTTTTTTAAAACATTGTAAAAGCGTTTACAAGGTGTTTAAAAACCTTTTAAAAATCTTTTTAAAAACCATTTAAATACCATTTGAAAACTTTTTAAAAACTTTTTAAAATCCTTGTAAAATTTTTTTGGCGGGAAAATTTTTTTGTCGAAAATTTTTATCAATTTTTTTTGAAAAAAAAATTTTTGCGGGAAATTTTTTTCGAAAAATTTTTGGCGGGAAAATATTTCGGAAATTTTTTTGGCGTTCAATTTTGTTTTTCTTTTTATTGATTAAAATATTTTTCATCTAAAGGTAAAATGGTCATTAAAAATTAAAGAAGGGCAAAAATAAAAATAACCAAAAAATGGGGTATTTTTGAAAAGGGGTATATCAAAAAGGGTATTTTTAAGAAATTCTCTTCTAAAAACATAAAACTATATTTACTTATTTAGGTTATCAAACATTTTTTTGTTCTGCGCACGGCGTAGTGATATCTTATTAAAATTTAAAAAAACACATATATGCTATTTTATTTAATGTAGTATATACAACTAAAATACTATGAAAAATAGAAAATGTGATTCTAAACACGACCGCTACAATTAGTAAATTGGATTACATGTAAATATGAGGTTTCTTGATTATACCAATTATAACAGTATTATGCAATTATATCAAAAACTTAATAGTGGTAAGTCATTAAGTTTACCATACCGATTATAGTTAAAACCAGAATATGAAACTAAGTAAATTAAGTATATAAATTATAAAATATATAGAATAAATCAAATAAAATACTATTGTTATTCTGTAACTAATGAACCAAAATTTACGTAAATATTTCCCTTTGCATAGTGCGGGTTTGGAACAACGAGTGTTGTTTTTAAAAATAATAATGATATAATTAAACATCGTATAATATTTAATTATAACCAACCAACAAATCATCAATAACCAAACATACACAGTGGAAGACATATCAAACCAAATTTAATATACTAAAATACATACCAATCATAACTAATAGAAACCAGCAACTTAATGTCCTTCTAAACTAGGTTCCAACACAAATAACATAACTAATAATACAACTGAGACCCTAGTTCATCCTCTTCTTTATCACCATGATTTTGTGAGTATTACCAAGAATACCCATTAAGCGATGTTCTCATCTACGAGCTACACACACAATAAATTCGAGATTACAACCACAAATAAAACATAACAAACCAGCCATTAAACAAAACGACCAATAACACATTCACCACACCTACACATCATCACACAAAACAAGTCATACAAGCCAATCGTTCAGATAAGCTCATGGTCACGCACTCACAAAATCAAAGTGATTCAAACAAAAAAATACAACCAGGAGAGACTCTCCTTGAATCTGCAACAGTCCAGCCACGCCCTACCACAAGCCAAAAACAACCTTGAAGCAAATTGGACAGAAACATCTAAAAAGAACAGTCTCAAAGAAGAAACCCTAAACCTAAAAGCAAATTTTAACTTTTGAATCCCTCCGGTGGAAAGCTATTCCTAGACGTCACGAAACTTCCCACAAGATCTCATGCTGATCGGATAGCAGACGAGCCCACGATCGCACTTACTTACAATCCCCGTTGGTCTCAGTTCGCGTCTGAGACAAAGTACCTCACGAAACTGCAGATAACTTCTCGATTGTTAATTTAAATCCAAATCCGTAAAAAAAGCATCTAGTTAAAAGGCTTATCTATAATTTCACCAAATTTCATTACCTTTTGCAACGATTTGTTGTACCGAAACTTGTTTCCCCTAAACCCTGACAATTCTGTCTCCTTTTCCTAACACACCAAAATCACACTTTCTCTCCTTCTTCCTCTCCTTCACACCCCACGACCAAGTCTCTTTATCTCTCTCTCTTTCTCTTTGAGCAGCAATGACAAAGAGCTACACACAAAAGAGAAAAGAGGTGGCTTAAGAGAATTAGGGCTATTCACTCTTTGGTTTAGTTTAATTAAACCGGAAATTAGCTAAATCAATAATTAACTAAACCATTCTTTTGGTTTAATCAATAAATTGGTCAGGTTACTAAACCAACAGTGATTAAACCAAATCCACTTCAATTCCTGATATAAAATCCAATATTTCATATTTCCCTCACACATGCGTTAAAGGATTACCATCTAGTATCTATATACTTATTTAAGCAATATTGTTAGAAGTTTAATCCTACTATGATTTGACATACTAACAAAAAAATGTGATTGCATATAACTAACCAAAGAAAAGCTTATATTGGTTTATAAAATAATAATAAAAATATTTTCATAGCAGATTTCATTTATTGTTTCAGAAATCTTTGAAAAGAATAACAAACTATTTAGAATAATTATACACTTAATTTTATTATAAAAATAAATTAACTATATGCATCCTTAAATCGTATAATAATAACATATATATTTTAAAGCTAAGATACAACATTGCTTATATTTAAAAAAATGTAAAATATTATATCTAATTTATTAAATATTTTAATCAACACAGTGACATCTATCAAAACCTAAGAAATCAAAAATGTTATAGTATATACAGCTAAAAAATAAATTAAAAAAATGAAAACAAGATTTCTTAACACGGTCGCTTCAATACGGGTTTTGTTATATTTTCTGGATTTTACCAAATTTATATGATTTACGGATTTGAACATTGTATCATGTACCCAGACGGGCTGAAATCAGAATTATGAAACTAAGTAAATTAAATGTAAAAGACTATAAAATGTATACATTAAATCAAATAAAAATTCTACTATTATTTTATAATTAATAAATTACAATAAATTTTAGGCACACATTTTTCCGTGCTTTGTACATCACGAATAACTTATCTAGTATATATTAAAAATTTTAAATACATAATCAGTTAAAAGAATATTTATAAGGGTCATTCTTCTAGATTTAGTTAGTATTTATTCATAACAAAAGTTATAGCAAAAGTAGCTGTAATCAATCTTTTTATTTCGTAAATAATCCAATGAATATTTCAACATTTTTATTTAGTAAATAACCCAAAAAAAAATATTATAGGGAAAGGGCTACTAGACTTAAACCTATAACATAGTATCAAGTGGAAAAAAGTAGATAATCTATCCATCTCCTATGTAATCAAAAGTAGTTGTGGTACTTAACTTTGTTTGTTAGACAGGAAGGAATTAACTTTTTAATCAGCCCATTTGATAACTTTACCTGTAATATTATAAGAAATTTCATTTTAAGTGATGTCTAGATTTGATGAAAATCTGCAGTTGAATTTATAAGAGTAAGACTTACGTTTTTGTCTGGCAGGTCACGCCAATCAGCACCTGGCCTCTTTGGGATTTTCTTACATCGAATGAGGTTTAGTTTGTTCATCTCTTTACATATATGATCAGTGTGAACAATCATGTTTCCTCTCATCTTCTTTTGGAACCAGGAGATTGGATCAGCACCTTCATACTACATGATACAAACCATATATTAGTTCATGTTATTGTAATTAATGTAATGTATATATACACTCTCTTCTGGTGGTGTTATTATTAAATCATACCTCTTTCGTTATATTGGACTCTCCGTAAGTCTAGGCATAATATCTGAATCTGAAAAAACCGATCCGAATCCGAGCCTAAAAATCTGACCAGATCCGAACCGAAAATTTTGAAAATATCCAAACGGATTTTAAATTTAAGGATCCGAACCAAAATTCGAATGGATATCCGAACATACCCAAAATATAAATACATAGTAATAATATCTTAGTAATACTTACAAGTTGTAATAACTTATGGGTCTAAAAGTTTAAATTTTTGGATATTTTAAATATTTTTTTGTATTACATCTATTTTTGAGTATATTTAGGTAAAAATAAGCATAATTTTTAGATATTTTGATATATTTCGAATAGTTTGAATAGATTTGGACACAAAAGTTTAGATTTTTGAATAATTTGGATAACTGAATCCGAACCCGAAAAATCCGATTCGAATCCAAAATTTGAAAATATCCGAACGGAATTTATAATTATAAATCCGAAAAATCCGATCCGATTCGAACCGAAATCCGAACGCCCAGGGCTAACTCTTTGTTCTTTACTGGTGGAAGATCGCCGATTGTGTCTCTAACCGTGATTAGGCGGAAAGGTGCACCAAATTTAGTAGTCTCCACAGCAGCAAAATGTAAACCTCGAGATAGTGGGATTTTTAAACCCGGGTTATTAAAGACATGCATTGGCTCAGGCCATTCTGGAAGAACTTCTTCAGGTGCAGGTGCCCAAATGAAAGCTATTTTACGAGGTTGTGATATTACATATGCACCTGCCTCCAAGATTCCAAATCTTACCTGCATGTTTCAACATACTTGTGTATGAGAAAAAAAACATATTGCTCATATTAACTTCTACTACAGAGCAATCACATATACAATGATGCACAAATAACACCATTAGAATATAAATATTACCTGGTATCCCATTTCAAGAAGAGAAGCCAGAGTAAGTTGAAATGTACGCCCTTCATTGTATGAGACGAAGCCCTTCACAATTTCTGGAAGAAAATATTTTTGCCGGAAATAATCAGCGAAGGACAAGAATGCTAATATCATTTCACACTAGACTTTACTCCAAGTGATGTCGCTGAACTTGTTCATATGAGAAAATCCTTGCCACATTGTCCAGATTAAGTAGTTTAGCTGTTCACTTATTCCACATAATTTATTGAAATATAAAAAAATTACATTTTAATGATTTACTCAATGTTTTGAAACCCAACCCGGAAAATAAACCAGACAACTTTCCGGGTCACCGGGTCAGCGAGTTGACCCGGTCCAACTGCGGATAAATTATTGAATTTCACAATATAATAATATCATACATATATATGTTATATTGGTTTTACGAATATCCAAATAAAAATATAGCAGGATTAGTAAAAGGAGATTTTCAGGTGAACAAAAAATTTTAAAAATACATGTGACCGAACAAAAAGAAGGAAACCACACTCTTAAGGATAATATTTTGTCCCACATCGGAAAAGTTAGAGGAAGAATGTACTCACTTTCTTAATATATAGTTGGTCTCTACATTAATTTCCCTTTGCCTACACGTTCAAATTTAATAATTAGATGTTGGATTTAATCCGGACCGCTAGTTCAACTACAAGTTAGCGGATTTTAGTTGGGTTTTTCCGGCTCTACTCGAGTTTTTAAATATCCGGTTTTTTAAAATATAATTCAGATCGGGATACTTTTCAGTTCGCGGTTAAACTGGTTCAACTGGTCGGTCCGGTCTGGGTTTCAAAACATTGGATTTTCTTGACATGGAGGTCCTCCGTTGATGAAATCAACTTGACCAGGAGCTGGAAGAGTACTCTTCTGTTATTCATCAAGTTTAGCTGCAGGTTCAGTAGCCTCAACAATAGAGATACAATCATCTACATCTCCACATTTCTCCATTATAGCCCTGTAATTAATTAATAATCTCAAGCACCATATCACAGCTAATCCCAACACAAGTAAAAATAAACCAAAATGGAAGTGCATTTAAAATGTTTTACTAGATACTTACCTAAGAATCACATTGCAGTTATCAACAAAAACTGTTGACTCAGGATGGTTTTGCTTAAAAGCTTGCCCAGCTGGCTCTTCATACTCAATCGCCCACTTTATATGAGATACACCTTGTGTACACATAAACCATGCATATAAATTCTTCAAGCGTTTTGAAAAAGATTCAGTGAATGACTAGAGATAAATACATACGTGCTTTTTCTAGTCCATAAGATAGGCCACCACATCCAGCAATAATATCTAGTGTACCTAGACGCATCTCTTTAGGTACCTCATCAGGCTTCACAATCATCCCAGAGCTAACTTCACCCTCTACTCCCTTCCCCTTAATTCTTTTCTCTTAGAAGTTTGTCGTCTTTAATAGTAGAGAACTTCAGCTTCATATTTGAAGACAACTGTTACATGACAATTAAGAGAAACATCAGTTCAATTTTTTTGTCAGAACCAAAAATAATCATAGCTATCTACAAAATGAATTAAAATATTTACCTCCTTGAGAGAACCATTGAGGAGTCATAGAAAAGTTCACAGAAGAAGATATGGTCTAATATTGGATGCTCACGGCATAGATGCATATCATTTTCCTTCCTTACTTTACATTTTCCTTTTGCAGCCATTGGAGGAAGAACATATGAATCATGACTATATTATATCTAAAGAAATTTCCAAAAAGAGAGAAGAAAAAAGATTAGATGATTACCATATGATAAACTTCTAAACATTAAAATATATGCTACGTAGTGCTTATGTTGTATGAAATAGATGTTACCTCTTGTATGTCTGAAGTATATGCCTTCTCTGCAGATATATCCTCCGTCCTATAAAACCTTGCCACTTTAAGCCTTACTGACCTTATTAGGTTCGTTTATGACAACGATGTCCAGCAATTGGCAAACAACATAAGCACTTACGACATCTCCAACCAACCTCTATATTTGCTTTTTAACTCTATTTTAGAGTAAAATCTACTTCAACTCATCTCTATTTCTACCTCTCTAATAGAGATCTCTATTTTTTCCTCTATATATAGGGGAACTCTATTTTTTTTCTATAACAGAGTTGAACTTTTTTATTTATAAAATGGTCTTTGAACATTTAACACTTTTATATTTAATTATTTATGATCAAAATAAATAAAATATATATTTAAATAGTTTAATAATAATTTAAATATTTTAATAATAATTTAATTTGTATATTAATAGGATAATTGATTATAAAGTTAAATTTGACTAATTTTAATATTTTGGTTTAAAAATTTTAAAGGTTTTCGTATAAAAAAATTCAAAGGTTTTTGTATAGAAAAATATTTTTAAAATTTGAGACTATTATTTACAAAAGAAAATTTATATAAAGTCTTATTAAATATAAGTAACTTAAATATTTTAGTTTTTATTCATACCATAATATTATTTTTCATACAACAAAGACTAATTATTTAATATTCTGGTAAATTACTTCTGGATCCACCAATATTCCTAAAAATTTGTCCAATCTACTTTGTTTTATTATTTTATATGATGCAATGTATTTATTTTAATAAGTGTGATATTTAAATAATATTTATGAATGTTAAAAATTTAAATAATATCATAATTTTATGAAAGTTTCACAAATACTAAAATAAATGGGTTAGTTTGCAACTTGTATAAGTAAAAAGTGTTAATAGTAAAATAAAAAAAGAAAAGTCTCTACGGAATATTCTTTTTAGAAGAAAATATAGAAGTATCCATTGGAACCAAATTCTTTTTAGAAGAAAATATAGAAGTATCCATTAGAACCAAAGTCACCTCTATTATAGATTTCTCTATTTTAGAGTTAAAAATAGGAAAACCATCCGAGATGGTCTTAGCCCAATGTTTCGACCATATCATCAGCATTAGGGAATATCTTAAGCAAGTGATGCTGAAGAAGTTCAACCCCGAATTGTGCCTTATGGATCTGATAGTGATGATGATTCTTGTGAGGTTGAAGTTCAACCGTTGAACCAGTGGAGAAGCAAGTGGATCAAGGAATGGACGAATTCCAAGAAGAAAATTCTATCGACGATGGGATAGCATTTATTGGCAAAAGGAAAGGGAAGGATTTAGCTTCGTAGTCTGATGAAGAGATCGGGTTTGAGGAGATCTCTGTACAAGAGCAGATTGAGCGACACACAGAGAAGTAGAGTAGCAAGAAACAGAAAGCTATTGCGTCTGTTAACAAGAAGAAGTCTGCTTCAAAGACAAAGCGATCGAGATCCATAGAACCAAGTGCTAGAAACGTTCGAGCAAAATCTGGGTTTCAGACTGATATGTTCGTTTTCAAGCCAGCAAAATTGAGGTATTCTCAGTTCTTCTTTAGGAACTTTATGGCTGAACGACAGTTGGATATGTCTCAATTTGATGAATTTGGTTTCATTAGTAAGATTGTGTCTTTAGGGCTTTGAGCTACAGTTCACGATCCATCTATTTATGTCAAAAAGGTTATTTGTGAATATTATGCAAATTTGCCAAATGAGAAAGCCAGGAATGGTGTTCAAGTAGTTGTGAGGGGACATTGGTATGATTTTTCTCCTAGGGCAATTAATCAAGCATTTACCCTTGCACCTTTGACTAAAGCTGAGAAGAAAGCTGATGCAGCAGTAGATAAGCTGAGTAAGGATGAACTTGCAGAGGTTCTGAGTGGCAGAGACAAGTCGGCTTGGTCTAACTTAAAAGTTAGGGACCTACCTGGAGAAAGTGCAGCTCTCTTGATGATGGCAGCGTACAATTGGGTTCCCTCTGTTCACAGGAATCATCCTTCAGTCAAACGAGCTCAAGTAGTATACAAGATTGTTAAGGGCATTTGGTTTGATTTTTGGGCAATTGATTTACGATCAGATTATGGACATGAGTTGGAATGATGCTACTCGCTATGTGATCTTTCCTATAATAATTTTTGAAACACTTAGATTCCGAGAAGGTCTGCTCGAATGGTCGGATGAAGAGGAAGAAATAGTTGCTGAATACTACAATAAATATGTCAGAACAGGGTAGGCCTATGGGGTGAAGCATAAACTGATTCCTGAGAATGAGGATCCAATAAAAAGTTCTCCGGTTAGAAGATGAGGGATCTTCATCGACATGTGACATAATCCAGCTTGGTAGTGTTCGTATGCCACTGATTGGTCAAGACAATGCAGAAATCTCGTATGTGGCATTGGAAGTAGTGGGTGGTATTCTGGGGGAGTTTAAGTCTTGATGATCTGATATTCTGGGGGAGCTGTTTGTTATCTTAAAATCTCGTTTAAAAATTGTCTTTGAAGTTTGTTTGTCTACGGTTGTTGTTCTGCAAAACTTGCGAGGACTATGTTCTTTTAAGGTTTTCATGTTTAAGATCAAGAAGTCAATATTTATGTGTACAAAATATTCAATATGCAGATGTTTGTGAAGCACAAAGTTAAAAAGGGGGAGATTGAAGATGCAGCCTTTGTTCGAGTGAATGAACTACTTCAGAGAGACAAAACAATAGTACAAGAACAGAGTATCAAGAAAAGAAAATTAACTTAAAGAAGAATTCAGAAGCATGAGGCTTCTCCAAGGCGCTAGAAGCATCTAGAAGATCAGAGAGCTTCATGTTTATAATGGGAATGTAAATATGAAGGAAAAAGGATAATTTCCCAATCCTTAAAGAAAAAAGAAATTGTTCAATTCCTATTAGAATTAGAATAGGCAGTTTGCTTGTTAAATAGCATAGGCCTAGTTCTATAATTAGGGTGCTAAGGCTGATTGTATGTTTTAGCACAAATAAGAGAGAGTTTACCTAGCTACTAAGTTTTAGTCTTTGAGAAAGAAAAGAGTTAAGAGTTTAGAGAGAGCTTGAGGTTTCTGTAGGGTTCTAAGATTTGAGTTATTATCTTAGAAAGTGAGTTTGGAGAGAGTAGGTAATTGTTTAGAACAAACTTGTAAATAGATTTTCTATTAATCAAAGAGAGTTTTCAGAAACCGTTATTTCATTGTTCAGATTGATAGTTCTCACACTTTCAATTCCAACACAGATGGGATTCAACATCATTAAGCGTATGCATTTTGAGTTATGTTGGACGAGTTCGAATGAATGAGGTATAAAATTGTAAAATATTTTTATTGCTCTCGCTTCTTGATTAGCAAAAACAATTTGGTAACAATCAAATTACCAAAAACGCATAGACATATCATCAGCATCAGAGAATATCAATTTAATACTCCAAAGAGACCGGAGCGCCAATGTTGCCCCCAACTCTACGGACACAATCGTTCCATGACTGTTTGCTTTTTGGAATACCCTTAGAAGCAAAACCTTTATGCTCATACGAGGTGAATATGAACTTAACCCATACGAGATGACAATCTTTGCCAATCTTCAACATATGATGACAACATTCATCAGTGATTTGAGGAGTCTCAGCGAACATGTTCTTGAAAACCTCACCTCCGCATTTCTTGCCTTGCTTTTCAATGCAAGCGTCAAGAAAATCGAGCTGTTTGTGCGAGTAATGGTTAGCAAGCTCTGTGTCATACTCCATTGCGGGTGAATCAGCGTCTTCAAGTGGAGCTTCATCAGGAGATTCGACGTAAATTTCAAAATCTGAAGTTGGAGAATCGGCCACATCTTCTAGTACCTCGTCTGTATATGGATTGATTATCTGGGAGAAAGTCGGACGAACCATGTAAAACATTACTATGGACACCATCATTACCATGAGAAGAGTCTTTGCCATTTTTTGCTTTTGGTTTTGGATGTAAGATTTTTGTTTTTGTTTATCAATGTAAGATTGGTGACAAGAAATAAGAGATGTTTTATAAGGTAATCGGTAAAGGTGTTGAATTGATAAAACGTTTATTCATTAAGTAGTTTTATGTATGTTATGAACTTCATAAACCTCAATATTTAACTGAAGCATATAGTCAACACAAACGATGAAACAAAAAAACTTATTTATTTATTGATTTTAAGTAACGCAACCAGAGAAACAAAAGTCTCTTCTTATGGTTCCAAAGTTTCACAAAACTGTGACATCTTTCTCAAATCCCCAACTCAAACATTTACATAAACGCAATAGAGTTGTCTCAATGTAACTCAAAACATGTAAGGAAAGAGAGGGGACAGACAAGACGAGAGAGGGAAGATGTTGAGCTTTGTGACAATGTATGATTCCGGTTTAGATATGACCGGCCCAATTTTGGGAGCTATCGACTCTAGGCATCTTGGTACTCTCTCTCTTAGTCTCAGCGTCAACTTTGAAGGTTGCACCACACACGTCTCCTGAGCTGTCCACTCTTGGCACTGGCTTCAACTCGTTCTTTGGGTGCTCGAAGCTCCTCAATCCTCCAGACGATGTAAAGAAGCAACCTTTAAACATCAAAAAAGAAACCATGTAATCATTGAGTCAATTGCTATACAACAATCACACAGACATATGGAAGTCTTTCCACTTGATATTTCTATTCAATCAATATAAAAAATGTCTAAATTAAAACCCTCGTTGAATTAGCAAACCCCTAACTGGATCTCTATATATATATATACTATATCTATTAATTCAGAATAAAGCAGTCAGCATCAATCTTGAGTTTGACTTCAGAGTTTCTTTTTTCTGCTGTTGTCTATGGGTTTACCAAACTATAAATAGCTTATACCAATCTTTCTGATGGGTAACTTTCAAAAGAGTCAAAACATATAAAGTGAAGTTGTTACCTTTAGGGAAAGGGCCAAAAGATTTAGCGCAACCTTTCTTCATCATCTCGGTGTTATCAGAAAGAACAAGATGCCCTTCAGCATCATTACCCCAGAAGAATGGCACACTCCCATCTGCGTCCTGTGCACATTGATAAACCAATGAAATCCATAATTAACAAGGTGCTTATTACATATAAAGCCAACTTAAAACAAGGAGATCAAGAAATGGACAAGAATGTTACTTACAGCAGCAGAGAAGACGGTTTGCTTAGCACCATCGAAGAGGATAAACGCAAACTTGCCATGGAAATCTCTGACAACTTTGTCCACAGGGTAAGGGCCTCGATCACGAAGTGTCCTGTAAGCCTCAATCACAATGATGGCCTCGTTCGTGATTTTGTTCAGCCCATACTGCTGCTTCAGAAAAGGAAGATTCTCAATGTGTCCTTGGAAGAGACAGAAAATGTCATCCACCACAGTAAATAATCTGCCAAAAATCAAAAAAGAAACCAAAATCACATTACCAACAAATATACAAAATCAACAACCACAAATTACTCAAAACTAGCGATAGCAACATCATCATCTAGTGTAAGTTTGTTGAATCTCTAATTCCGTATTCTACCAAGAATCCTAGGTTACAGTTCATCATCAAAAGCAATCCAAAAAAAAAAAAAAAAACCATAAATCCAAGATCGCAAGCACACAAAAAAAGTCAATCCAAGTAAATCATCAACGAGACAGAGAACGAAACTATCATAACCACAACTCAAACCGATTCAGATTCCAGAAACTAACAAAAATCGAAACCGAAACATTAGGGATTTCAAAAATCAAAGAAACTTAGAAACATCAAAGATTCAGTAGATCAAGCACATAAAGAAGGAGATGAGATTGAAATAAACCTAGGAACACGAGGATCAGGGTTATCAAGAGAGTAAGCAACGAATCCAGAAGATCCGAAGTTAAGCGTGACGGAGTTGGGATTCACAGAAGAGAAATGAGTCGCAAGAGATCCGTCTTTCAAAGCGTAAGCAGACTCGGAGGAGTGTGGACTCTGTAAAGCTTCGGGGCTATTCGCCACCGTCTTCTCGAACACAGCCAGCATTTTTCTCAGTGATTCTCGGAAAAATTCTACAGATTGAGCAAAACAAAAAATGATGAGAAGAAGGAAGAAAAGTGGGAAAGACCGGGAAGGCTATAAAGAGAATCTTGTATGAGGGGAAGTTTATGATTTTACCCTTTTGGTATGGACACGTGTCCTGGAACGAGTGGACGCGACAGTTTTGGATATTTTCTTTCCCATTCTGTGATCAATGAGGTTAGTAAAAATAGACACGTAGTAGTAAATTAGATGGATAATGGTATCTTTAAACGGATTAATTTTTTTGTTGGATAAATAGTAAAGTAATTTATAGAAATGTTATAAGTAATTTTGGCAAAAAAAAAGTACATATTAGTAGGTGTAATTGATAGATGCCGTATTTATTACAAGGTTTAACGCGTAACTAGGGAGATGATTATGCCTAAGATGGAGGTAATTAATTAATTTTTGGTAACGTATAAAATAAAATAAAAAAAGCTTAATTTGGGGGAAGAATCAAATGGTACAAATGAGGATATCAGGATAAGGTTTATAAAACTATAAAAAGTCATGAAAATGACGTGGCGAGTACGTGCACTCAATATTCTTAATTATTTTTAAAAAATTAAATCGAGGGAAAGCACATGGGGGGGAGAAATCAGAATATATATCCCCTTAATAAATAAATAAAAAAATCAATCCAACGGGTCTATTCGTCACGCGTTTTGATCGATACATGTAACCGACTTCAGCTTATTAAAATATAGTTTCGGGTATTTATTAAAGTTGATTTTTAAAAAATTTGACTCCATATAGTAATAGTAATATCCTGTCGCGGAGCGGATATCCGGTGTTTTTGAGTTTTGATGGTATCCGCATCCGGATTCGGATCCACGGATATACAGTTTCGAATATTCATCAGAAAAATTGGATATCCGCGAATATCCGAATCCGGTTTTTTTTTTCTCAAAAAAAAAACTAGCCGTCAAATTTTCTATATCTTGTTTCTCCTCTCTTGAAGCTCCGCATCACTGTGGCGACGAAACAAGAGGACGAGAACCGTTGGAACCATCACTCTCATCAAGAAGCCATCGTCGGAAGGAATATCAACAATATTGAATCATAGACAAAACACCATTATGGAGGGGCGGCGAAAGAAAGCTAGAGCTATCAACATAGTGAGCGGATTTGTGTGGTTAGATTTGTCTACAAGAATGAAGAAACAATGGTTTCGGAAAAAAACTAGTAGAAGAAAGAAAAAAAAAAAAGAAACATTGATATGAGAGTGAGTATTCATCTCCCAAGACCAAAACTGATATGATCATGAGATCATCCAATAAGATCCTTGAGTCTTGTTCAACACGAACAAAATCGAAGATCAATTATTCCAGCCAAACGGCTATTTGGGATACATTCTTACCTCATCTAGAGCATATATCAAAGTGGAATCACTCCAATCAGAGTTCGGATGAAGGAGTTATTCATTTTACAAATCAGGTGAACTTATGGCTACGCGATTTAGACCTACAAGCATTCAACGGAGGATTTCGACCAAGTCAGAATGATTCAAGCTATGAACCAAACTGTTTTAGAGTATTGATCCATTCCAGAACCACGGATAATTGGAATCACATTGAGATCAGTTTGTATGTGAAAGATATGGATATTTCAAGTCAGTGGATCAATCCTATAAGACTTATATGTGACTAGATCAATATGTTAATGTACGAGATAACACAAACTTTGTTAACGGGGTTCGGATAACCTACATCCCCAGGACCAAGTCCAAAATTCATTAACTAAAAAAGTTGCATCATACAATTGTATCTGATGGGGCGACGCCACACACTTTGTGTGAACCCTAAGGCGTGCACCTCTTCATGAAACCCTCTCTTGGTATTTATAACAATTGCTCAACCCTAAGTTGACAACTTTCCTATTCTAAACCGGTAAACTAACATATTTAGATAACTTCTAAATAGAATTAATCCTAATTCCATAACTCGGTAGGATTAGTATAGCTTGCACCTCAAGCTATCTTCAAGCTTATGCCAACAAATCCCAGTCTCAATTTCACGTCTAAGCTAAAGATCATCTCGACACGAAACAATTGGAGGATGTTAATGGATCTCTTATGTTTCCAACAATCTCAGAAACAGAAGATTTCGCCCACAGAATACAAGGATACGCTTTATTTGCCAAAGGAGGTCAATTCAGTTCTTCACCTGAAGAGTTTTAGGTCCAATTGGTTTAGGAGCTTCCAAAATTATGTATGGCAACCATGAGTTATTTCTACTAAACCCAACGTAAAGAAATGGTACAGTCTATGTTGTTTCTCATCAGCAAATTGGACCAAGAAGTCAAAGAGAGAGAAGATCAAGGAAACACTTAATGGGTTAATTCAAGAGTTTATGGCCAAAGAGAGCACGGGAAATTCTATTTGGGACGATATCTATCAAGTCCATTCCGCTTTGAGCCTAATACAAGCCCAAGAAAGCCAAAAATAACCATTTTAATTTGTTTTCAAAGAGGAGGGACGAAAATAGAGTTCAACTCACCTTGGGAAGGAAACATGCACCAAGAGTTGGGTCTTCATTCAACTTACTATCTTTATATTTTTTTTAGTTTCAAGAACAATTAATACTTGGCTTTGTTACCAAGTTTTTTATCCCTATATAAACAAATGTAATCTCATTTGAAATCAATAAATCAATCAAGAAATCTTTTTTTTTTTATTCGAGAGTGGTAAACTCCTTTGTTCCTTTTGGAACTTGTTCTTTTTCTTTGGTGGGTTACATCAAAGAGTTCTCCTTGGTGGATTACATCAAAGAGTTTTTGGTATATCAAGTGATTCCGCCGCACTTGACGTTGCCATTCACTAGCTGAGGATTGAAGAGTCGTTACAAGAGAGTCTAGGGCACAAGAATTTTCGGGAGTCGTCTCACGCCTTGTCATCTGTCTCCGCGAAGCTTCTATCTAAAGTTTCACCGCCTTTCTTTGTTTGGTTTGTTTTAAGAGAGTTTGGGGCATAAGGATATTTGAGTTTATCTCACGCCTTATCATCCAGCTTCGCGAGCCATCAGAGTTCTAGGATTATCAGTGTACCAACCTTAAAGCGTCGATTCTTTTGGAGAATCACATCAAAAACCCTATTTTCTTCACCCACCTAATCAAAGAAGGCTTTTAATTTGTAGGCCCATTAATAGAATTAAAATCAAAAATCTAAATTTAGGCCAATAATATAACGGATACCGGATATCCGCTTAGAAAAATATTCACTATCCGGATTTGTATCCGAATCTAGCGGATCAGAGAAATCACTATCTGAATCCGCTCTGTTCAACTGGATATCCGGGTTTTTGGGTCAGATACCTTATCGGATATCCGTGGATCCCATATATTATTCTCAGGCCTAAATAGTATAGCTATGAGTCTATGAATATGAGCCTATGATAAAAGTTTTAAATTTTTCTACAAATGTAAAAACACTTTTATGGTTCGAGCTACGTCTGGACTCTGGATATTTGATATTGGTTTCGGTTCGTTTCTACTCGGTTCTGATTTTTTTTTGTTTTTGGAGTTGGTTTGGTTCAGTTCTGATTCGAATCTGGTTCTAAAGCTAAGATTTTTTCATATGTTTTCCGGTTTGTTTACAGTTATAGAGTTTTTCATATCTATTTGGAGGAAACACATCCTATTTCCCCCCATAACTATGGCATCGTACCAGTTCTACGCGGAACTTCAAACTCGTCTTATGGCTCCCCCACTAAACAATTGTAAAACTATTCCCGCAATTTGATAGTTCTATTGCCATCCCCCCCCCCTGAAGAATTAGATATCATCTATTTGCCCATGAGTGTGGGTTTATACAGTTTACTGTTGGTTTACTATTTGCTTAGCCAACTAATGAGCCCATTTAACCAGTTTAAACCTAATTTCAACCAGATTACAACCCAATTAGAATACTAAACCATGATTAACCAAATCGATTTCTCTCTTCTCAAACAGCCGAACCCTAGTTTTAAAACCCCAAATTGATTTCTCTCTTCTCTCTGTATAAACCATAGTTTCAAAACCCCCAAATTGATTTCTCTCTCCCTCGAAGAACCCTAAAATCAAAACCCCCCAAATCGATTTCTTATTTTGTTTCTCTTCTTCACTCTCTCAACGATGCAAAGGTGTATGAAGATGTCATGAAGACAAAACCAAAGACTTGGTGCGGGACCTTCCACAAGCTTGGAAATTACTGTGAAGATGTTGAGAACAACTCCATAGAGTCCTTTTTAACAATACCATCAACAAGGCAAGGGAAAAGCCATTTGTGGCTTAGAGATGGTTAGAAGGCTTGCCATGTTCGGCTTGCTAAACGGTCTGCCATTTCTCATGCACACAAAGGTTAGTATTTTGATTAACCTATGTGGTAGGCATATGAATCATTATTATCATTAACATGATTTTCATTTGTGTGTTAGGATCTGTACTCCTTATGTCAAACGGTTCCTTGCTGAAGAACATGAGAAAGCTTCTGAGTATGGTGTGAATGCTACCACAAATGGGATGTATGAAGTTCACCTGGGTTATGACAAGCATAGAGTCTGTTTAAGAACAATGAGATGTACCTGCATAAAGTATCAAAATTGTGGAATTCCCTGTGAACATGCATATGGAGTTATACTTAAGAAGACACTGGAACCTGAAGATTATGTGTGCGAATGGTTCAGAACTTCTAATTGGCAGCAGAATTACAAAGAGGGCTTGATTCCACAAAGAGGTCCACTCTTTTGGCCTTCTACTAGAGGTGATAATGTGCATGCACCACCTCCCAAAGACGATAATAACACTAAGGCAGACAAGAAGAGGAAGAAGGGGGTTAATGAGTCGCCTACCAAGAATAAACCAAAAGAGAAGAAAAGGATCATGCACTGTGGGATTTGTGGTGCAGCTGGCCATAACCGTAGCTTACACCAGAAGAAAAATGCAACACAAGTTAGTATTTTGTTTTGGTTATGATTCGGATTATGGTTTGATTTATGTTGGCTCAGATGATTTTGATTGTTGGTTTTAAATGTAGGCTACTCAAGGTGAACCTTCTCAAGGGACTTTGACTCAAGCGAACTAGTCGTCGTGAAGGAGAAGTAGGAGTAGGAGTAGAAGAAATTATTGCAATGGTATGAAAGAGAATCACAAGGAGGAATGGTCTGTTTTTGTATGTATGGTCTTATTGTGATGAAATCTTAATGGTGTCTTTTGGTCTTTGTGAACCTTAATGATGTCTTTTGGTCTTTGTGAACCTTATTGATGTCTTTTGATCTTGGTGAACCTTATTGATGTCTCTTGTTCTTGGTGAACCTATGTAATTCTTTTGGAACGATAATGTCAATCTTTTGGAACCATAACCATTAACAACAACATCCATTACAAGACCATAATCCGATCATACAACGAAACACAAAATACATTACAACCAACCAAACATGATTATACAACCTTACTTATGCTACACTAGCTCATCATGCTATCTTAAATAGACCAAACATGATCATACAGCCAAAAACTATCACAACTATCATCATCTTCATCCTTGATTTCAATTCTGATTTTGCATCTTCAACCTCTCAAATAGCTCTTTCTCAAGCTCCATTTGCATCTTCTTCTCAATCTCCATTTCTATTTATAGTTTTGCAGTTTGTACAGTCAAAGACTCTACCTCATCCAACAGTGCCTCAATCCTCATCGACCCACTTGAAGATGTGGTCATCATTCATAAGCTATAACCAAGCAATCACAACAATGAGAACAAATTCAACATAAACCAAATCATTACAGTCACATATGTACCTTCTTCGTAGCTGCATACCCACAACGCAAGTATCGTCGAGAAGGATTTGGCTCCGATTTCGAATTTTTGGCCGCGATTGCTTCTCCACACCAACATGTCTTAGGCACACCAACAACTTTACCTCGTCCTTTTTTCGAACATTTGATGCACAACACGAAGCTCTAGAGACATTGCTCATGATTCCCATAACTTAATTTACGAGAATTTGATTTTTTAGGGTTTATACATTCTACATTTGGGGATTTTTGTTTTAAAAAGAAGAACATCACTCGGTCAGGTTTTTACTCGGATTTAAAATTTATTTCAAACCGGATTTTGGTGGGTTTCTATATGGTTAAGTTCATAAACCGTCGAAATCCAGGTTAGGGGGAAATGGCAATAGAACAATCAAATCGCGGAGAAATAGATTTACAATTGTTTAATGAGGGAGCTATAGAACGAGGTTGAAGTTCCGCGTAAAACTTGTACGATGCCATAGTTATGGGGAAAATAGGAGATGTTTCCTACTTGGATTTAAGAAATTTTAAAATTTCGGTTCGATTTCGATTTGATCTTTTTGGTTCGCTTATAATTCAATACTTTTGGGTTGATTAATTTTTGTACCAAAAGTTTGTGAGTAGTAACGTCTTTGAACAATCAATCAGTGGCGTGAAATGTGGCAGAGTAAGTCTGTGGGCTTTTACCTTGGCCCAACCAAATTATTTGACTTTTTTAAGCTGCCATCTCTTCAAATGGTTGACGATCGTTCAACAAAAAAAAAAAAAGATAGTGTTCAATACATAACTCCAACTATTTGCTACATTTTGCATCTGTTTGTCTGATACGTATTGATGAAACTTCAAGATATATATGGTTAAAGGCAGAACTAAACAAAATCGAAAGTAATTGTATTTCTTCTATGGATACTATAAAAGAAATTTAGTGGTTTTGTATTATTGATGTTATCGTCTAATCAACTATTGTTTAAACTTGGTGTGTAAGTTGTAGACACCAACAAAAACACTTTTCAAAATATTGATATAGCCCCTCAATCATTTATATTAGTGTCTTTTTTGTATCTGAATTTTGATTTTAATTTATTAATAGTGGCAGCGATAGGCATGTGCAATGAGTGCATTTGCACTAGGACAATGCTAAATTTACATAAAAATAGAGTATTCTAAGGCTTAAAAATCATTTTTTTAAAAAAGTTATATATAATTAATGTCCATCTTTAAAAAATTCAACAGGGACGGTAACTTTTTTTGGTTATTTTTAAGTCAGCCCTAATATGCATGTGTAAGTTATTGTAGATGAGATTGCTAGAGGCCTAGAATGTAACCTAGTGGTTTTGTATATATATACTATTGTGCATATGAAATCAATTATAAATGAAAAATCTATATTATAGAAGATGGTCTACTCTCTCCACATAACTGACACGTCAGCGGTAGAGAGAGTGTCACATATCAACCCAAATTAAAAGCACCTAAATTTAAAGTAAACATATTTAAAATTAAATAGAAATCTGAAATATCTTCCATGTCTTTTATTTTTGTCCGTATCACAAACAGTTTCAATATTTATATAAGAAATCTAGATAGGCTTGGAACATGTTGATGTATTCTTTAAGTAAGTAGATGCATCACCAAAAGATAAAAAGGTATTGAGAGTAAAACCAAAGATTCACTTCGTCTTCTTAGAGTATACCATGAAGATATGAACATATGGTTTAGGCGTTAAAATTTTTCAACAATTTGAAAAGTTGCAGCAGTGACTAGGAATTTGGTTAATATCATAGAGAAATTCATAAAAGTGTTTCCTTACGGAAATTCATGAAAGTATTTCCTTAAAGAAATAAATTTTTATATATAAAAAAATCAGAGTTTTGTTCACTATCAAATGAAAGATAGTTAAATCAATTATAAAATGTTGGTTGAGGAAAATACAAAGAGAAATGAAGAAAGAAATTAAATGAAATTCTTATTGAAAATTAAATTTTAGAGTTATATTCAAGAAATTGAATAGCTAGCAGGGAAGTTGTCTATCTTAATTATAACTATTAACAAAGCTGCATGAAAATTTTTTATATAAAATAGAATTTGAAAGTCTCATGGTATTTATTTGAGACGCTTAAATACAAATATATCTAAATACCTAAGTTTTAGACAAGAATTATAGTATTTTTAAATGTTTTTATCTACCAATCAAATGTACAAACGATATGATTATTTACTTCCAAACAAAATATGCTAATAGTTTTCGTATACGAAAATCACTTTATCGCAATAATTTTTAATTTTTCAAATGTGAAAATATAAAAAGCAGAGAAAGTATCATAATAAATATATATATATAGATATAAACAAACCCGCATGTAGTGCGGGTACTCATCTAGTATATTTTAAAACTCCCAAAATATTTTAATTTTAATAAAGCTATATCAAACATTCCCCTAATTCACACATCTCTTCACTTTAACACAAAACCCTTCCAGATTCCTTCACTATCCGTTTCCATTTCATCCCTTCTTGTCCTTGATCCTCCACTGAAGCTATGTGAAGCTCATCGCCATAAGCAAACACACCTCCATATTGATCAGCAGTATCATTAACATACTCTTCCGGCTCAGCTTTAACAATCGTTTCATGAACATCTTGCCTTCGCTCTCGATTCTTGAATCCTTGCATCTTACGTTTCCTTGAGCCCTTAAAAAAACTAGGTTTCTTAATCTTTTTAAGCAAGAAATCCATCATCATTTCTTGCTTCACTTCTGTGACTTTCAGTTTCTCTTCCATCGAATGAAGATATGTCTTCATGGTTTCTTGTTTTCGTCTCAGTCTCTCAAGTTCTAATACTAGAGCTACTCTGTCACTTCTCAGCTCCTCAATCTCTTCTTCTAGTCCAAATCTACCGCCTTCTATTGACTGTGTGTGTGTTTGAGATGATGAAGTCTTTCTTCTCTTGATGTTCTTAAGAAGATTTCTCTGTCCCTTCAGAAAATACTCATTTGAAAACTCCCATCTCTCTGTATTAACCTTCTTAAACCCCTACAGATAAGTAAAACAAACATTTAGTTTTCTAATGAAGATCCAAAGAACCAAGACCAAAATTCCAAGAAGTTACACACATAAGTATTGAGCTGTCTAACAAAGCTGGAGAGATTGTTGTGCTTAAACAATCTAGGGAGACAAATTAGGGCGAAAGTCTCTGGTTCCCAAACGATGAAGCTGTTGTTGTCTCTGCTCCATGAAACTATGTTGTTTGTGCTTGAATCCTCCACTATGTTGTATGTTTTCGTCAAGAAAGCAGTTGGTCCTGTTTCTCTGAGACCCTCTAATGGAACTGGGAGATTAAATTCCATTTGGTGAACCAAACAAAAACAATGGGACTTGGGTGCGGATAAAAAGGAGAGAAGAGAATAGTTGTAATGATCAGCTGAAGCTTGAGGATGCTTTTATGCTGTCTATATTTTGGGTGTTTAGGTGTTTTTTGGATTAGATATGTTTTGCTTTTAGACTTTTAGTGTGTTGCCTTTTGGATAAGTCTATTTATTATTATTTCTACTTTGATGTGGACAAAGTCGATTTGCCAGAAATGGAAATGAGAGAGTTGTAGTGGCATATAATCATTGGAGGTTGCTACTTTTGTGTGTGTTTCGTTGTCTTTTATCCAAATAAGTTAGCATAAAAAAAGTTCTAGAATTTTGAGTAGTCATTACAAATTGAGTGAGTAAATTGCTCCATCGTTTACAAGCTTGCTTTCGCACCTGACACGTTATGTTGAATCATGAATGCATACAGATTACGTTACGTGGTTTGTTTGTTTATTTTAAAGTCAGAATGATGGGATGTTGGTGGAACCCTTAGAAAGATTTGTGTAGAAAAAAAGAGAATCCCTCGAGACTTTGACTGATACTCTCCATTCCATTGAATAGGGTGGGCGAAACCGTACCCAACCACACCAAATCAAACGGTTAAGCAGGACCTAACCACACCAACTTAAAAAAGAAACACTTCTTATATAAATGAGAACAACAGACGATAAGAATATAATCACTACGAGACCATTTAGTTAGTGTCAGTGTTATTTATTTCTAGCTACAGTAATTATATATTTCAATACAAAACCTCTCCCTCTCGTTATTGTACGTAATACTTTCTAGCTTTCAAAATATAAGATCTTTTAGCCTAAAGCACGCATAATATAAAATATTTACTTTTAAAAATTTAACAATTACAAATAAAACTGCATAAAATAAATAATAAAAATTTATTATATAAAATAATCTAAAAGTTAATAAAACTAAGAACATTTATATTATGAAACAAAAAAAAAACTTCTAAGAACATCCTAATATTAGAAACGAAGGGAATATTTATGAGGGTATAAAACCTGTACCACATACTAAGAAATCTATACGAAGGAACAATTTTGCTTCCCGAATTTGAGAACGTATATCCTCTAGTTGATGTTGTACCACCATGCTTAGCTAAAAATATATGGACTGAAACCTCTAAGTCCTTGACCCTAAAAGGTCTTCATTCCTTTTAGACTTGCATAGATTTTTCCAAAGACACCCACGGAATTTTTCGGTTACCTTCACAAAAATTAATTCTACCAATGTATTATTTTTTGTTTAGAATTAATTTTTGTGAGCTTGAACATGATTTAAAATGTAAATAAAAGATTTAAAATTTAATATTAAAGAAATACTCTCTGTTTTAAATATAAAAGCATACATTGCAAAGAGTATGTTACAAGCACACTATACGGAAGGAGCCTCTGTTTTACTGCAAAGGAGTACACAATACATACAACTACACAACAAGCACATATTAAACCTCTTAATGAGCTTTAATGGCTTCTCCAAACTTGTGGGTTAATCCCTTTGTATACTGTTTCCTAACTGGATGTTCTTCCTGTGGCCGGTTGTATGCTGTCCAAACCGGTTCTCCCACGAACAGCCTCATTAGCTGCAAAACCAAAGCACCATCCATTAAAAATCCAACAATCAAACATTTTAACATAAGATGTAATATACTAATATGTCCTCAGTACAGAGATTGAGTATTTTGTACCTTGATGTAGTTGCTGGTGTCGAGAGTGAACCTGTGGTAGATTCCGGCTGGAAGGACAATGAGATCTCCCGGTTGCATCCAGATTCGGATCCAACGGTCATCCATGTCCCTAACATCAAAGTAGCCACTTCCAGCTAGGCAGTACCGAATCTCTTCATCCTTGTGAATGTGTTCTGTGAAAAAGTTCCTCAGCTTCTCTTCGTAGTTGCTGACTTTCTCGGGACACAGATCCAGTAAATCCTAAAATGGAGATTAAATTAACGAAAACGTTTTGCTTGTGAGAAATAATACTAGCTCATGAGTTACACAATGCCAAACACAATACAAATGATCCCTTAGATTAGCTACATAGAAGAAGTCACTGTGCAATGTAAGCATGTACATAGATTCAAATGGTATGTTGACTAATAATAGGATTAGTATCTACCTTAGATCCTTATACTCTGTTCTCATAAGCTGGTTTTATATAACCTTCATGGTAAAAAAAGATTATATAGCCCTACTGTCCTAGTATTTGTTTGTTTTTAAGATTAACATGCAGAGATAAACAAGTAAAGAAACTGAAACATTGATAGCGACTTATGGCGGGAACAAAGTAAGACCTAATCCGCTGCAAATCCTATACTCATTTATAAAAAAAAAAAAGTGAAAAGCCTTCTATCTTCATAAGCTGGCTTTGTAATGTTTGAGTACTACTACCCTCATTATATAGTACTACCGTCCTAGTATATATTGCAGGTTGTTCAATCTTAAATCTCATGAGATTAACATTCAACGATATGGGGCAAGTAAAAAAGAACTGAAACATCAATAACCATTAATGATGAGCATGAGTGATCCTAAGTAAAAAAAAAAAATAGTGATCATCAGAATGAGATAAATCTGCGTACCATGTAATCGTAACCCCTTTCTTCTCTAATCTTGCCAAGCTCAGAATCATTCTCGTAGTTCTTAGGGTTCAATTTCCAGTACACCACTCCCAACTCTACAAAACACAACACAATTTTCTATAAGTGAAATTTGCATACTAAGTTTATGATTTATGATTCTCTTAATAAACTTCCTCTCGTGTAAATTTTAATTTTAATTTTGTGTACAACACAACTACTATATGTGTATCTTGTAGAATCACAACTCAATATGATAAAACATGAAAACACACACACAAATTTAGCCAAACCAGACACAAACTCATGGTTATATAAAGTAAGAGTCACTTAAAGAGAGAAAGAAAGAAACCTGACAAGTAATCCAAGGAGACAAACTCTTTGGGGTTACGATGATGAGGAAGCCTCTGATCTTCATTGCTATCATCCATAAACCATGCCTGCATGCATCAATCAAACACTTTACCCTTTAAAACAAATCTCGATAGAACAAAAAAAAGGGTAAAATCCAGAAAGAAAAAAAAAAAAATCAATTCTCAGCTCCCAATCATCACGATTCTGCCAAAATCTAAATCAAATTAGCGTACCTCAAGAGCCATCACTGATCTTCGTTTATGTGTGTGAATGCTTCGATTTCTGAGACTCATCAGTCATCAGAATGATGATGAAATAAGACCATTTTCACCGTTCGACGGTAGCCACGTGTACGGTCGATTCTTATTCGTATTATTTTGGTTTTCCCTATATTTTTTAATTAATTCTGGTTCTAAAAATTCTGATATTTCTACATGGTAGATAAAATGTTTAGGATCCACAATTAATCATGAATGAGGCCAAAATAAAACACATTGGCTCGTTTCTTCTACAGTAGTATTAGATTTCACATGAACATATTTTCCCATCTGCCTTGAACTAGAATGTTCTATTTTTTCATATTTCAGATGTAAATTTTGCATTTTAGAAATTTTGGATATATTTGACCCAAAATATTACTGACACCAAAACAAAATCTTGCGCCATGTAATACAAAACTAAAGTTCATTTCTGAAATTAAAAAAAACACTAATCAACAAAAAAAAAAAATTATAAAGCCCGATCATTTAAATTTTTGCCTAGCAACAACATTGGCAAAAAATCAACTTAAAAAAAGGAATTAAATTTTTTTTTTTTAGTTTAAATTAACTATTGATATTGTTTAATAGCTCTGAAATTATATATATATATATATACTAATTTTTACATTCAAAATTTAAAACAGTACTTATTTTCAAACGTAAAAAAATACTAGAATAACACTCTTTGAAACGAATAAAATATTTTTAATTAATTTTCTTGAATTTAAGTCTGTCTAAAAGTTCCCAAAACAAAATCTCACATATAGGATGTGATTTGGTTTGAAAATTTTAAATAATGATACATAGAAATTGAAAAAAAAATAATAATCAGTGAATATAAATTAGTTTGTAGAAGTGCAGTGGCAAGAGGTAAGTCCATTTGTAGAAGGCACCATCACACCCGGGATCGAGTCTTGGTTCCTACGAATGTAGGAATTTGGCTAATGGGCTGGCCAGTTGTGGCCCAATGGTTGACAAAAAAAAATTAGTTTGAACAGAAAAAAAAATTATATGTAATGAAGCAAATTTTATTTGGGGTTTCCTTTTTCGACCATAGAAGTTAAGAGTTTTTGTCTTAGATATCGTATTTTGAACATGTTCTTTTACCCGGTCGCTGCGACAGTATTGCGCGACTGAAAATCAGTCTATCTCCTTCGTAATATTTTCTTGTAATATCTCTGATAGTAAATCCAGCGATTCTGTTAAGATATTTTGTAAGAGAAACCAACCACCAAATTTGCTAAAAATCAGCGATAGATTACGCGGTCTCTAAAGCTCCGGCGACTGTTTCGTAAAATCATCAACAACCGTTATATGTGAAAGTGGTGTGGAGATCATATTATTTTTTGAATCGCTCAAATGAATCGCCGCAATTGGAAAAAGAAAACAGAGCCAATATGCATATGATATTCTCCCTTACAATATTTTATATAAATTCAGATAATTAATAGATATATAGATATATATATATATAAACCATTTATCAAAAAATTACACTGTTTCTTTTCCTTAACCAAAAACTTTTTCTGTCTTTTACTTTAACTACTACACGAGTCATGGCCATAGTTCGTAACTTTTTTTCTCCCTATAATAATATCTCCAACTCACCTCATCCTCATGTACCCAAGAAAGAAAAAGAGTAAAATAAAAAAAGAAACTAAGAAAAAGAAAAAAATGTCCTCTTCTTCATCAAGAAACGCCTTTGAAGATGGCAAATACAAAACAGATCTCTTAACCTTGGACTCATCATCTTGCTGCTGTAAAAAGATGCCGTCTTCTCGAGCTTCGCCGTCTCCGCCAAAGCAGCTGTTGGTGGCGACGCCGGTGGAGGAAGGAGAATATCCGGTGGTGATGCTCCTCCATGGTTACCTTCTCTACAACTCCTTTTATTCTCAGCTTATGGTGCATGTCTCTTCTCATGGCTTCATCCTCATCGCTCCTCAGGTTCAATTTTACATTTTATATTTAATTACATTAATTCAAGAATTAGTTAGTTACTAAAATTTCTTATTAGTTTTGACTATAGTGTGTTTAGTTAGCTAGGTGTGAATCATATGTTTCTAACAGTGTGTATAGTACAAAAGATAAAACATAAATTCACACTACCTAGGTGTAAGTAGGTCCATCATCCATGTAATGAGAGATTTTTAATTGAAAATCAAAATCATCAATTATACATTTGTTGATGATTGGTAAAGAAATTTAGGACTTAGGATTTAACCAAGATGTAACTAAAATGCAGCTGAATGGAACAAATATTGCCACGTTTAACTGAGTTTTCTTTTTGTCTGAAACTTTTATTTATTGTTTGGCCGTTATAAAAACCTTAGACAATAAGAAAACTAAGAAGAAAGATACAAATGGATGGGTCCACTTGATGTATTTACTCTGTTTTTGTCACTAAGTAATTGGTTCAATTCATTAGAATCATAATGATGCACTTGTAGTTGTAAATAAAATACATTGGTTATATAGTGTCTAAATCAACGGATATAGTGTCTAAATACTTTGGTGATATTCAACAGTTATATAGTGTCGCCGGACCGGACACAATGGACGAGATTAAATCAACAGCGGAGATTCTTGATTGGTTATCAATAGGACTTAACCACTTTCTTCCAGCACAAGTAATACCAAACCTATCCAAGTTCGCACTCTCAGGCCATAGCCGCGGAGGCAAAACCGCGTTTGCGGTTGCTCTAAAGAAATTTGGGTACTCCTCAGATCTAAAGATCTCAACATTGATCGGTATAGATCCAGTTGATGGAACAGGGAAAGGACAACAAACCCCTCCTCCAGTTTTAGCTTATGAACCAAACTCATTTGACCTAGACAAAATGCCGGTACTTGTCATAGGTTCGGGGCTTGGTGAAACCGCTCGGAACCTGTTTTTCCCGCCTTGCGCGCCTCCCGGAGTGAACCACCGAGAGTTCTTCCGGGAATGTCAAAGTCCAGCATGGCATTTCGTCGCAAAGGATTACGGGCATTTGGACATGCTTGATGATGATACAAAAGGGATTAGAGGGAAGAGTTCTTACTGTTTGTGTAAGAATGGTGAAGAGAGAAGACCAATGAGGAGATTTGTTGGTGGAATCGTTGTGTCGTTTTTGAAGGCTTATTTGGAAGGAGATGACTTTGAACTGGTTAAGATCAAAGATGGGTGTCACAAGGGTCTTCCAATTAAAATTCAAGAGATTGAGGTTACCAAGAAAACATAAGTTTTTCTTTAGGGGCAGATTCTCCTATTTTCAATACATATTATCAGTTTTTGTTTGCTTATGTAGTTCAAACTTATGAATGATAATGTACACAACTCTTTTACTTAAGTGTTAGAAGAACCCAGATTCCAAATGAACAAATTCAAACTTGAAAAAGTCTCTTTCTGATTCTCGAAGAATGAGGGGCAAAGAGATTGATCGAGAAAGATCTTACGGGAGGCTCCATGAAGTGCTTCTTTAGGAGTTAAACTTCCATTTGTCCATATTTCTAGAAAAAGAATCTCTTGTTTTTCATTCCCTCTTTATCTTTTCTCATGAATTTAACCCGATTACACTCACTAGACTAGAAGAATAAAGTTTCAAAAACTTGAAAAGAAGTTCACGCAGTATTTTCTATACCACAATATCCCCACAAGAAACAAAAACATAACTTTCGTCCGATTTCCCAATCACCATAGCTTGCAAAACGAGAATATAATGTAATTTACATATTATTCTACTACAATGATCTTACTTTTAAAAGAAAAGAAAAAATAGACGGTTTACCTTATCTCTTCCAGCTAAAAAAAAAAAAAACAAGAAAAAGAGATAATCCAAATCTGCCCCATTAGTATCCATTTTCATTCTGACTTTACCCCAAGACTATACCTTAATTCAACATTTATGTTTCCTATCAGAAGCAATGGAAAGAAGCATGGAAACACCTTGTGTCCAAAGATCATATTCCCTTTGGCTTTTGCACTCGAATTCAATCACTCTTTTCTCAAACGTCTTAAGCCCGAAATACCTCAGATTCTCTCCCCCCTCGAGCAATTCCCGACCAGGCCATGCCGGTAATCCCTTGACCAATTCCACCACCACATCTATATATATATAGATCAATACATCACAAATTGAATTAGCGACTTAGAAACAAACTATTTTAGTTATAGACCAAAAACTTAAGACTAATTAATGTGAACATATAAAGAAATGTGCAAAGCAATTACCATTAGACTAATCCATTCCTTTATTTTGCTGTGATTTGTGGAAAGACAAAAAGAGAGAACAAGACTAGTATTCTTAACTGATTAATTAATCTTTTCATGAAAGTTTGGATCTGTCTTTAACTTTACGATCTAATAGTCTCTTAAACTTCAAAAACTATTCCAAAGTTAGTACCTTTTTGACCTTTTGATCTATTGGATTCCCAATATAATAAAACAAAGCAAGAGTAAGTATGAAGCAAAGCATCACTATTTCACTTACTCTTTTTCTTCTTTGTAATGGTCCCAGCAACATGTTTGCTCTTAGTCTTCAACACTACCTGCGCAATAAAGATAAAATGCACATTAAAAAAAAAAAAATTTAGTTTAGCTTCCACAACGAAGGTCGATTCACATTCACACATTAACTACACGTAACTAAAATTGCAAAGGTACAATTCTATATATGGTTTACCTGCTTTGTTCTATTTATGTAGATCGAAACAACTTTCCAATGAAGATCACCTGAAAAAATGAAATGAAAATAAGACAAAATGGAGTAATTATAATAATTTACTCAAGAACTACGTAACATGCATGAACTAAACTGAAAGTTGAAACGATTAAAAGACATTAACAAACCTTTGCGGGTGCGTTTAAGCAATTCGCAACCTTTGGCTAGCAATTCTTTACTGCAAACCCCGAGGAAATTGTCCTCGGGAGCTAACTCGCCTCCTCTGTAACCACCACCACTTCCTTTTGGTATACCCTTATCCACTGGAATCACAGCCGCGATGTTCCATACCTCCTTCAAAGCCCTCGCCTTCAATGTCGCAGCTCCTCTTAAAGCTATGCACATAACAAAAATAGGTTAACAAGAAACTAGTACTTTTAACTAATTCATGGTCGCCTAGTGGTTCTAGGCCAAGAGTTCTATCTTCCTAGAAAAAAATAAATCATAGCTAGCCAGCGTTGTTTCAAGTGAGTGGCTATTCCATAGGTCATGAAAGAACTATTACACTTCTGTATGGTTCATAATTGAAATTTGTAAAAAATACAGGAATCAAGATTTTTTAAAATTATAGTAACATACCTGTGGCAGCGGCGGCGGTCAAAGTCATGATATCCCCGGCAGAACGAACGTTGACAGCAGAACTGACAACGGAGGCCAAGTGCTCACGATCAGCTCCCATAATCTCTGCCGCCTCAACACACTGCGCAGCCACCAAAGTGGCGGCAGAAGCTACGGCAGAGTCATTCTTGGTCACTTTCTCGTCAGTTCCGGAACTCGACTGAGAGGCCGTGGCTGCAGCGATAGCAGCAACCGCTGCAGCCACACCAGCTACAGATACAGCTGCATGGAGCTGCGCGTTCTGTGCACGCGTCTCCTCTCTCTTTTTCTCTCGCCGGTCCTTTAACCAACGACCAACAGTCTTAGACCCTCCGGCAGTGCCAGGGACGGTCGATGGACCACGTATATGCCCATTAAAGGATGGACTCACACGGTAGAATTGCTGGACAAGTATTTCAAAATTATTATAGGTTAAAAAAACAATATTGTCACCAAAAGTTCTAAACATATTTTTTAAAAATAAAAAAATATATGATAAATATATACTATATTCATTTTGCAGAATTTCCTAGCTTAAAATCAAACTTCTTTTACTTTTTAGGCAAAAATAAAATGAAATTGTAGAAGAATAAAAATGAATAATTTTAATATAAAGCATTTATTTTCCATAATAAAAGGCTGTGAGAAATAGACCGTTGTGAATATAAAAGCCAGCCAATATTTGGGTCCAAGACCACAAATGCTGACACACAACTATATTCTTTTTCCTATACTATCGACTGCGTCAATTAAATGATATTAATACCATAAATACAAAAATAGAAATAAAATATAAATGGATAAATAAAATAAAAAGACAAATACTGCTAAACTTAGAGTGAATGACAGTGAAAAACTGAAAATGCTTAGGAAGAAGAGAAAGCCTGAGTTTTGTGTTCCTCTGTTTTTCTTACTCTACTGCTACTTCTACTTACGTAGCCAGCCTTTTTGTTTTTGTCAACGTGTTTTTACCAATTTACATTATAGACCCACCTTTTTTACCCATCTCATAGATTTAACCCACCTAATCTTAACTAATTCACACTCTAGTCCAATAATTAACAAACCAAAGGTTCAGAAGTCAGAACAATCCACTGATAAAGAAAGAGACTGCTGAATTACTAATTAAGTAAGATTTTGGATTCCGGTTTAGTATTTCTTTAAACCGGTTCAAGAATTGAACTGACCTTGAAGTCGTCAATGTCCGCGGGAGAAATTGGAGGGCTGTCGGTGAAAGAGCTATGTGATAGTCTTCCTGAAGTCCGTGGCGATGAAATATCCGGCTGTTACAAAAAAAAAAAAAAAAGGTGTAAATCGAAGTTTAAGAATAGTAACATAAACATATAGTTATGATTCTTGTGACAATAGTGGTTAGTAACTGAGACAAAATTTTGATTATGTTCTTCTAATACGACGTCGGCTTTTTGTAAGGAATATATATTATCCTTACAGACTGAGCCATGATACGTTCCATGACCATCAAAGAAGTCTCGGAAGAAGCGAAAGAAAAAGTGTTTCCAGAAACGACACCGTTCTCATCATCTTCCGGCACCAAAGTGACGTCGGAAGAACCGCTCTGGATCTCCGAGAAACGCAATTGCGGCGGCTGAGAGCTCAGAGGAGGAGAAGCGACGACGGCTCTCGAGACTTCGGTTGCTGAAGGGCTCCAAGTACGTGAGAGAAACTCCATAGAATCTAACGGCGTTTCGGGAGGTTTGAACGCTGGATTTGACCTCCACCAATATTGTTCTCCAAACGTTTTACCACTTTTATCCATTTTTTCTAAAGAGAGACAGAGAGAGTGCGAGAGAAGAGAATGGGGAAGTTGTGTGAAGCTTTCGTGTATTTAAAAGCGGTTGAGGTACAGTTGTATTAGCTTTTTCTTATTAAAATCGTACGGTTGGATTTATTTTGTTGTGTTAGATTAAAACGTGGCTTTATCTTAATGGATGATCTTAATACATTCTTTAGTTTCACTTCTAAAGAGAGTGCTATGTTCTCTATATAAGTGAGCACATACATTTTACAAAATCAATCATGTTTCATGTTTTGTTTAGAAAGCATAAACTAGGATAAAAGGCTTTTAAAAGCTTTATAGTCCAATGCTCCGAAACCAAGCATTTTCTAACTATAATAGTTTTAAAGTTATTAAAATACAATTTTATCTTCATTAATTATTTAAAATTTACTATATTTATATATTTAAAATATTTAATTTTATAATTTTATGTCTAAATGTTAACAGTTATATCAATCACATATCATTATTAATAAATAATAGCATACAGCTTATGCAGCATACTGCTCATACTGCATAATACTAATGTTTCACTAATAGTTGTTCCAATGAAAGTCTTTCTCTGACGATTCTTGATTAACTCCGAATTTGACTTATAAAGACAAAAAAAAAATGTTAAAATTCATAATTAGTTAGTGGTGTATTTACTATAAACTCTATATTAAAAGAAAGATTGACTTGTTTGATAAAAGAAAAATAAATAAAGTTGAAAATTGATAACATGTAATGTGGTTATTGTGGTAATTGATTTGTGAAATGCCAAAAAGAGAAAATAAAACTCATACTGATCCAAACCTAGATTTTATATATTTATATAATTGCTTTGATCATCATATATGCACATTAATATGAAAATTATGACCTAATAATTAATTTTACTATTAGGAGGTACGGATTCAGAATAGTATTACTATTTCATCAGAGAAAAGGTAATAATGTGATGAGCTCTAATCTTGGTATAAAAGTATGAACCAATGCGTTTTTTAAAACATGATCCCAAAATCGAATCTAAAAGTCGATTGGGTCAATATGTCGATCCAGTTTGACTGTGGGGCAACGCATAATAAGTTAGACATATATATATATATATAAGAAAATCGCCATATCATGTTTTAAAATTGTATATGAACTTTATAATCCAAGAGAGTTTAGTCGTTTAGAACATAATCTAAATACAAACAGCATTGTCTCCAAATTATTTATATAAGAGTCCTTTAGTCTTTTTGTTCATCCACCAATTTAACATCGAGATTGGTTCACAGAATTAAACATAATCTTTCAATTTTTCTCTTTTTCCTGATGTCTAAATTTAGAGCGTAATATACATGGTCCAGAAACTTGATTTTTTGTTATTTTTTCTTGGATTACATTAGATATAATTATTAATAATATAGTGGGGGGAGTGGAATGATGTGCACGTGGAGGCGTGACTGGGGCACGTCATCATATGGAACCACAAATCTAATGTATGTAAGGTTGTGTCCGTGACAAGTCAGAACACTCTCTTCACCACCTTCTCCTTTCAGCTTTTTGTCTCTTCTTTATTTTCTTTTATTTTTTCGTTTATACGAATAATTATTTAAACTATCTTACTCTACTAATTCCAAATTTGTATGAGCACACTTCAGACTTTTCAGTTTCACAGCCTCAATAATCTTTATACATAACTTATCTTGGCCTTGAAGAAAGATGTGTTACTATATTATTATAAGAAAATATGTCATACTGGAACGAAAAGATTAGTTGATTAAATGCGTACAAACCATGAGAATGTTTGCAGCCGAAGGTTGCTAAACCCAATTACTAAAGCTCTTTTAGCCTTTTCGGCACGCGGGTTCACATTCAAGTTTCAACACATAGGTGTATACAAACTTAAGACATAGGTGTATACTAATTAAAATAAAAATTGTATGAATACAAACATACTTAGACTCTAATTGGTAGCCTATTTTTAAGACTTTAAAAATATTTAAAGTTTTGACAACTATTTTTTTGCCAATCATACTTTTTTGGCTTTTAATTTTTTTAAAGTATTGAAAGTCACTTTTTTTTTCTATTCCTTGTTTTACCTTTTTTATTAAAGCGTCAACTTCATGCTTTAAAACTTAACCATTTCTAAAGCATTCTTTTTTTCACCCTTTTATATTTAAAAGCTCTTCAAAAATATATATAAATATTCTTTTTTTATAAATTAATTATTCTCATTTTTTCTCATTTTTTAAGATCCATTTCAATAATAAATTTTATTTTTTCATCATCATACTATAAAAGAGTTTATGAAATTCATTTTTAATAAGAGAATAATATTCAAACAATGCATTGGTTAGTAGTTAATGGATTTTTGACTGCTCAAATAACTATTCAATATAAAAAAAATATTTAAAACAATTGAAAGATACTATTAATATTTGCCAAAATAATCAATCAAGAATCAATCACCAAAAATAATAGAAAAATCAGAATATTGTTAGCCAAATTTTGTATTGACTATTAGTATTATTACTATCTTTGCATATTTACAAATTAATAAGTTAATAAATTGATGTTTACAATTTCAATTATTTATTTCTTATTCTTATAGTTGTTTGTTCTTAATTAGTTTTCAAACAAAATTTCATATTTGATTGACTAATATTTTTAGAAATTTTAATTTATCATTAATAAAATTTATTGTCATTAAAATGTTATATAAATTAATTTCTTACATAATATATATTTATTATTAATATTTATAATAATAATAATAAAAACAAAAGCTACCGCTTTAAAAGTTGTTGGTAAACAATCATATTTTAACAGTTAAAGTTTCTACAGTCAAAGCATTAACAGCTAAATTCTCTACAGCTAAAATTTTAAAGTCAGAGTCTTTACAACCAAAAATAACCGTCGTTATCAATCAGGGTCTTAATTATCCGAAATTAAATAAAAATATAAATATTTAAAATTTCTTTTAATAGGGATTATATACATCCCATCTTCTTCAACTTCCATACAACTACACAATAGAAAGAAAAAAAAAGAAAAAAAAAAAGAACATTGATTCAATGCAAATAATAATAATAAAAAAAAAATTATAGATAGAGAGTTGAACATTTTTTTAATAGAAAAAATCATCTTGTAATTGTCGAGGCACTAAGATTGATATAGGAGAGATTGATGAGTAAATGTTAGTTTGGTTTGATATAATAGCAAAGGTGACCTTTGCCTAATAAGTAACAAATAAGCATAAATAATTAAATAGCGACCCCAAAATCCCTATTTTTGTTCCCTTCTTTTGAGGTAATGAAAGGATAGAAAAGACAGAGAAGGTGTGCGTGTACGAGGGTGTTGGTAGCTATCTTTTTCATCATCAATTTCTTTCTTCAAAATTCTATTGTTATTTATAAAAAATAAAATCTGATCAAATGATACATTGTGTCAGAATAATGTATACTCTTAAACAAAATGAAGTCGGCAACCAGTTGAACCGAGTGTCATGCTTTGTAAGAGTCGGGACATGTCTCGAGTTCGAACATCAACTGCGGGAACTATATTTGATATACTTCAATCCCGGGCCGAGGACTAAGCTCTACTGATTTTGTCTTGAAACTTTTCATAGAAAAAAGGTGTAATGATTAACAACAATTGTCTATATTGAAAAGAATAGTTGATCTAATGAAAATGCTACATATATAGATGGACTAGATCTTTATACCATCCCATCACTAGCTTGGATCATTTTGGATCTTGCCAAATCCAAAAGAAATTAATAGTGACAAGCTAGTGATGTGGACTGCGGGTTGTCTAAAAGGAAGTCTATACATAGGCAAAAGACATCTATGAACATCATAGGTAATTTGGGTACCTCACCTAAACGATCAAGGCCTTGGAATGGAATCCATTAAAGAAGGCTTGAATAAACGCTAATAAAATTGGAAATCCAATTTTGTAGTTTCTAAACAACATGTCCATTAGGGCATCATTAATAGGGGAACTTTTTTTTTGTGTTCTTAGATTATATATATATAGTGAAAATAATCTAAGATCATTAGTTAAGATCATATGTTAAAAAAATGGAGGAACTAATTTTGTTGTCCTTAGAGTATAAATATTATGAAAATATTGAAGTTACATAATAAAAACATGGAAGCAAAATGCCTATGAACCAAATAACCCAATAACAGCAAGCAAAGCTCATGCTCTCTTCTTCACATTCTTCCCTTCTGCACCATCAACAAATTGCGAGTTAGTTACAAGAATAGTGAGTGAAGGACTCATCCCAAAACCCGAGGTAAACGTATAACAGATTAACAAATGATGATCACTCACTGTTTATCTGCTTAATGTTCTGTTTTAGCTTTGTATTCGGCAATCTCTTTCTCAGCCTCTTCCTTGGCTTGCTTCAGTCTTGCCATTTATGCTGCAACCAAGAAACACACACGTGATGAATATCAATTTCAAAAACATAAATATAATCAAGCATTATGCTCCTCAATTCTAAATGTGACAAAGTACAAGTGAACACTTAAACAAGCAGCCCGATCAAGCAAACAGTTTGGTACGTTGTAGAGTTTCAGATTATTACCGGTTCTTGCAGCATTGACAATGTGTTGAGCTTCTTTCTCAGCAGCAAGCAACTGCTGGATACCACCTTGACCAACTGCTCAGTAGCTGATCACTACGATCATATGAATTATGAGACTACAGTCCTTGTTAAATCTAGCAATCCACAAATCACAACCAAAACAAGACTCATAATCAAGATCTAAGAGCCCAAAAAGAACAGTGAGGATTCGAATTTAGTTGATCTAAAACGAACAAACCCAACTCTAAAGTGAGTAACAGCAATCCTAACACGTAAAGTCCCAATCTGAGTAAAAGCAACAGAATAAGCTGCATTCACATCGATTTTAGTGTATTTCACCATCATAGTCAAAGCCAAAGCCATCAAACAATAAACCACAGTGATCATAGACTTCGAGCCAACCAAACCAATAAACCACAACTTTTAGAATGAGTAAACCCCACAACGACGATAAACACAATAACACAAACAGTGACAATGGAAGTAATAAAATTCAACCAAGAAGTCTTTTTTGTTCCACTCATGGCAATACCATTAGCAACTAAAAGCACAACAACAGCAACCGGATCAAGAAGATCAAACCCTTTAGCAAAGGAATCGACTTTAATCCGGAAATAATCAGAATCATTCTTCACCAAACTAGCTAGATACGAAGAACATGAACTCCCTAATCCAGCAGCACCAACAATAGCCTCAAGCAATATATTCCCAGAAGCAATAAAGGCTATAAAATCCCCTAATTCAACCCTAAGATAAGAGAAAGAGCCTCCAGCGACAGGAATCTCAACTCCAAACTCAGCATAACAGAGAACTGAGAGCAAAGCAGAGACACCAGAGATAGCGTAAGAGAGAACAACGGACTCATCACCTAGATGCGATATCGAACAGAAGGAGAAATCGCCGGAATACTAACCTCAACCGGCGAAAATGGTGACAACGAAGCTTTCGCCGTTTTGGAGAGAACGAAGAGAACCTAGAAACGATTTCGATCAGAAGAGAAATGAATTTTTTTTTTCTTTGCAAAAACTCTCGGCCAATCACGTGAAGCCACGTCGAACGAGAATTGGGCTTAAATCAGTTCTTATTCAAGACCAAAAAATTGATCTAAGCCCACTATTCCTTTTTTTTTTTTTTTGCCTTAGAACACCAAGAGTGTTTTGCCGTTAATGATGGCCTTAAAGTCACATAAACAACACGAAGTAAGTGACATGTTTGATTATTTTTAACATATATTTTTAATTATGTAATTTTCCTTGCAATAATTTATTGTAATATCTATTTATAAAACAAGTTCTTACATCTCTGTTATCAGAAATATTGTTTTTTTTTTTAATTTATAAATCTGATCCAATAGATAATTATATAAATATCGTTATGATATTTATTTTCTTTAAGATTTGAGGTTTAATTATTTTTGGAATAGAACTTAATTTCTAAAAATCTTCTTTGAAAATAAAACAAAATGAAATAATATGTTCATTAAAAATAAATGAGAATTTGTTATAAATACTTTTTTTGAGATACTCCTTTCAAAAATATCCCTTTTTTGAACATTTTCATTTTTACCCTCTTTTACACAATTACAATTAGTTAAATTAATTTTTAGAATTTTTTTTATGTTTGGGTTCGCAATTTTATATTTAGGGTTTAGGATTTATAACTTAATCATTTTATATATTAAAAAAGGGTATTTTTGAAAATGGACACCATGAAAAGAATTTTTAAAAAATGACATTGAAAAAGAGGTATTTTTGAAAATCTCCCAAAATAAATTTAGTTAAAATATAAAGTTAGAATGAAATCATTACAATAAAACTATCACTCAAACCTAAATGAAATGAAATATAGAAAAAATATTATTAAAACATAATAATGGGCATTTGTAAAAATATCCTTTTATCTTTACTTTTTTGCAGAAATACTTTCTCTTCTTGTCTATTTTCAATGATACCCTTTTCTATATACAAAATGATTAAATTCTAAATCATAAACTCCAAATACTAATCTCTACCTTTTCAAAACTATACCCTAAATATATAATAGAGAACCTAAACCTAAATTTTGTTTCTAAAAGTTAATTTAACATGCTGTAATTGTGTTAAAAAAAATGAAAATAGCCAAAAAGAATATTTTTGAAAAAGAATATCTACAAAAGGCTATTTCTAACAATTTCTCATAATATTTAATTGAATCATAGATAAAATCATTTGTATGAAATCAAGCACTATAATTTAAATTGTTGAGTGAAAAAAAAAAAAAAGTCAACAAGATAGAAGTTCATATGATTCTATAAGTAAACCAAAATAATATAAATTTAAAATATTATGTGTGAGTTTATATTAACAAACCAAACTAACTATTTGAATGTTATAGAAATACATTTTTTCAGATATTCTATAATATTTATTTATAATTAACTAATGTTTAAACTAAGTGTAACTCCCACTCATTACCACATGTAAATTCAAGTGTAACTCCCGCTCATTACTTTTTGTTTTGGGTTCAACCACTCGTACTATTTCAAAATCAAAGTTAGTAATGTAATGAATTAGATAATGATCCAATGTTAATGATTATCTATTTGTGATGCTTATCATCTATTTACTTCATCCCTAAGAATCTTTCTCCCCAAGTAAACCAATGCTTATCCATTTCCAGCTTTCCCCTATATATATATATATATATATATATATATGTTGTTGTAGGTGAGTTGAGAAGTAAGAAAGAGTGAAAAGTAATAAAGGAGTCTCATTGTTTAGTTCTCTCCCTCTACTCTCATCTCTCTCCATTTATTTATTCTAGTGTATATAGTTATACATATATATACACATATACATATATAATATAATGTTATTATATATTTTCGTGATGTTTTATAACACGTTATCAGCACGATGTCTTTACTGCTGGAGCTTTTACGAGGTAAGTAAATTTATATTGTTTTGATTTATATTTAAAGAACATAAATATTATAAACATCGTGAAATTATGTTTTTTTCTGGATTGATCGTCATAAGTTGTAGGCATTGCCTCCTTTACGATCAAATCTATAGCTAAATCATATCCGGATAGATCGTTATATGGTAGGCTCTGCCTCCTTTACGATCAAATAAAAGCTATATCTTTTCTGGATAGATAGATCATTATATATGGTAGGCTCTGCTTCCTTTATGATCAAATAAAAGCTATGTTTTTTCCGGATAGATAGATCGTTAGATATGGTAGGCTCTGCCTCCTTTACGATCAAATAAAAGCTAAGTCTTTTTCGGATAGATAGATCATTATATGGTAGATTCTGCCTCCTTTACGATCAAATAAAAGCTATGTCTTTCCGGATAGATAGATCGTTATATATGGTAGGCTCTGCCTCCTTTACGATCAAATAAAAGCTATGTCTTTTTCGGATAGATAGATCATTTTATATGGTAGGCTTTGCCTCTTTCTAGATGTAACAAAAGAATATGTCTTTTCCAGAACGATCGTTAAAAATGGCAAGCTATGCCTCCTATATGATCAAATATAAAGAGTATGTCATTTTCTAGATTGATCGTTATAAGTGGTAGGTTTCACCTCCTTTGAGATCAAATATATAGTTATGTTACATCCGAATTGATCGTTTGATATATGGTAGGCTCTGCCTCCTTCACGATCAAATAAAAGCTAATTCTTTTTCGGATTGATAGATCGTTATATATGGTAGGCTTTGTCTCCTTTACGATCATATATAAAGCTATATAATATTTGGATTGATCATTTGATCTGGTAGGCTTCGCCCCTCCATCACGATCTAACAATAGGCTATGTCCTTTCTGGAAATATCGGTTTTGCCTTATATGTGATCAAATAAAAGGTTCTCTTTTCTGGATTGATCGTTATACATATAGAGGTTCTGTCTCATTCATGATCAAATAAAAAGCTTTGTCTTTTCTAGATTGATCGTTATATATGATAGGCTCTGCCTATTCTACGATCAAAGAAAAGCTATGTCTATTCAGTTCTTATATATAAGGCTATAGCTCTTATTTTATTTTCTGAATTTATATGTTTGTTTATTTAATTTTGTTTATTAGTAAAGAATAACTATATGTGTTATATGAGATTTACGGATAGACAAATCCATCAGTAATTTAGTTCATCCTAAAAATAGGACAGACAACAAACTGCCGTGGACCAATTCTATCTGTACATAAAATGGTCCGCTCTTGATTCGCGGTGGTTTTTTCTATTTTTTTTTGGATTACACTACTCCGAACAGCAATTAAAAAATGGTAAATAAAAAGTGCTTTAATATACTGACGAATTTATCCGTTCTTGTGACCGCTGTTACCATTCAAACAGTTAGTAACAATATATTTGTGTGAACCGTGTGAAGTGATGAAATATGTCAGGAAATGCAAAACAAAACACAAAAAGCTAAGGGATTGCTCGCAGAAGAAAAAAAGTCAACACCTAACACTAGTATATGCGTCCACACATTGGTCCAACTTTTTTTTTTATCATAATGTAACTGTGAGCAAAAGTAAAATCCAGGACGGCCTAACCAATCTAGGAAGTTGTAGCTACACAAGTTAACATTTTGAGCAAAACCCAACAAATCAGATTAGAAAGTTTGGAACAATTTTTGAGACATTGGAAGAGTAGAGATGATATCTATGTAACACTACGTTCCATTATCATTCACCCAAAAAAAAAAGCAAAACAGAATGTGGAATTCACCTTATATTATACACACAAAAAACCATATAATTTACATTCATATGATTAACAAATACTTGGAATGAATAATTTGGCCTGTTCTGACAAATCGATCAAAGCCTCTTCCACTAACTCCTCCAGTAACTTCAACTCTAGTTCCTCTCCCATTGAATCCATTTCCAATCTCAAACACTCCGGCGAACCAATCTCGGCTACTTCAACCCTCACAACTTTATTCACAGCCAAACTGCTCAAGTCTCCGTCTTCATCCCACCAACGATCTTCCACTCTTCCGTTACCCGTTAAACATTCTTGCATTCGGTTTATCACATAAACCCGCAATGGCTTACCAGAGAGAATTAAGGGACTACGAGGTACGAGATAGCTCGGTGTTAGCTCCAAAAGCAGTGTGTTGACAAGGTCGAACACTAGATTCTTCACGTTTGATCCGAGTCTTTGCTGTTCTGTTGAGTCTGCGTAGCTGTTTCTCAGAGATGGATCTAGTGGGCTCTCTGCAGAATGCCATTTAGACAAAAGATTGTCTGAGATTGCGTCAAGATCAGCTGCTGATAAGAGTGTGTTGATGAGGAGACGCAAGTCTTCTTCCTCATCTCTTGTGGAAGTAGTTGAGCGTTTAGATGAGAAGCACCGAGCTACTGTTGAGTCATCGAATGAAAAGGTTCGACCAATGGACCCTATCGGAGGTGATTTTCCTAATAAGTTGGAACTCATCCCCCGTTCTGTTATTACCAAAACTCCAGTTTATAAGGAATCAATATGAAACAGCAAGATAAAAAGATAAAGATAGGTGCTATGTTATAAATGAAACCTTACCAAAAGAAGAAGATGATCTATTCAATACAGATGATTTTAAAAAGATTCCATCATCTTCATCAAAAGAAGTTTCCAAGACTGAAACTGGACTCGGTTCATCACGCCATTCACTAGAGTTTCCAAAAGTGGTTACCCTTGCAATTGAGAAGTCTCCCTGCTGAGATATAGGTGACAAAAAGCATATTGTTTGTAAATAAAATATGCAACAGAGTAATGGATTAGAGAATCAGCAAATGTGCTTTATATGATCATATACCTCACGAGAATTCATGCTTCTGGCAGACACTGATGCATCACATTCATCGTTACACCGAGAATCTAAGATTACAGAATTTACCACTTGGGAATCCTCATAAGATCTTTCCTTACTCGATTTCTTGTTCCTAGAGAAAAGAAAGTTTGAGACTTTGCCTTTCAGAGACCATTTCAAGCTCTTTGACTTTGTCAGCTCTTCTGGAACTTTGGATTTCCCCTTGTTGGTATCAAGAGACTTATGTCCAAGACTTGTTGATGATTCAGGGAGAGATTTTGACCGCGCAAGGGTTCTAAGAGGCTTCAAATTTCCTTCTTCTCTACTGACACTACCAGCGAAGCAAGATGCATCATACACTCTAGGACCTTCCTGTTCATTACCTTCACTTGTTGTTTCTTCTTCTATTCTAAGATCATCTCGCAAATCTGGAATTGCAAGCATATCACCTAACGTACTATTAGAAACTTTCTTTTCCAAAACTTTGGACTCCTGCAAATTCTCATTAGATGCTGCCATCAATGCCCATCTTTCAGAAAGCCGTTTCTTGGCCTCTCTGCAGACGGATGATGACTCTGGAGAATCAGAGGCTCTGCTAAAGGGAGAGGAAGAAAAAGGGCTATCGTACTTGTTGATATAATCCCATGAATGTCTAGAAACTGGTGATATGATTTCAGAATCTGCATAGTCGTTAAGAGAACTATCATCGCCTATGTAACCATTAGCGAAGGCAGAAGAACGTAAAGTTTCATCCTTTAAAATCTGTCTCTTCACTCTCCTAGCCACATCTCTTGACTCTCTCTCCTCAAAACCTCTTGGAGATGTTGGACATGATGAGGCCTTTGTGACATGACCATTAGGTTTGAGAACAACTATTCGAGTTGACTGCCTTGTTGGATATTCTTCTTCAGCCGGCCATTTGAATAAATTACTCTTCATTCCGTCTCTCGGAGACTCAATAGCTGCTTCATTTCCTAAGTTTTCATCAACAATGATCTTTGAAGGCTTCAAAATAGTGATCCGCTTTGACTTCTCTGGGGTTGGTGGCGCAGTGGACTGGAAACTGTGGAGATTATGGGAGAATACGTTATTTGATTCCTGCAAAAACTCGAGGAACAACTCCTTGTTTGAACTCAAAACTTCCATAGCTTCTTGAAACTCCTTGGAATGTCGAAGTTTATCGTCTGTAACCAAACGTTTCGCCTCCAAGAACTTCTCACGGACAATGTCCATATTCTTCTTGCTTAAACCCTCCACACCATTACTAGGTTTCTGCCAAATCTCATAGACATCTTTATATTCCCCGTGACTTAACGACCTCTTTAGACGAGGCTTAGAACTATTACTCCTTGGAGCAGGTTGTGTCTGAGGAAATGAATCAAGACCCATCAACTTAGCAACCAAATTTGTCGAACTGAGTTTAATATCCATATCTTTCGACATTTCCTGTTCTAGAAGCATCTTCATCGGTGTTCCAATGACTCCACCGTTCCTCACATCCTACACTCCCAATAAAAACAAAAGATGAACACTTTACTCATTACGCAAACACAAACAATCAGAGAAAGCAAACTGTCTTTACAGGTTCAACAAACTCACAACTTTATCTTCGATTTGATCTAACTGATTCCTCCTGATAGACCCTGTGAAGCCATCATCATTACCATCAATATCAAAACGACTTAAAAATCCTAGCTGTACTAATCCTAGAGGTTTAAAAAAGAGAAGAAACCTAACCATTACCAAAATGTGGTTTCTCAGTAAGCAACTTCTTTCCATTACCAACTGTTCCAAAATCGAACAGATTAACCATCCGGCCCAAACAACCTGGAATCTGTCTTCCAACGCCATGATCCTGAACGTTTCTTCTTCGTTGCTTATTCATTTCTTCAAATCCCTGAAACCATCACAATCCACCATTCATTAGAAAGAAAAAAACTCAATCAAAGTCCCAATTAGTTACAGTAGACAACACAAACACAAACCAAAGAGAGAACTTCAGATTCAAGAATAAAGAACCGACCTTTGCCTTAATATTTTACTTGGACTACTGAAAGAGAATTATGAAAGGAAACATAAATCTTGGGAATTAAAAAGAAAGAATCTTTAGAATTAAGAGCAAACAAATATTGGTCAAAGCATTTACTTACCAAAAACTTCGAATCAATCACAAAAGAGATACAAATGCAATAACTGCGTTACCGACACCATAAGAACAGAGAAAACACAAAAAAGGCAAGTTGAGCAAGCAAAAGGTAACACGGAGGACGTCATAAGTAAACAAAAAAAAAGAGAAAATTTCAGCAAAAGAATGTGAAAAAGTCTTTTGCTTTCTTCACCGAACATTTCGCAAAAAAGAACTGCTAAAAAGTAAAATAAGGTTTCGACGAAAACGACGGCGTTTTAACTGACACAGAGAGCAGAAACAGAGAAAAGACACAGACCTGTTCGCCGGAATCTGCATTCTCCGGTGAAAGGTATAAGCTTTTTCGCCGGAATTTTTAACAAACGCAGTAAAGATAGAAGCTTTTTCGCCGGAGTTTCAACAAAACGGAGTAAAGGAACAAGCTTTAAGGCGATAAAGATGGAAGCTTTTTTATTTCTTCGTCGCTATGAGAAGACTTGCGCAGAGTCGTCAAGAAGAAGACTATGGTGACATCACCGACGCAATGACGGACTTGAGACGCGTTTATTAAATGCGATTAATTAGAAGCGACAGGTACGGAAGTGGGTGATATGTAGAGAGAGAGAAGTTGTGTGTTGTCCATAGATAATGGAGCAGGTTACGACTTCGGAACTACTACAAAACGGTGTTAGGTTTTTTTTCTAAACGTCTTTTTTAAACGCGTTTCTGTTACATTATTACAACAAGGTTGTGTTTGCGTGTTTAATATGTATTGATGTCGGAGAATTTTATAATTAGTTCCAATCATATTTTATTTTCTTTGGTCTATTACTATATTGGAATATTCAGATTTCCTTAATCAGACTGTTTGATATCGAAATATATCATTATAATTTAACATAATTCTTTTTTGGAGTCAACAATAAGTTATTTTAGACTTGGGTATATCGTTGCACAAAAAAAAGACTTGGATATATAATCTTAATCCGAAAAATTCGATCTGAATCAGTTGTGATTACTATAATTAAATCCGATCAGATTTTATAGAATATGTAATTTTGATTTCGGACTGGACTGAATTTAACTGGAATCTAACGGATATCTGCTAAACCCAATATATTGAACTTATATGATTCAGTTACACTTTGGATTACCGGTAAATTTTTAATTCAAATCCAAAAATATACAACGAGTCGTATCCAAAAGACATCTATATCATAATCAGATTTTAAACATCCCAATTAATAAAAGTATCTTTAACAAATATATATATATATATATATATATTTTTATTTTCGCTACCTGAAAATAATTGTGAGAAAATTACAGCCGGAAAAGATAAAAAACTAGTGTGAGAACATAAAAGTGAAACCAGAAAAGTGAGAATAATTGTAATCATTGTATGCTTATATAGACATGCAAAATTTTTAAATTTTGAAAGTTTACAGTATAACGTTAATGGAACAATAATTATAAACCCATGCTTTCATGATTTACAGTTTTGTAAGAGATATTATTACTTTTGTAACTTTTGTTAATATAAATAAAAAGTTTCATGATTTACAGTCTCGTACGTATGTGATCTACTCCAGCGTATTTTTTTATTTTTATCTTTATTTTTGGAGGAACTATTTAATAGAAGTAACTTTACTCCAGTATATTTCTTTATTAGAGAACTTTTTTTTTCTTTATATATAGAGAAAATTTATTAGAGTAAAATCATTCTATTGTAGAATTGTTCTAAAAATAGAGATGATTAGATTACTAACTCAAATATATTATAAACTTTTTTTTCCTGTCACAAATATGGAGAACTTCAAGAAAAGAAACAGCTCTGACGTCTGTAAAGTTTCGGTTCGCCGGCATCGAGACTTTGGTTCCATAGTTGTATCCTCTATCAGGATTTGCTCCTTGCTAACCCTCTTTTGGCTCTTTGCTCAATCAGTTCGAAAGCCTCACGAGTATGTTCAAACCCTCTCTCCCTCGTTGATAAGCTTCAAAGTCCAGTCCCCTTCCAGATATAGACGGAGGGGGAAGTATCCGGTGAACCTCGTCCGGACTCAAACCCTTCTCCGAAGCCCTATGTCGAATCTAGCAAATCTGATGCCTCACCAATTTCTCAAATTCAATCTCATTGGTATCGGTTATATCTGCTTGGTCTAGTCGAGGCTTCCTCGATAGCAAAATAATGGTTGCCTCTGATTTGCTTGATGAGTATTTGAGTCGATGCCTGATAATTAATATTGTCTGGAGGGCTGCAATGCTGAACTTATAATGAAGCTGGCCCGACAGTCTGTTTGACTTCGTTACTTGCACCTTTTGCTCCCATAAACCATCAATCACCAAAAAACCGACTCTCTCACTTCATCTTCTACCCAAGTTTGGTCTAAATTTCACCTTTTTCCATCATAGTCAACCGTTATGTAACTTAATGGTATCATTAGTTTAAGGACTACACTTGAGCATTAAGTCATCATTGTTGCTAGCTTGGTATAAGACTTCGTTGAAAACCCTGTTATTAGAATCATCTAGGGAAGATCCTTTGAAGGAGACAACTTGAAGAAACCCAACATTATATTCTCGTCTCTACGGAGCGGTGGTTACCGGTGTTCCATCAGGCTATTTTCTCCATCTCTCCTGTTTATTGAGCCTTTTAAATTGCATTTTATCAACTTTTTGAAGTCCTTTCATAAAAGCTTGAAAAATTGTGGCAGTATGACCTCAACTCCAAGGAATAGTAGTTACCTCAACCTCTTCAAGCAAAACCCAACCAATCATAAAACACACAACCATCATTCTAGATGCTGATATATAATCAGAGCTCTCCCAATCCTGCTCGAACCCTTGACAAAGCCCTACTTCGTGTAGACCTTCTCATTTCAGTGAGAGCTTCAGCTTTGGCCTTTTCAACGCCACTCCGTCTTCGACTCAAGACAATGGTCATCTCCTCATCCATTGACTTGTTCATGGAAAATGTATCGATACTTCTTGACCTCACAGGTTCCAAAATGCTAGCTAGCACTTGGTTCATAGCTCTCAAGCTCCTACTATCGATTGCTCTTACCTATCTTTGTATCCTTGTTGTTTTTAACTTTGGAGAATCCCTTTATGATTTTGTTTAAACAATACGCTTTTATGTTGGTTTTCATTCTAACGGAATGAAATCACATGTTTGTTCAAAAAAATAAATAGAAAAATACATTGGAGATGCTCTTATAACTAGCTGATACTATTCCATTAGATAAATAGTGACATTCAATGAATAGTATCAGCTAGTTGTAAATGAAAAACTTGACTGTTTTAGTTTCTTTATCCAAAAGTATTGATTATTATTAGTCATTAATATTTTATACACACAGTAAATCATCAATAATTATTAAAACAAAAAAATAAAAATATTTATAAAACCAATCTTTTAGATACAAATAAATCATTTAAAACCTGAAACTATATGAGAGAGTGAGTATTTGGGTAGGGAAAAAATAATCGTTATTAGCTTCTGATGGGGTACGAAATTATTTGATAGGGTTCAGAGTTTAGAGAAATCATTAACTCTAAGGAGCAAAATGGAATTTAAATTTTCTTGGCCTACCGCATAGAGTAACTATCTACAAATAATTATAACAACTTGCCTAAAAAAGACTACATTATTTCCATATTAATAAATTTTATCATTTATTAGACAAAAAGTAATATCTGTAAAAATACCAAATACTCTTCAATCATTGTAGCCTTTTCGCAAAGTCCATGGCTTTGCAGTCTGAAAAAGCCTAAGAGGGAACACTATCCATCTCCAATACTTTTAGTTTATTTTTATGTTGTTTAAGTGTTTGCTTGTTCGGTTAAGTAAAGGAAAAAATGAAACCCTCAATAAATATGTAACAAATACATGTAACGATGTTGGTTTGAGTGTTTTCTGAAGTATGGCAAAGACTTTAATGTTCGAGTTAAGTTAAGGTCTGAATTATATTTAGGCTCATGATTGTGAGTAAAACTGAGGATTAAGTTAAGCTCCAAATTATGGGTATGTCGTAGAATGTGCTGTTGTTTTCGTTTTCGTTTTAGCAAAAGCTTTATTTATAAAAAAATAAACCCACCACCCGCTCACGCATGATATGTTGTTAGTTTTTTATTTTTTAATTTTTAACTCTTGTAGCATAATACTACTATATGTTTTCGCCTATCATTCATGCCTCGGCAGCAAGTAAACGTCGCAATTTTATTCTGCCGTGAATCATATGTTATAAATTACTTATATATTCTTTTTGTCAGCAAAATTATTTAATATTAAAACAATAGGAGTGATTAAACTGATATCAAAAGGTAGAATTCTCTTTGCTGGCACAAAGATTTGATGCTTATGTTGCTTTTGTATAGTTGTAACTTAATTTGTAACTAATACATATTTGCTGGTTAACTTTCTAATCTTCGTATATTTTATAACGAAGACTAATTATACAAAACTGATTTCTACAAAAAAAAAAAAAGGATAAGATAACTAAAAAAGATAAACACATGTTTAGAAATAGTCAAATAGACATGATTAAAAGAATTAATATAATATATATATACAACTATTTAATGAAATTAATATGAATTTGGTGAAGATGGTTGCAGTGTAATTGAGAGTTCAGGACGTTTTATTGTTGTTTTTATTGGGTGTTAAAAGGTTAAGATACTCTTACTATGTAGTTATTATGTTCACTTGTAGTATCTCTTCCATTATTGACTTTATTTGTTGCTTCATTTGATCATTGACTTTATTATACGTTATCCAATCACATGTTTTCTCCCCGGTGTGGCCGTACCAGAAACGTATAACGTTCATCTCCTTAACATATAATATGGTGACTTTGTACAGCAAAACCGTCTAGTCCCCATGAACTTAGTCATTTTATCTTATTCATACACAGAACTTTGAATCTTGCCTATAACCACATTAATTTAATTTAAATTTGAATTTTCTACACGAACTATCCAAAACCGGTCAAAACCAACAAATCAACACCCGACCTCTAATTTACAAAATCATCACAGAGCCAACTGAACCAAAGTAACTACGTTACTATATCATTCAGAAATAAATTTATATCTTTGTTGCAATAGATGAAAATAACAAAACCTAAAAAAAAAAAGAATTTTCTCCTTTGTTTCTCTTCTCCCGTCTAATCGTCTATACGACGAGCCTCCATCAATTACAATACCTAAAAATTAGGCCGAAATCATATAAATCTATTAATTGCAAAATCATTTTTTCCTCCACAACCCAGCCTCTACAAGACTTTGTGCCTCTAAAGTCTTAGAAATCGATCCAAAAGAGAACTTATTTATTCAGATCAAGTTGTAAAAGGGGAAAAATTTTAAAGGCCATAGACTAAAGCTGGAACAAGGAATCATATATTCATAATGAGAGCCATTCAAGTACAAAGAAAATTGCAGAGAAAAGAAAACCGGAGAAGAGAAAGTAGAGAGAGAAAAGGTGTTTTTGTTATGTTTTATATATAACTCGTAACTCATTGGTAAGAAAAGTTTCTTTGGCTCAAGTGGTTCTGAGTTTAATAAAGTGACTATGAAATTGTGGGTTTGAGACCAGTTTTGGTATATTTTGTCCCAGTTTTTTTGTTTTCCATAGCTGAAACGACGTTGTTTCATAATATTATGTGGCATGTTAAACTGCAAACATGACATCCTAGTCAGCATATGTTAATGGAATAATAACACTTTTGTCGATTTGATGGTTTTGAACAGTTTTGTATAGTTCGTGTAGGATATTCAAATTTAAGTTAAGTTTATCTGGTTTTAGGCACGACTCAAAGTTTTATATATGAATACGATAAAGTAATTAAGTTTATGGGGGAATAGGTCATTTTCCCGACTTTGTACCACAAGATTCAATTTTTGTGTCGTTCGTTACGTCATGATATTTTCCTTTTCTATCGTCTGTAAAATTAACTAACTACGTTTTCTTTTTGAGTGTCAGTTGTGTCTGTCAAAACCGTATTTTGAGTCAAATTTTTAATTTTTAATTTTTTGGAATTATGATCTCTAACTAATGATTTCTGTTCTTTAGCTGACACTCTAATGAATCTTGAAGCTTGATCTCAGAACTGAAGTTTGGAACATCTATTATTCAATAGATATCTGATTGAACTAACGTTATCTCAATTTTTATCAGGATTTTAATTGGACTTAATCTCTTACCTTGGGAGTTGGAATACAATGGACTAGAGACTTCTTCTTCGAGCCATACAAGACAGTGCACTTCCCTCTCTCTTCCCTTCAATATTCTAACCAAAAAAAAATCGAAAAAAGGGATATATGTGAGATGAGGGATGTCGCGTAAACCCGTGATACTTCGAATCTCATAGAAATCTGTATATATATATATATATAAAGATCAAGGGGTTGATAAAAAAATGATACCCTAGAAAATTAGGGAAAAATCAACCCCTTGGAAGTGAGAAAAGGGAGAGGAAAAGAGATGTATGAAGAATGTCTTTGCAAGAAGAGAGTCCATATGCCACTTATCGATATTCTCATGGTAAAAACTCGCTTTATTTTTTAAAATTTATGTAATGAGATTAACAATAGTAAGATCAGAGATTCCAAAGGATTATGGGATTTGAGTAAGGAATGTTGATGCATCTCATTGACATAGTAGAAGAAGTAAGTTCTGAAGGTCAAGGTGATGAAGAGTGCGAAAAACAGTTACTTGTAGTTGAGTGAGTTCCATGTTTTCAAACATCTTTCACAGGTGAAGCAGATGTTTTGCTTGAGGGCAAACAAAGGTTAAGTATGAGGGAGTTGATATATCATGGTTTTTATGGTTTTTAACTATGATATAAGTGTGTTTTTTGAGTCTTTTGATTTGCTTTTTAGTTTTTTTTTGAATATTTATAGGATTAGGTACTTATTGGCACAAATGGAGCATAATGGAGCAAAATAAGAGGATTTGGAGCACATTCGAACATTGAGGCTAAACTGTAAAGTTCAGATACAAGTTCAGAGACATGCATCGACCGATGCAGGTGATGGCGTCGATCAATGCAACATTCATACCAAGACGAGTCTGATTTTCTCAAAGTTCTGAAGATTTACAAAGCTGCCCCAAAGTTTTCCCTAACTGCAAGGCCTTTTACGGTATATCCGTCTAATAACATGGTTCAAGCGTAATGCTTCTTCAGTCGTATCAATCTCAAGCCTTCACTCCATGACACCTTGAGCTTGAGGGGACGTATAGAGAGATCTAAAAGATCACAAGATTAATAACAATATATTCTATATTTATTATTCTAGATATTGCAATCATTATAGTTTAGGAAACTCTTGTACTATATAATTCTATGTAACCTAAAGATTATAATCATGAGAGTCAATATAATATTTCCTAAACACTAATGTGTTCATCTCTCATCAATCTCTAACACCTAACACCAAAATTTCTTTCGTTTTATATTTTGTTTTATAAATTTAATTTAGATATTTACTTCATTATTTCACACAAAAACCAAAATAATATTTTCTTTTTTACTTTATTGTTCTTTCTTTTTCTTATACGACTCCGTTAAGTAGCATCAATTTCTATGTGATTCAATTCTTAATCTCAAGTATTTGCATCTTTACTTGTGTATTTGCAATTTTTGTGTGGTTTGAGCCTTTGCGGTAATATATTTGAGTGAACAAATCTACACATATCTTATATTCTTTCTGCTTAGCAATTATGTAATATTAGATGACGAAATTAACCAATACGTAGGCTTCGACGATTGCCAGAGTGAAGTTCGCCCTAGCCTCCTTTTCTCTCTGGTGCAACCACCGAGATCTGTTCCCCCGGCGGCGCCGAGCCTGATCGGCGTCTCTGGGACTTGGTTTCTTCATCTCCACGGCCTCCTCTTCCCCTGTAGTCTACTCGTTTCTAGTTTCAGTTCTATTGGTGGTCTGTTAAGATTCCAGATCTCATCTCCACCCTTGCGACAGCTTCAACCACCTTCTCCACCTCCGCATCTGGGTACTCCCCTCGGTGAATCTATCACATCGAGTTCCCACCCCCTGTATACTGCTCGAGAGATCCATCAGTGTCCCTCTAGGCCCGGTTTTCGTCCGTCTCACCGCCCCATTAAGCCGTCAAATTTAACACCTTACCGCTCCTTGGATCCAAATCCTCTCACCAAGTGATTTGCTTGGCTGCAGCTGGACGAAAGCTCTATTTTGACGCCGGCACCGGTGAACCGATTGACAAAGAAACCCTCCTCCTTGGTGACCTCTGCTTCTCTCGCGATAACTCTTTGTCCCAGGTCATTTCTCCACTCTTATTCTCAAACCTTGGAAGATTGTTTACGGTGGCTAAACTATAAGTCATCCCTGACCTGGAAACGCCTTAGACCCACTAGCTTTATTTTCTTAGCAAGCCCAAATCGTTTAATGTCTTTGTATCTGCTTGGTCAAGACGAGTTACACTCGGTAGCAGATCCCTATATATTTCAATTGTGTTAGAATCTTCTTTGTGTCAAGGCCAATTAAAGAGCTTGGTTTGGAGTTTTGCAATGCTGCTCGTTGATAATGTTTTTGACGTAGCGGAAGCTAAAGATAATACGAAGATCTTATTTAGTCTAAGAATACCTAAGATCAATGTCTTCCTGGAATCGTTGAGATCTCTATGGATCTATCCAAAAACAAGGGTTTGTGAATACTCTTCACACAAAAGCTAAAAGCTCTTAATTTTATAAATCAAATCAACTTCCTCATACAATAGGCCTGAATAGGATATTTATAATAAAACCAGAAAACCCTAATAAATCTCTATAATATTCTAGAAACCTCTAAAGGAAAATCATATAATTAATAATAATATCAAAATACAAATAAATGGAAATAATCCTAATTATGCGCTGCATCAGGTCTCACCGGCCAAGAAAAGATTCGCCCTCGAATCTTCAGTAGGATTTTCAACATAGGAGATTTTCGCAGATCCATCTTCATCTCCATCTTTTGGTTTTTCCCAATTTTTGCACGGATACGGTCCGACCCAAACTTTGCACGAAATCGGTATGACCCTAAATTTGCACGAATTCGGTCTGACCCGAATTTCGCACCAAGCCGATCTGACCCGGAATTTGCACGGATCTCTTCTCTTACAACTTCTGCCCGAAACCCTAAATTTGCACGGAACCGAATTTTGAAACCAACTTGTGGAAATACAAAATCCGTAACTATAACATCATCTTCATAGATGTCATAGATGGGATCACCATAGATCTCTCTGTAGATCTCATGGTTTTCTTCCTCTTCAAAAAACAAACTTTCGCTAATCAACATGATCACCAGAATCGTTTTTCAATTTAGAAATTAAAGAGACAAAGCTCTGATACCAACTGACGTAGCGGAAGCTAAAGATAATACGAAGATCTTATTTAGTCTAAGAATACCTAAGATCAATGTCTTCCTGGAATCGTTGAGATCTCTATGGATCTATCCGAAAACAAGGGTTTGTGAATACTCTTCACACAAAAGCTAAAAGCTCTTAATTTTATTAATCAAATCAACTTTCTCATACAATAGGCCTGAATAGGCTATTTATAATAAAACCAGAAAACCCTAATAAATCTCTATAATATTCTAGAAACCTCTAAAGGAAAATCATATAATTAATAATAATATCAAAATACAAATAAATGGAAATAATCCTAATTATGCGCTGCATCAGTTTTTGACCTGCCAATCGTTTTACCTCTATGGTTTGCTCTCCATGATTCTCTAGCATACATAATACCATTAGCTCCACTGCTTCCGTGTCAACTTGTAACTAGGTCTAGTCTGAATTCCACTCTTCCCTTGTCTAGTCAATGGTTGTTTAGCTTAAGGATACCGCTAGTCTGAGACTGCTAGTGAACCTTAACCATCATCTGCTGGTAGTTTGGCCCAAGATTATTTTAAGAACCTTGTTGCTTGAATCTCTTAAGGATGACCCCCTAGAAGGAGATAGTTAGTTGAAGATTGGCATTATGATCCCACCTCTACGGAGTGGGGGTTACCTCTGCTTCACCAACCTCTTCCTTTTCCCTCGCATACTGATTATGGTGTCCAATTGGTTTCACATCAACTTTTTGAAGTCCCCTCAGTCAAGTCTGAAAAATAGCGGCATTATGACTCCTGCTCAAAGAAGTAGTAGTTACCGCAACCTCCTCAAGCTACCCTCACCCAAACACAGAATAACATCCATCTTTGTAGTGGTCGATTTGCAGAGCAACACCAACCTTGCTCCTTTCCTTGGCAAAGCTCTTACGAGAGTCCTAGCTTTGGCTGTTCCCTTGCCACTTAGTCTTTGTTTTAAGACAATGGCCATCCTCTCTTCCCTTGACCTGCTCTTGGAAGATGCATCGATATGCCTTGATCTCACATGTTCCAGAACGCTGTCAAGCCTTTGGTCTATAGCTCTCAAGCTCCTAATATATGTTGCCCCTATCTATCTTTATTGCTTTGATGTATCAATTTCTGGGAAATCCCCTATGTTATCCTTTAAACTAGCCTATTTCCCTTGTATATTACTCTTTCATTAATGAATGATAACATCTATTAGTCCAAAAAAAAAAGATGACGAAATTAGCAAAATTACAGTAAAGTCTATATAAATTAATAGTAAGTATATTTATAATCACTATAAATTAATAAAGTTCTTCAGTCACAAGTTTGACCAATGTAATTTTAGACACAATTCGATAATAATAGATAAAAAAATTTTAAAAAAAATATTTTTGTAAATATATGGTCCATCAATAATAGAAAATAATAATTATATCAAATTATCAAAAATATATATATTATATACACATTAATTTTTGTTAGAGATCATTTCTAATATTTTTACTATATCAAAAACTTATAGTTTTCTTTAAAACATGATACTTGTTATTTTCCTTGTAACTGATTCTATAAAATTATTATTTATAACATTTAAATCCTATTTGTAAATTTTTGTAGTTAAAATTTACCAATTTAAGAAAATTTCTAATTTATTGATAGAATAAAACTTATATAAATTAATATATTTTCACATTCCCAACATTATTCCCAACATTATTAATTTATAAAAGGTTTTACTGTATCTTTTTCAATTGGTGAACTTGAACATCTGACTCAATTTCAGTTCCGTTTACTTTCTCTCTTTAATTCACTATTTTCTCTGTTTTTTTCAAACATAGAAATCAATTCTCTTCAAACTTTTTTCATTCATACCTCTAAAAACACATTCATACTTGTAGCATAATTTCCTACATGCTACACTCTCACACTAACACTCAAAAGCAATGGATTAACCACCCCATACCAGGTATGATCATCACTAGCTTTTAGGGACATTACAAGCAAAAGACTACTAACTCTCTCAACCACTCCAACAACTCACTAATTTAACTAAACTTAGTTCTACTTAGAACACACCAACATACTTCAACTAAAAAAAACCCACCTGAAAACACTTATACTCTTGGGCCATAACCAAACCTGCAAGGCCCAAACCACTCTTTAATTCACAACACAAAACCTTTATTTTATTTGTTGACTTTCTTTTTCTTTTGTTGACCTCTCTTCTTCGACTCTTCTTCTTCTTTAGACTCCAAGTTTTCTCCTTGTACATAAAACGTGAGTTGTTTAGGGACAACCATCCCCTATGTTAGTGTGGCTTTTTCTCCTAAAGAATTCTGCAATTGTTTCACTAGTTTCTATTCAAACACCAAATTGATTAAAATCCCTAAATAGAGTCTCAGATTATTCTTCAAATAATAATCTCATTAGTTAAGTAGTATAGCTAGGTCTTACCCGAATGTTCCTTTAACGCCAAGGAGTAAACAAATATCACCCATACTATAAGACATAAATTAATCTTTGAATGTAGACATGCCAACATCCATGAAGTCCCAGGCGATTGTAAGAAAACTAATTAAACTTTTGTTTCAAAGGGATAAAATACACCACAATTATGGCAAAACGAAAACATAAATCAAAATCAAACGGGTATATCACTAGTAAAAACTGTTCAAATAATTACAGGTACTTGTTACTAAAATAATTGTAGCAAAATATAGATACAGAATATGACAAATTAGTGACAATATATAAAATAATTTAATTTTTAATTATTGTGTGGGTAAATGTAGATATATAGTGACAGATAGTTACCCAAATATTTTGTAATAAAATTGCTACATATTTTGTGACGTACCATATTGTAAAACCATTATCCACAACAGACATCGTCACTATGTATAATTAATAATTTAAAAATAATTATAGAAAAGGAGATTAATAATATAATACTTTTGTGACATACCATATTGTAGCACAAACTTTACTTCTAAATATAAAATTTGTTAAATATTACTCGTTTCACCTCAACACATAGAAAAAATCAAAAAACTCATTAACCTAATTATCTAAACGGAGAGCGACGCCCGTGAATCTCTCTCTCTTTCTCGCATCACGGCGATCCCTCTGTCCGACGAGAATTCATGGAATCGGAAGCAAACAGAGGATTGTGGTATCATGTCGCCGTCCATCACGTCATATCGCCGCCACAAACATCGGTAAAGGTAAGTCTCGCCTCTTGTTCTTCACTCCTTTCACTTTCCGCTTCGTTACCCTGTTCTAGGGATCAGAAATTGTCAAATAAGTTCTTTCTGGGCTCTCATAATTGATCTCCCTCTCTATCTAGGGTTATGTTAATTTATAGAGGATGAAGAAGTACAGAGGCAGATGCGGAGGTTTGTTTCTCTGGTTAATCACTCACTTTTGTTTTTCCTTCTTTGATTTTTGAAAAATACTTAGGTTCACTCCTAGGGTGAACCTTCTTGTTCACTTCTTCCTAATCAACCAATCAGAATCTTCTATACATTATCTTGTTTAAAAAATAAATCAAAATTAAATTAAAAAGCAATACATATTAAGGAAACAAATTCTGTATAATTTTTTTAAGGAAAGTTAAATATTGGCTTGATTTAGATTTTACAATTAGAATGAAATAATTTATCGGTTTGGGTTTACAAATAAGATGATTAGGGTTTAGATTTTACAATTCAAACAAAATTATATGTCGGTTTGGGTTTACAAATGAAGTGGTTAGGGTTTAGATTTTACAAAAACGAAATTATATGTCGGTTTGGGTTTACAAATGAAGTGGTTAGAGTTTAGATTTTACAATTAAACAAAATTATATGTCGGTTTGGGTTTACAAATGAGATGGTTAGGGTTTAAATTTTACAATTAGAACGAAATTATATGTCGGTTTGGGTTTACAAATGAGATGGTTAGGGTTTAGATTTTATAATTATAATGAAATTATATGTCGGTTTGGGTTTACAAATGAGATGGTTATGGTTTAGATTTTACAATTAGAATGAAATTATATATCGGTTTGGGTTTATAAATAAACGGTTTAAGTTTTTAATTTTATAATAATGTATACAGATTTTGTTTCCTTATTTTATAAGGAGGTGAATAAATAGGTTCTTAAATATATTATGACATGTCAGATTCCCAAGAATTGTCTTTCATTTTTTCGTACCCTCACTAAGTCAATCCTCTTACTTTATATGTCATATATGGAAGGCCACTCACATGACGAAGAAGAAAGTGAAAAACGAGGCCAAAGTGGGTATTATCAGATTATAGTTCTATATGATATTCTTATGTTGATTGAGTAATCATATCTATGTTTGTGTTTACGATTGTAGAGGAAATCAGTTTTTTTTTTTCTTTCTGGATATGAAATTACAACCCTTTTTCAAAACAGCTCACTGCTTACAAGGAATCAATCGAACTGAATATTGATCCCAAACTGAAACTTGAATTTGAGAAGGTAATATTTTTTTGTATGTAAATTTTGAACAGAAATTTGTTCTTCTTATATTCTCTGCAGTAGCTGTGGCCTTATCTAGTTGCGAGTTAGTTTTGCTAATTGAGCTTCATGGACATGCAGCTTTGTAGTCGTCTATTTGTCAGGAATCACTTTATAAGTAAGTTTCACTTCTTTGAATTTCACTTGATGCAACTACAGGGTGACAATTATTCTTCATGAGTATTTGACCTTTTAATAGCCTCATATAATTTTCTTGCAGATAGATCTAAGCTGTTTTCCTTGGTGATCTGAGTTTTTTTGCAGACTGCTAACTAAAGTTCCATAGACTTGATGGTCTAGCAGGTAAGCTTAAGCCTTAAGGTGTTTGACTATAATTTATATTCTGATTCTGAGATTGATCTTCACCAAGAAAACCTCTTGTTTTTAGATCTTCTTCAAAGTCACAGATTTTTTGATTCTCAAATCTTGAATTTGCTAACTGGTTGTTGAAATTTTTGTTTCAGGTTTGAATCACGGATTTCACGGACAGGTTCATGGAAGAAACTGTGTGACTGTTTAGTCTCTCGGTGGTTTAGCTTATGAAGTTTTTGTTATGTTAACATGTTTAATGGATTTCATACTTGTTAATGAGTTATTTTGAGAAGTGTATCTCAGCTGTTGTATAAGGCTATGAAGGAATCAAGAGAGTCAATGGAAGTTGGGCATATCACAAGATTGTGTTGCTGCTAGTTTACAACTTAGGTATTGACAGTAGATTTGTTGGTAGCTCAGGAATTATGTTTGGCCACACATAAATTGAGCTTGGCTAACATATTCTCTAAGACCTTGATGGTTCTAAGAGGGAACTCACGAGGATGATTCAAATCTTGTTTCAAGGTGGATAATTGGTTGAGCTTCTCTATTGGTGAGGATTAGATGTATGAAAATTGGTTTGAGTATTCTAAAGAGATTACAGTTTCCTATAGTGGATGCAACTGGACTTAGTTTATTAAACTCACGCTTGTAATTTTCTTTTGGGGGTTGGAGTGATAGTGAGTATCAATTATCAAAGAGGAGGGATAGTGTGTTCATCTACTTATTTTTAATTATGTTTTTAATTTTATTTTGTAATACAGTTTTTTTTTAAATGATGGTTTCATAATAATAAATATAGTATTTTTATTTTAATATTATTTCATTCCAAAAGTAAAACATTATTCATAATTTAAAAATAATTACTAAAAATATAAATAATTTGTATAAATACAATGTAACCATAATCATAAATTTGTTACATAAAAAGCTAGCAGCAGGTTGTATGGTTACAATTTTGTTCGTTACTTTTTGTAGCAAATTGCGACAGACATAAGTCACAAATAGAAGCTATTTGCTACTAATTAACTAGTATCTATTTGGTAGCAAATTACCATAATTAGTGACGGAGGTGAAATTTGCTACGACCAAATAATTACTAGTTAAATTTGTAGCAAAATAGTAACAAATATTTTTTTTTGCTACGAATAATTAAATCGTAACTATATAGAACAATTCTTCTAGGGTATATGAGCTTAAAACAAAATTAGGTCAATAATATTGAAACCAAAAAGTGAAAGAAAAAAAACCTAACTTTGTGAGAATATATATTTTTTTCAATCAAACTAACAAACCCTACGTACTTCCACCAAAAGTTTTATCTACCTTAAGTATATGAAGTTATGAACCCTACATAGTCATTAATTAAGATAGGGTTGCACCATCACACCATCACGATCGACGACATCGCTGACAACGAACAAGTTTCTTCAACTTAAACAAAAATTTACGAGCCATTGATTCTTGGCGTTTTGGATCTGTATCAGGTTTGGGTTTGTTGAACTTGTAGCTCTGTAGATAGATGTAACGACGACGACGACGTTTGTAATCATCTTCTTGACTCGAGATAAAGTCGGCACTCAGTTTCTCTGAAGTTACCTCTACATCACATGTTGACTTTTTCGGATTTCCTTCTCTATCCCAAACTTTTCCATAGATCCAATGCTCCATCGTCTTCTTCATCTTCTTCTCGTTAATAGTAAAAAGGTTTTGCAATACCAAAAGGGTTTGTGAAAACTTAGGGATTCAATCAATAGTGCATGGTGATAAAATTCAATCTAGCTTATATACTAACTAATCTATCCAATATATTATTTATCCTATTGAATTTTACTACAACATTTATTTAAGGCTTTTTAAATGGGCCAAAATTTAGGCCTCTGAGATCTCGTGAAGTTTTAACTAAGGTCTCAAATATTCTTTTCTATTCGTTCACTTACAATTCTGGTTTTACTTAAAGTTTGACCAATTTCGAGACCAAAAAAAAAAACTCAAAAACAGAATGAAATTATTGTTTTGTTTCTCGATTTGATAGAATGAAATAGTTTGCCGTAAAAGATTTTTTTAAAAAGAGAGATAAACCTTATGAATGTGGTGAGATTGTGAATCATTTAGTGAAAAGTACCTTTATTAGTATACTGCTTATAAGTATCTTTCATAAAACAATTACAAAGATGAAAATTGAAAAACAGAAGAGGGAAAAAAAAATGAAACAATAATGAAGAGAAACGCCACGTCATCCTCGTTATACAAAACGCCCATACAGCCTTCAAAAACGACACCGTTGGGTCTTCAGGAGAGGGCTCTCTTGTAGTATCTGTCTGTATACTTTTGTTTACAAAAAAATGAAATAATAATTTGCACACTCTGTTTTTTTTTTTTTTTTTTTCTTACCCCAACCCTTTAGAATAAAGTAAATGATTGTATAAGCCAGCCCTAACTTGAGGCCTAAGCAACTGAAATGCATCTGCGGTGACCCACTCGTGTTCTCATTTTCTGTCGTTTTGTCTCTTCTCTCCACACGTTTCCAATGTCTTGAGCGATGTTAACGGCGTCTGCTGATGCTCCGGCTAATCCTTTCCTAGTGAATCCGGCCGCGTATAGTCCCGATTTCCCTTTCCATGCGTTTGGAAACGGCGATTTCGGGAACCCGTTTTTCGAAAACAGATCGTTTTCTTGGAGCCATGAAGGGACGTTGCTACGGTAACCCGTGGCGAGTACCACAGCGTCAAGATCTAATCTCTGACCGTCTACTAGCTCCACATGGCTACGAGTAAACCGTCTGATTCCAGGGACGATTTCTACTTCGCCGGATTTGATTTTCTCCATAGCTCCAATGTCAAGAACTGGAGTCTTCCCTGTGACAACCTTGAGCTCCATTGGCCCCATCTTAGGCCTCTTTAGCCCATACTTTGTCAAGTTTCCCAAAATCAGCCATGCGAGGATGAGTAGAATCTTGTCTACTAGCCATAGAGGAAACCACTTCATCAACATCATTGAGATTTCGAAACTTGACTTGCCAAGAACCTCTCTTGGTAACACGTGAACTGAGCTACGAACAACCATGGATGCATTAGCATTGTGATTTGCGAGATCAAGTGAGACTTCCATGCCTGAGTTACCACATCCGACGACAAGAACACTCTTTCCTCTGTATTTCTCGCCGGATTTGTACTCACACGAGTGGATGACCTCGCCGTCGAACTCTGTTTTGAGGCCGTCGATCTCTGGAACAACTTTTTCCGCGTTTTCTCCCGTCGCCACCACTAGCCACCGGCAGATGTATTCCATCTCCGACCCCGAGGAAGAAGAGGATGATGTCTTGATGCGCCATAGACCACTAGTCTCGTCGTACCGAGCGGACTGAACACACTCGTTGAACTGAGGAGTAATTTCGAATTTGTTTGCGTAGGACTCAAGGTAATCGATGAACTGTCGTTTTGTTGGATATTCCGGGTAGTCTTCCGGGAAAGGCATTTTAGGTAATTGACAAACTTTCTTTGGTAAGTGAAGTTTGATTCTGTCGTAAGTACGTTTCTGCCATAATGAAGCTATGCAATCTGCTCTCTCCAATACCACAAATGGAACATCTTGCTCGCGGAGGCAAGCGGCTGTGGCAAGACCCGATGGCCCGGCTCCGACAATGACCGGACCGTTAACCCAAATGCACCGTCTTCTGTCTGAGAAATCTTCACTTCCCATGAGCCTAAACATGTTCTCCATTTTTAGAAGGTGAATTTGAATAAATCAAGATTGTATGTAGTAAAAATCGAATAATTTTTTGGGTGATTTTGATCGAAATGAGAAAGTATTGGTAGTGAAGTTTTTGTTTGTAGATTGAGGAATGAGATGTTTTGGAATGTGTTTGGAGGAAGAAGTGGTGTGGGTGTGTTTATATAATGGACGAACTTAGAGGAAGCAGCATGTGATCTTGTGATTTGCGCGTTCTAAGGTTTAGTTATTAATCAAATATAATAAACACAAAAGTTCTTCAATAAGTGTGTGTAATAATTTATGTAGGTTTCCCATTTAATCATATGCTTTCGCTAAAAATGCGAAATAGTTTATATTATATCTTAAGCTTTTTTTCTTATGGAATCATTCGATTCTTTTCTTCCAAAGCTTGTGATGGGACTTTGATTAGAGTATCTCATAACAAATCCATAATCATATGCCCCGGTTTATTAGTATTAATTAGTTGGTGATGATTATAATATAATTGCTTTATGGTATATATTGAGATTGTACTTACTGATAAAATAGCTTTGAATATTATTACAAAGATATCGTTTTAAAATTTTAATGATGTGAATGGGGGTAATCAACTGGGCACAATGGACCAATCATAATGACATTTCATATCATCCAAATTCTTCTGATCATATATGGTCCTATGATAATGATATACATCATCCGAATTCACTCATGAGCTTGTAGATGGCTATGGAGAATAAAACTGGATTGTGAAAATTACTTGTGATGTTGATACATAGACATAATTAATTTTTATTAGAGTTATTAGTAGCTAGGAAACAAACTGAAATTGCATAAATGAACAAAAGAATCAGTTGATATTACTAGTATGGTGTTCTTTTTGAGGATACTTTGACGTTCAAAAAAGGCCTTTAAATTAATAAACTAAAACACTGATTGGTAAAGACTGTTAATTAAGATGATAATTTTTCTATTTTTTTTTCTTTCCGGACTAATTCGTTTTCTTTACTTATGATTTATTCGTTTTCCATTTGAAACCAAGCATTTTGAAAAAGTTACTACTAATCAAGTTTGATAAAAAAAATGGCGTGGCAACGCATGCTGACAAGTATGCAACCACGTGGATTAGATGGTGAACTCAGGTGGGGGCTCAGTTTTGGCCCACTTCAACTCGGCTGCCGACTCTACCTAACCAGGCAGTGTAACCATGTCAAAACCAATTTGCAATTTTTTTTGTTTTTATAGAATAATCATCAATTCGTTTTTTCTTCTTCATCAGACCTGAGCAGGTGGATAATCCGTTTGGATTTGGATATTACTCGTTCGGGTTCAAGTAAACAGGTTTAGAAATAGAATCTATTGAATAATTTTAGAAATTTGGTTTGGATTTAGTTTAAGTACTTTTAGATTCGGATCAGTTTGGATTACAAATCTTGAAACCCGATTACTAGCGGAACTACCGGATAGCCACAAAAAAATCATTTAAAATTAAATAAATTAAAATAATTTTAACTAAATTTTGACATATATAACAAATATTTTATATGTATTTTAATTATTTTAAGTATTTAAGTATAAAACTAATTGATATATTCAAAATAAAAATTATAATTTTGAATAAATGAATTATATTAATGCTAAATATTATTAATATTATAAATATTTCTATATTTTTAGATTTTATGGATATCTGTTTGGGTAACGGGTATTACCCTAACCTGAACTCTAATCTACAGATTTAGTAATATAGAATTAATAGAATTATTTAGGTATATTTGGATTTAACCCGAACTTATATTTTTAGGTCTGATTCCAGATTAAATTTTCTGGTATAGGTTTTTTTGTCCAGCGTACTTTTGACAGCTAATACAATTCTTTTTGGGGTCAATTTGTTGTTGTAACTTTGTGATATCTTTATTTTTATAGATTTTTTTGTCCTTTATGGGGTTGTTCGTTTTATATTACTTTCGATGAATGTTCCGTTACAAAGTTTTTTTTTCTAGATTTATAAAATAAACTCTAAATGGAAAAGTTATATTCCATAATTTTATAACTATTGGAACTTAGTGGATGTACAACGGACGATGTGATTGTACATATATACTTTCTTTTCGTGTACATTTATATATCATTATATGTTTGAAACGGTCTATAAGAATTCGTAATATAACCAAATGACTCTTGATCTATCGCGTTTTCTTGTACTTGCTAAATATTGTACTACAAAATCACAACTGATCGTACTCACCAAGGAATCAAACAACCGCACTAGTATCTTGTTTGCAATAGCTTGAAAACCAAAGGTAACTTGCTCTAGTAAAATTTTTTAAACTGCTAAAAACCCTTCTTGAGACACTTAAGCTTAGTCTTATATATTTGTTATCTCCTTCATGCAATATAATATCATAAGCTAACCTATGACTATGAGTCTACGTCGTCGTCCATCACTCGATTACAATTTATGAAGCACTAATACCCCCGCAGCTAGTATAAGTTCGTTTCTTCAATGTAACATGCATGTTTTGGAGATAATTACAGTGTTTTGAGAAAATGATGTTTGTTTATTATCTCCTACAGATTGAGTTAAGTTTCTCATAAAACATTATTCACACCGAATCGTAACACTCAACAAAATTGATTAGTGAATCATTTATATAAATTTAATACTGACTTTCTTTCTTCTTTTCTTTTGGCAATGATCGAATTGAGCATTTAGATTACCATTGTAAGATCATTTTTTCATGTGGTAATTAATTATAATCTAGATTAGAAATGGATTACATTGACCGGCCTTGGTTAAACTTTTCCACCGGCACTTAAATTTGGTTGGTGCCTTGGTGGCATATGTATACTTTTCATCACTATATTATAATATAATTAGAATTATAATTAGATGTAAATCGAATAGTACAATAAAAATCTTTTGCATTTTCAGTTTTAATTGAGGTTCAATGATCACGTCATTAGAAAGCTCCTTTTGTAGTTGTAGACTAGGATGCGTGCTACAGCACGGATTGAAATTTTTTTTTTATATTATAAATTTATAATAAAATATAATTTATATGATTGTTTTGAAAAGTTTTTTTTGAATAAAATATTATACAATAAAATCATATGCTAAATATAATGGCTTGAAAAAAACATCTATTTGTAAGTTTTATATTGTTAATTTTGTAAATTTTTGTATGAGATATGATTATGTTTGTTGTTTGTTGTAATTTTAGTGTTTGAACATGTTTGGTGAAAGTGTTTTAATATGACTCGTGCTATAAGATTTTATTTTATCTGCACAATAAGATTTCGGAAAATCACGATTAAGTGTGATAAATTGCCATTTTTTTTATATCTAACAGTATAATATTGTAACAATACATGAAATACTAAAGATTTTATTTTGGAAATTGTATAAATCATTGAAATATTCTTATTCAGAGGATTCTTTGAGGTATTCTTAAGTGCATATTGACCAATTAATCTATAATCGTTTTTTGTAACCAATCTATATTTAATTTATAACCTATTTTATAACCAATTTATAAAAATTATATAATTTACAAAAAAAGTTGTATACTTCCATTTTATTATACAGAAGATATTACAAAAAGATACTTTTGCAATGATTATATTCTTACTTATTTATATATTAAATTATCTTTTAGGTGTAATAATGGAGAATTTTTATACATGTTATCAAATTTAACAAAGAATGTATAGTTTTTGGCTCACATGGCTCCTTCCTTCCCACAAGCTGAGTATATCATTACATAAAATAAATAATAAAATTATCGAAGAAAATCTTAACAATATCCTTATCATTTTCCCAGTTGATATATTTATCCTAAGAATAATTAAGAATCCCCCATAATTGCCGAATTTTAGTAGTTGAAAGAATCCAAAGAAATTGACCAAATTTGTGTCAACGGCCTCTTCGCATAGAGACATCCTATTATATTAATTGAGAAGTACAAATATGAAACTAACCTTAAAATATGTAAAAAATTACATTCAATTGCCATTAGAAAAAATTAATTAAGCTTAATTAATTAATTTAAATAAATATAATTAATTAAAAATAAAAACACTCACAGATCAAATATTAAAAAATCTAAAAATACATTTTCTTTCTCTAATAAATTATGGACGAAATTACTAATTATTTTTTAAAAATATATATAAACCAATCAGAATTTTAAAAATTAAGATTTTATATCCAAGTATACAATACAATTATTTTTAATAACTAAATTCAAAATTTTTGTTAAGATTGCAAATTATGATTCTCCTATCATGTTTATTTTATTTTATTTACAAATTGTTTGGAATTTTCATATAATACTTATCATTAATAATTGCATATTTTTCTGCATATGTTGTAATTTGAATTTTTTAAAACGAAGATATATTACTCAATGTATGAAAATGTGTGTTTTAATTTTCATATTGGCGGCTTGGTAAAACTAAATGTATGAACAATTACTATTTTATATTTCACAAAATAATGATGCAAATACAACAAATAAACAATATAAACTGTAATAATACGTAAAAAATAAAATAGTATAATATTCTAAAATAATTAGTATTCAAATAGACTAATAAATTTACATAACAATTAAAAATAAATATTATCTCAAACAAAACAATTAAAATAAAATTATTATTATTTTATAAATTTTTTAAAAATTGTTGATCCGTGCTTTAAGCACGGGATATATCCTAGTTAATGACGTATTTGACTAGTAGTGTACATAGAATGTGTATATACAAACAAATATGAGAAATATTAGTATATAAAAATATGCATTAAAAATATGAGTTTTAAAAATTGTAATTGGTATTCAATACTATTAGGTAGACAGTAGACTAGCCAAATGAGTTTGGTTGCTTCCATACAAAGCGGAAATTTAAGTCGTTTGCCAAATCAGAGAAGTAATTGGGAAGGTTTAAGATGAAAATATTAAAGTATTGATGATAATGTGAAAGTCCATAAAACCAAAAACAATTCATATGCATAAAACTTAATATGCATGAATAATTTCTGATACTACAGATATATATATATATATATATATATATATATATACGTGAGTAATATGACACATTAACAAGTAATATTAACAGAAACCAATAGAAAATACATATAATTATATATATATATATATTAAGTGTTATTATATGATTGGTTTATGTTAATTTATGCTAACACAACACAAGTGTGAATTTCCATAAGTAGTTAGTTATATGAGATAACTTATTAGCGTTTCCCGACTCTACCGTTTGAGTAGTCAAATAATGCTTTGGTTAAGTTACCGGAATCTTTAACAAAAAAAAAAAAGAAAAAAAAAAGTTACCGGAATCGAAAAAAATTAAATAGGTTTGTATTGTATATAGTAAATGTGAGAGAAGGTCGCTCTACTATATTTTTTTTTATGTAGGTATGATGAAAACTGAAAAGCCAAATTCTTCTTTCTTGACTAAAGGAAACACCAACAACAACAAAAATATATTCAAATTAAATTCTAATCGTTGCATGATAATTTGAAAATGTATGATGAAAATTAGAATAAAAGTCTTAATTATTGAGAGAATCTAATTTAATTGGGTTCTCGAAATCTTATACGTGGCGTTTTCATCCATATGCATGCACATATATTTCCTCCACGTAGTCGTAATGTGCATGCAAAAAAAGTTGAATAAGTATAAAACCTAATTAAGTTATCGAATAAGTACATATTAATGGTGGTTAGTCACTAATCTCTATCTATGAATGTCAAGAAAATTATATCAGGAGGGACTGCTACGCGTCGGGCATAAATTCATTTGACCAAAGTCGTTAAGACCTTCCTCAAAAATTGTTTTTTTGTTATCCAAAACAAAAACTTCTGCTGATAGATTTTAGGGATTTTGTGCATTCTTTACAAAACTTAAGTTGGAATAAACAATTTAGAAGAAGATCTTGCATGTGCCATGATCTAGCTTAAATTTTTCTTAAACCATTACTCAGATTCCCTCAAGAAGAAAGTCAAACTTGTTTTTTATTTTTTGTTTTTCTTTTGATAAATGTTTGTTTCCTTTCGTTTTAGGCAAGCCAAATTTGTCTTTTCCGATAATTTTTTTTTTCTTCTTCGTCAAATTAGGGCAAATTATACTTGTTTCTACTTCATATACATACACATACAACATATATAGACACTACAAAAAAAACTTTGTTGTTGAAGAAAGGCTTATATACACATAACTATTGGGACATAAAAAACATGCATACATAATACCGATTCACCTTTTATAGGTAGTGATAAATTAGTGTATAGTACTGTGTAAAATTTTAAACTACATTATGAAATGACCGACTTTGAGTAAATATGGGAATTCGATATGATTCGATTCACATTTTAATTTGGGAGGGAATCATAATCTTTAAGAACATGCTAAATATATTTGAATAGAAGATGCTTATTTTGACTATATGTTGGGAATAAATTGATTTGGTTAATCAATTAATTAGTTAAAATATATAGCGAAGAACAAAATTTTCTCTATTAGTTATTTAATTAATTACTTCACCAAGAAATAATTAGATTGAGTCAAGGAATTACGAGAGAAGCAGAAAACACATGAGGCACATGGAAATTACGATTTTCTAATGATTATAGTAATTATTGTATAAGAATTCGGTTACATGAAAATTGAGAAATAATACCAAGGAATATTTGGACCGTTAAGTATGGTTAATGTTGTAACTGGTCAAAGTAAAGATTCTTAAATTGAGTGGTCAGTCAAAGTTTATAGTCACCATACTCGCACTCATTGTTTATATACACTAGATGAGTACCCGCATATATTTATATATATATATATATATATTTATTATATTATTTTTTCAATTTTTTATATTTTTATATTTAAAAAATTAAAAATTATATATTAACAAACAAAACTAAAATTTTTTTGTAAGTAAGTAATGAATACTAAATTTTGTTTACAGCTAAATCTTATTGTAAAAGAATTTTTGCAAACTAAAACTATTAGCATATTTTTTAGAAAGTAAAATAATCATACCATTTGCACATTTGATTGGTAGATAAAAACATTTAAGCATTTTTCAATTTTTGTCTAAAACTTAGATATATTTATATTTAAGCTTCTCAACTAAAGACCATGGGACTCTCAAATTCTCTTTTATCAAAAATTTTTTCATGCAGTTTGGTCTTCAATGTTATAATTAAAATAGAAAATTTCCCTTCCTGCTAACTATTCAATTTTTTGAATACAACTTTAGAATTTAATTTTCAATAAGAATTTTATTTAATTTCCTTCTTCTTTTCTCTCAGTATTTTCCTCAAGCAACATTCTATCATTGATTTAACTATCTTTCATTCAATAGTGAACGAAACTCTGATCTTTTTTATATATAAATTTTATTTCTCTAAGGACACACTTTCATGAATTTTTCTACAATATTAACAAAATTCTCAGTCACTGCAGCAACTCTTCAAATTGTTAAGAAAATTCTAACGCCTAAACTATATGTTAATATCTTCATGGTTTACCTAAGAGGACGAAGTAAATATTTGGTTTATTATATAAATATTAAAACTGTTTGTGATATGAAATGCCGAAAAATATGAAATATGGAAGTTTATATCGAGAATTGGAGTGAAGTCGATTTAATTTACAGTTGGTTTACTAAACTGGTAGATTTATTAATTAAATCAAAGGATGGTTTAATTAATTATGGTTTAAATAAATCTTGGTTTAATATAATTAAATCAAGGTTTATTATAATTAAACCAAAAACCCTTTTTTTGTTAATAAGATGACGCCTCCTTCCTGTTATTTTCGTGAATGACTGAAAGAAAACGAAGAAAACAAAGAGAAGAAGTGCTCATTCACGTGTGAGAAGAGGAGAAGGGAGAGTAAACTTGATTTTTGGTGTTCAAAGCAAAAGGAACATAATCGTTAGGGTTTAGGAAAAGGAGGATCTGACTGCTCAAATCGGTTCGAAAGGTATTGATTTTTGGTAGGGTTGTAGCTAAGAGATTTTTCGTACACTCTCATTTTTATAGAAATGAATTTGAGTTAATATTCTAGGAGATATTGGCAGTTTCGTGGGGCGTTTCTTCTCAGTCGCGGATTGAGACCAGCGGGTGTTTTGAGATCGATTGCGGTTTCATCTGAGATGTGATCGTGCTGAAATTTTGAGGGAAGCTTTGTGACGTCTAGGGCTAGCTTTTCACCGGAGGGATTTGATAGTTAACGGTTGGTTTTTATTTTAGGATTTCGTCTTTGAAACTGTTCTTTTCTGATGTTTCTGTCCAGTTTTGCTATGAGTCGTTTTTGGTTGTGTGGCTTGTTGTAGGGCGTTGCTGGGCTGTTTCAGAGGATAGTAGAGTCTCAACTGGTTGTATTCGTTGTTATAATCAGTTTGATAAGGTGAGTGCGTGACCATGAGCTTATCTAAGCGATTGGCTTGTATAACTTGTTTTGTGTGAAGTTGTGTAGGTGTGATGAATGTGTTATTGGATGTTCTGTTCAATGGCTGGTTTGTTATGTTTTATTTGTGGTTATACTCTTGATTTGCTTGTGTGTATAGCTCGTAGATGGGAGGATCGTCTCACTGGGTATTTCTGGTAATACTCACGCATCTCATTGTGTTTGTGGTGCAGGTAATGTGTAGCGTGGAATCATGGAGATGAGGAGGGGGATGATCTAGGGTCTCGTTTGTGTGTTGTTGGTTATATTGTTTATGTTGGAACCTTGGATAGAGTTATGCTGTTTGATGGATATGATGGTTAGGAGTGTTATTGTATTACTATTGATGTGTATTGGTTTTGTATTATTGGTATGTTTCCGTTGTGCTTAATGATTATTGCTGGTTTAATGATGAGTTGTGGTTTGAGTTGGTTAATTAAGTAGTATGAGATGCTTAATTATGTATTGCATTTATTATAAATAAAAAAACGGTCGGGTTGTTTCATGAAGAAAGAAGAAAATACATGGGAGATGATTCAGATTCCTTTTTAGTTTATAAGTTTACTTTTAATTTAGGTGTTTTTAATTTGGATGACAAGTGTAACTTTTTCCACTACTAATGTGTCGTTTATATGGAGAGAGTTAACTTACTTTTATAGTATAAATATATATATATATATAACTAAGCTTAGTTAGCCAATACTTAATGTATCTATCAATATATATATATATATATATATATATATATATATAGAAAATAAAAAGAGAAGCATCTATGGTTAAAGTGGATTATTGAACTTAATTACTTTTATCCAGAACTGAAACATTTATTTTCATAAAAGAAAAGAAAAATAGCAGTGAAAGCTAAGCCGTGGTGGTGGTGACCATCAAAGCCATGAGGGTCAATATAACTGAGTCCACATAAAAATGGTCAGCTAAATTGATTGGCCCATTAGTGTGATTGACATCAAGTTGATCATTGGTATGGTGGGCATTGGCTTAGGTTTCGTGTAAGTGTTTTCGTTTTTTTTTTCTTTCATTTATGTGTCATTATTATTTTATATTCATCATGTTTTTGAAATCGACTAGGGATCGGAAGAGTTCACTATGAGTCATTGGCGTTCACGGATTTGGATTTTGTCGATGGGATTTGTTTAATTTAGCCATCATCTCTTTAGGTTCTCGTGTTTGGTTTTACACAAGTAATGGACTGAATTTGTTAAGGTATTCATAAGTGGATGTAATAGTAACGAGGCGGCAGAGTTAAAATGTATGTTTCGTTCTTTTAATTACTTTATACCATAAAATATTATTGAATGAAAACCAAATTAAATTGGATTTTTAATTTTCGTTTGGATCCTACTGATCCTAACATTGTGACATGATGAGCCAATAGACGACAACCTTAACTATTCAGAATTAACCAGAGAATCCCATCTCGATTTTGTTCTTTTATAGCCATAAATATTGTTTGGACCAAACTTGTTGTGTGAGAGGTAGTTCAAAGAAAAGATGGATGGTGATGTCTTTAAATTCGAGAATGACTAATATTCATTTTCATATAAACTAATATATATATGTATATATTTTTTTTTTTGAACAAATATAAACGATGAGATATTAGATATAAAAATCAGTCAATGTTCTATTATCCAATTTTTTGATTGTTACATTAAAAAAAAATTAAAATTAAGATAGGCCATTTTTATTTGCATGTTGCTAAATTCACCAAATTGGTATTGGGTCAAAAGAACGACGCAAACTAGAGAACAAAATTATGAACTGTGACAGCTTTTGAAGCCACATTGGAATAACAATCCAATAAGGTGAAAAAACTACAGTTGTAATTTGGTCCTGTAAGATGTTCTTGGTACCACAATAAATCATATTCAAATTGGATAAAAACTGAATAATACTAGATATGTTTAATGTTTTGAAAGGATATGAGATGTTGAAATGGTATGATGGCTGCTGCACCTTGTACCTTTGAGCATGGCAGCCATTAGAAAATATCATGTGTTTTGAAAGATACTAGCCAAAACAAAAACAAAAAAAAAATCATCATTGAAAAATATTAAGGATGCTTCGACCTTTCGTTGGAGGTCCCGCCTCTCTTCGGTTCGTCCTTTACAAAAAACCTTCAATTGGGACCATCCCTAGCCTTATCGCACCCGCTTCTTGAAACTTTCAGTTCTGAGCAAGAAATAAATTTTTGAGCTTTTAAGCTCACAAAACTGACCACAAATCATATATTTGACCAAGCTCAAAACTAGATATTCTCTTCCGCTTCTATCTCCTCCCCCGGTTTCTAGACTCCTAGGCCAGTTGCGTATCCTAAATCTTACTTGAGCTCTCGAGAGTCTTTTTGTTCTCCCATAACTTGTTAATATGTCAAACTCATATATTTACACTTGCGAGTCACTCTTTGAATGTTGAAAGTTGGCAACAACCCATCCCAAAACTGACGTTTAATATGTCTTTTAACGGTTTGAACCATCTATTGCTGTAGTGTTTCTGATGCTTATTCATTCCAACTTAAAACTATACCCAAAAGAAATTGAGAAGAAAAAACAAATGAAGCGTTTTATGTTCATAAAAATAAACCACTTAATAAGTCATATAATGGAGCATGTACTGTTCTTAAAACTTTGTACAACAAACAAAGGGATCTTCAACTTTTCAACATATAATATAGTCACTCTAAAAACCTTTATAAAAAGAAACGAAAAATTTGAGGTCAAAAATAATAAATGAATGAATAGTTGAGAATTACAGAAAACATCCAAAACAAAGAGGAATTTACACCTTTTCCCATCTTCTTTTCCTTTTGGTTCAGGAAGGCCCTTCCCTCTTCCACTTCACTCTAAAAAAATCACAGAGGAAGAGCTTTATCATAATCTGAGCTTCTCAACTTTCAAGAACTTAGTGCAAGAATACAAATGCTGGATTCTCAAGAAGTTCTTCTGCTGGTTTAATTCCTACAAAGTCCTTCTCTTCCATCGAACTTGATATATCATCGATTGAGAAAGGAATGCTGCAAAATTAATAGTTACCAATAAAAAAAAGTTAGTTGTAAAGTATCTTGGATCATTTTAAATCCTAAACCTAAAAATCTTATTAAAAGTGTATGCTTTCTTTGCATATCACAAAACATAGTCTTACCTGGAATCATCATCCAACAAGAAGGAATCACTATCTGCATCATTGGATTCCTCTGTCATGAGTGCCCGCATACTCGAAATAACCTGCGATATATTTTGAATTTTGTTCAGCATCTCTACAAACTGAACAAGAAAATTGATAATTTTAATTTCATGTTGGAAGTCAAAGAAAAGTTTTTAGGTACTTCTTGTGAGACGCTTCGGGTGTTATAGCTATCATCCCAGTATAAGGTGCAAATACGGTAAAGCTGCTGGACACTAAGGACCTGTAAAAATGAAAGAAAAAAAAAAGAAGAGAATGTTAAGGCAAATAGAATGAGTGAATGAACATCAAGTGTGTTTGTAGAAACTTGAAAACCAGAGCCTTACCGGGCAAAGATCGTTTGCTATTTCATCGTATGAGATTCTGTATTTCTGGTGGATAACCTGCAGGCAAAAAAAAAAAAGAAGAATAAAGTAATGTTATTGTAGTTTAAAGGATCATGATTATCAAGAAACAACTAAATTTTTCCATATGGACCAACATGAGTTCAATCGAAAACTGTCCATAACTAAAACGGATTATTAACAAGAATGTAGGAATTATAACATACCAGGAACCCAACGGCTTGTCTGATATGTTTCAGTTCTTCCCAAGACGGGCCAGCATACTGCCAAGTCACGGAAAAGAATTTTTTTTTTTTTTAATAGGACGTTATGAGAAAAATTGTAAGTGTTTTAGTAAGAAATGATGACTCAGAAATTTTACTTCTTTGGCTTGACAACACCATAGCTCTAGCTCGGCAAGCCCAGATTTTACAAATTCACCATTGCTAAACGTACAGCACTCTTTACGCAGAAGGAGGCTGTACGATACCAGAAAAAGCCATGTAAGAGAAGAAACAAAGTGCATAGTTTTGTAATACGTCAACCAGAATTAAACTTACCTGTTGAAAAGTTGTACGTTGATGAAAGAGAAAGTTTGAGAGTATATCTTCTGGATGAGTACTAAAGGAACCTGAACATTTCACGTAAAATATGAGTGAGAACACACAGTATAATGCCAATGGTAACACTATAATTTTCCTTACATGATTTTCTTTCAATGTGACAAGAAGCGAATTGAGACCGTCGATAATGCTTTGCCAGTGAACTGCAGGAGAATCTTTTCCAAAGGACCTACCAGATCTTAGCATCCCTCCTTTAGAAGATCTCGGTGCCTGAAGTTTTCATTTAGAAAAACAAATTTATCATCAAAGGGGGAAAAAAAAAACCTTAAAGCATTATTATACAAAGAATCCAGCAACAAACCTGAATGCATAGAGAAAGTAAAATTGATAACTCTTTCTTCAAGTTATCCCTAACCATCCCAAACATTTTCTCAACATAGGCTGCAAGCTGTTGCTTGAAAAGCAGAGCAGGGTACTTGGCCTCCACTGGTCGGACCACTGCAAGAGCAGCGGCTTCAGCTGCTGCAGCGAGGTGGCCTGAAGCGGGTGACGAGCGGAAGCTCTGGTGAACAAGACAGGGAGAGAAGATAGTTAAGAGTGATATCGTAAGCAAAAGTTAAACCAAAAAGCCATATTAACTCAAAAGAAATTGTAATACAAACCATGGCCATCCTTCCAAACAAAGAAGTTGACGCTGGTGGCTTCTTGCTTTGTGTTCCTCCGCTGCCACCGGTTTTGAGACTTTTTTGAAGCAAAAATAGTAGTGCTGATGTGGTTGTCAACCAATACGCCAAGTGACTATTGTCATCCTCATTCTGAAAAAATCAGCAGAAAGGTGAAACTTCCAAGTTTAAGTAATCTTATTATTCATGACCTTGCATAATCTATATTTCAGATAAGCAAATGACAAAGCCACTACACACAAGGTTCTTAAGACATTTGAAAGAAACTTAGATCTTGGACAGACCAATATCCCATCATGTATGCAAATCCTACGCTGAAACAATATGAAGAAATGCATTCCCAATTACCTCAATCGCAGAACCAATCATCTGAATCAGACGATCAAACACATTAGTCTTCTCAGACTCGAAACACTTCCAGTGAAGTAGACACTTGTATATCGTAAATGCAGCCACAGGTTTTCCATTACTGAAACCGATGTTGTCTTTTACACAGTCAATGAGAGCATCAACATTCATCTGTAGCGACAATACAAATCAAGTTAGCAGAATTAGTTACTAATAGCTTTGTGAAGATATTACTTTGAAGTAATTAGACAACATACAATTTGACGTTCTGCAGCAGATTTAACAGGCTTGCCATCAACTGGTGTTGTAAACTCGGCTTCCTAGAAAACAGACTTCACAGATCAATAAACTGTTGGGGAAAAAAACATGATGAGAAACAAGTAACCGAGATAGCTGGTTGGAGGAACTATACATTGAACTCCATTTCCAAGTTTGTTTGGTGGCCATTTTCCAAATTCTACAAACAGAATTGAGAACAAAGTTAACATTTTATGGCCGTTTAGAAGGCAGCTACACGGTCACATTTGAGAGTTGCAGAGAAAACTTTCTACCTTAATAGGTACAGTTGGAGGATGTCCTAGGTTTGTCCTCACAGGAGTGCTTAAGATTGTTTGCTGATGCATAATTTTCTTCTCAGCTTCCATGTCTAATATTTTCTCTTCAAGCCTGCAGATGAAACATCAGACATAATTCGAACAAGACAAGTAAGATAATACCCCAAGCTCCCAACAATGCTCCGGAAGATAAGACTGTTGCAAAAGATACCTCTGCATTGCAGTCGTCAACTTCACTAGTTTAGATTCAGCCTCCAATGCTTGCTTTAGTCTATCCTGGCTAATCTGCGTTGTCTCTTGAAGTTTTTTCTCTGTCTCATCGATTTTCATTTCCAGTGAACTCACCATACCCTGTATAAGACGAGCAATTCAGACAAAAAGACATCGTTTGTCATTTGGAGAGATCTGTGTAATTGGTATTCTCAAATATTGCATATTTTGGGTCTTCTCCAGTAAGTACGCTACAACTTCAAAAAGTTTCACAAACCTTCAGCTTTTCATTTTCATTTGTGATCTTGTCCATTAATTGCTGATCAACCACAGGAATCTCCTTAATAATTGGGGCAATCTCGGCAACTTTCTTGGCAGCTTCACGTTCTTTAATAAGCAATGCCTCAGTTTCTTTGCACTTAAGTTGCAATTCCTCCAAAGAAGACTGCGCTTTTGCACTTTCTTGTTTTTTGGCCTCTTCCAGATCAGTCTGCAACGTTGAAAGAGGATTAAAAACTCTCAATAAACTTTATATAATGCAAGAAACCGAAAGAAATTAGGGTCAGATTTGCCGAAGACAAAATGTGGTTCCTCAAACAGCAATCTCACCCTTATCCGTTTCTCTAATTGCAATCTCCAGGTCAGGTCTTCAACTTGCTTCTCTAGCTTGTTCTTGGCTTCTTGAAGTGCTCCAGTTTCTCGAGCAGCCTGTGTAAAAATCAAATTTGAAAAAAAAACTCAGTTAATTTCATTCAAAGCTATATCCTCACAAGTGAGCCTTTGAGACAAAAGACCATGGAACAACACTAGACACAGAAAGAAACCACATCTCACCATCTTAAGCTTTCGAAGTTCTCCACGAGCAACCTTTGATCTCCATGCACATTGGGTCGTGATAGCTGCTTTCTTTAGTTTTCTGTAATGTAGTCGAGCCAAGTATCCACGACACCAAGTCTATAATAACATTAAACATTACCACGATCAGAATATGACAGAGAGAACAACTGTTTCCTCGTTGTTTACGAAAAACCACCCGTTGTTTATGAAAAACCAATCTCATTATAAACATTGGTGTTCTCTGACGAGTTGACCTTCTAATAGTACCACACGTCTGCAATTTTGATTTAGTTGTACCTGAATTATTATTGCAGCTTTGGTCTGCCTTCTGAAACATAGTTCTTTACGGGCAACCATACCACGCATACCAGCTTGAACCGAAACAGCAGCAGAACATAGCTCTGTGTAAGCCTTTCTAGCCAGAAACCTACGCAAGTCTCTCTGAATTTTTAAAGCAGCTGCTTCCCTGCGCATGCCTTCATATACACTTCTAGCGAGATAACCTGGCAAAAAGAGAGGCACATAGGTTTGCACAAGTTAGTCAAGAATTTAAATAAAAGAAAAATGACTAAGAATGATAGACATGTTCCGGCAGAACATTCAAATACCTCTGCAAACTGACTGAATTTGTTTAGCAGAATTACGCAGAACGATGAAACTCTTTTTAGCAAGATATGACCGAACTTTTCTCTGAATAATGCTTGCTGATCTTCCCAAGACCTCAGTCCTTCGGGTATCCAAGTCTGCCATTTGTCCAGCCCTAAGAAACACTTTTGTCTTGCCAATCTACAAAGGCAAAATGTCAGTCCTCCACTATAAATGTAACTCATACAAAAAAAAAAACTTTGATGTGGCAATTACCTGGTACCCTTCGAGTTCCACTTTGTCCAGAAGCTTCTTGCAAGCAGCAGGGTCATCAGAGCTGTTATAAAAGGAATCAGTTAAGACATGTCAACGGACTCTAATCACTCACCAAATGGAAATCCTAAGAGGGAACATCTTACTTCTTTACCAACACTTCTGGAGCAAGAATACCAAATCTGGCCAAGAATTCGTCAAAATGTTTCCTAGTAGGATAGCCAGCACAACTAATCCTGATTGCCTCCATCACTCCCTAAAGTCATGAACACAAACAATATCCTTCTTTCAGAAATAGAAAATTTTCACGAGAAACTGAACTACAAAATCGAAAGAGAATGTCATTCGCACCCCACAACGTAATTGCTGTAAAATGTTTTCGTTTTCAAAGATGCCAGGCTTCAGAAGGTTATTTGGTTTTATACAACGAATATAGTGTGGCTCCGTGGTATTGAGAATCTCGAGCAATGATACCAATTGTTGCTGAAAAGAAGCACAAAATGGAATTAAGTGACCAAATTGTTTAATAACCTATGTTAAGTCAAAATTGGAAACCAAAGGTAAGGCTCACCTTGAAACGGGTACCTATAGATGAGAATTTTGATTGTTTGGAATCATCAGACGCTGGTGGGAACAAACTTGCTACAAAGGAACAACTAGAAGAATTTAACAATGCTTGATGCTCGGCAATAACGTAATCTTTGTTCTTGTCCAGGAAAAGTTCTGTCTGATAAGTGACCTGGAACAATACCCCAATGGTTGTTAGACCATATAACTATGGAACAATTACTGAAATTTCTTGGAACAATTTTCACAATCATGTGAACCAATGAAAGCAACGGCTGCTCACATCACCAGCATAATGGCAAATGGTGAAGTCGCTACGAGCTAATTTTGGCTTGGTAAAGCGCTTGTGGTTTTTAAATGTCTGGTATAGCTTCTGTGCAAAAGTTTCATGAGTTGACCTTGGAAACATGCTGCACGGCAAAAGTCTCACTTCAGCTATATTGCTCAGAAAGAAAACCATATTTGAGAAAGCAAACTGAAAGCACAGTAATTAACGGACATAAATCTTAGATTGTAGAAAAAAAGAAAGAGTTCAGAATCAATAGCTTAGGTTTCATACTCACCAAGCTTCATCTAGCAGAGCAATAATACCTCCAGGTTTCTGAAGAACACAAAAAAAGGAAACAAACACCAAGAATGAGCATACGATCAAAGGAGATCACAATTGTTGACTGTGGGAAAAAGAAAAAATGGCTTGGACGCTTTAAGAGTATCGTAAGACTGTTCTGAATAAGCTAACAACTCCAAAGAACAGTGTAAATATACAGAAATGTATCATCAAACACAGACCTTTTCTATTAGGTCTAAAATATCTTGATTGTCTACGAACTCTATATAGCTCCAGTTGATCTCCTCCTTCTTATATTCCTCTTGCTCCATTTTAAAGACATGCTGCACGGAAAGAAGTGTCACATCTCAGAACAATAGGCACTACAGAATTTAGAAATGATAAATAATAGAAAAGTGTAAAGAGTTTCTTCTAATCAAACCTGATTAAAATGCTGTTGAAGTTTTTCATTGGTCAAGTTAATGCAAAATTGCTCAAAACTGTAATGAAACTTGAGATTGTAAGTATTAGGCCAAAGAACAACAAGAAACAGTCATGAATAATTCTATACCAAAAACGTTTCATCAGTTGCATTCTACATTGATATATATATATATATGAATACGTATCTAACAGTACTCTCCTTACAAAACAAACTTAGTCGGATAACCTCAGCTCACTATTTGATAGGAGAAAATCTGAATCGTCCATGTTAGAAATAAGCTAGCTTGACTATCAAACTGATCAGACCATTATATTATGGTGAAGTATCATAGTTCAATCCACTTTATTAAAGCAACCCATCTAACCAATAACGAAAACAACAAGCATACCACTTAAGCACCTGTTTGTCTTGAAACTCTCGAATCCATAAATATCAAGAACACCAATCAAATACTTTGAGTCAGGGTCTTGACCAATTGAGCTATTTATCTTGTCAACAAGCCTGCAAGAGCATAAAGGATTAGTATATAAAATGATGACAAAGCACCTTCGAGGCGTATTTACTTCAAATAAGGAGAAGCAGCAATTGAATATCGTCATCAGGGTAGAATCAAGAAACCCACCAGTCAAACAATCTTGAGTACATGACTTTAGCCAGAGCATCTCTACTAAGAGTAGCAGCTTCAGGATCAAGAGTTTTAGTAATAGTTTCATCACGAGTTACCATGATACGTTTGCACAGAGAATCCTCAAGTGCCTTCTCATCACAGCTGGAAATGAAGACGATATAAATAAGGAAACCTACTTCAGTCCAAAAATAGAAGAAAACAAAACAAAACTATCATTTTCGCTATTAGTCGAGGCATTTACCTGAGAAGCTCGGCTGCAGTTCTAAGATGAAACAAGGATTTCTCATCTTTGGGAATAGATGAATCAATCTCTGCTCCCTTAGCAAACTCAACATTCCCGAGATGGAGAATAGCCGCCACGACGCTGAAAATCGCATCCTGAAACAAGATATTAGTAAAGTATAGAATCTGTTTACAGAGGCAATAGAGCAGCTTTGGCTAAAACCTAACTGCTGGAAATCTGTGATGAGTACCTGCTCCTCGGTACTGATCCCGACGACATCCATAGCCCGTCTTGTGGCATGATATTCCTCAGCATCATTTATACTATCCAACTCTAGACATTTAGACTGATTGAGATAGTGGTATGTCTTTGGTCTATCCAACTTGAATTTCTTCACATCCTGATATCAGAAAACAAGATATGCGTTTATATGCCAAACAAGGCTCAGATACTCGACATGTATCAGCAAGTTATCCAGTGTTACATACTGCGAAGCAGATTACAAAACTTACTTCTTCTGGAGCAGCACAAATCATGTAGAAACAGTGATAGTTTCTTTCAGGATCAGAGACCTGACAAACACGTGATCTTTCCAACAAATACGTTCTTATGGCAGCTCCTGATATCCTTCCCTTTTCGTCAAACTGAATCTCCACGAACTTACCAAAACGACTACAAAGTACACATATAAACATTTAAAACACACATAAAGTGGCAGAGAAACTCTCAACTAATCTTGAAGATGAAAGAATGCTATAGAGATATGAGGAAACTATGTTACCTGGAATTATTGTTCCTGACAGTCTTTGCATTTCCAAATGCTTCTAAAACAGGATTCGACTGAATAAAGACACAATTAAGAAGCTTATAAATAAAAGGTCAAAGCAAGAAAAGAAACGTTCAACATCATTTGCACAAGGAAGTGAGCATAACAGACTACTAGCATTTGTCTTTTGAAGTTTCAGTTATTTGTTCACTCTACATATGCTCATGAAAAGGCAACTCAACCATCCTCTGAAGTCTAAAGTTTTAGTTATTTGTTCATGCAACTAGAAAACAGGATTTGACTGAATGAAAGTATAGGTGACGTTATTTTCACCTCCAAGACTTTCTGTTCAACACTTCTTCCCTCAGAAGCAGCTCGACCTCCCATGTAAGCAAGATATCTCATAAGCAACTTTGTGCTTTCAGTTTTACCAGCACCACTTTCTCCACTAACCAGAATAGATTGACTCACTCCGTCATTGATCATCTGTCTGCATTAAAGCGAAGCGCGAGAACAGACAATTTTACATATAACGATCATCAACAACAACAAAAAACAAAGCTCATATGTTTTGCCAGTATGCATAAATAAAAAACCTATATGCAGCATCTGCAACGGCAAATGGATGTGGACTCAGCTCCCCTAAGGCAGCTCCTTTATATTGAGCCATCATATGGCTACTATATAGATGGGGAAGTCTTCTAAATGGATTAACAGCAATCAGTATGCTTCCTGTATAAGTCTGGAAGTAAATGAAAGTTTAGTCTACACATACCTAGAATACATATCATCTTCAAAACCAATAGGAGAGATTTACTCACATAAATCTCATTTATATCATATCTTGAATGCAAATTCTGAAGAACTCCAGGTTCATGCAAATAAGCAAGTCTTGTCATGTCGTCCACTCCAGATGCTGGCGCTTCCACATCTTTAGGATAAGCATTAGAGATTTTCGTAACAACCTGAATTTCCCAAAAATAGGAAAATAAATAATAATAAAAAACTGCTTTCACAATTGTGATTCTAAATTCTACATGAGAAGGAAGCACACATACATGTTTTCCTGACGTGCATAGAACTTTGATCTCATCACCATTAACTTCAACAACTTCACCATCAATCCATGCTTCATCAGGATCCTCCACCCACACAAACGATCCAACTGAAGGATTGAAATTAGCAACCTGTAGAAAAACAAAGGGTGTGTCAAATCATTTCACGGTTTACTTCCACAGAGCACTTATCTCAGCTTAACGACGAAGAACTAAAGAAAAATAGCTTCTTGAGCTCTCACAAGCTTCTTTTACGGCAATCACAACTACATTTACATTCCCACTATTTTAGACTTTAACCCAATCACATACGAAATGGCGAAAAATCAAAAATACTATTCCTAGTAAATATATACAAATATAGCTTATGAAACGAAGATTCAGACAAGATTTAGACCAAATCGTCAAACAAAAGTCGTAGTCTGAAGTCAAATCTCAAAGACAGAACAAACCCATGATCCAGAAATTTAGATGATCCAAATTAACTCATTTCCCCCAAGTTAAAACTGGATTTAATCAATAAAAAAAAATGAAATTAATATTACCATTTCGTTTACGCAGATCAGGAGACTTGTGGATCTAGAATGAACCAAAACGAGCTATATGAACTCGTTAAATCTACAACAAAAGAAACCTTCAGAGCGAAGAAGTTGAAAGAAACTGAGATTTGGTGTGGAGAAGAAGACACAACAACACTTTGCAAATCTAAAACGCGTTTCTCTGTAAGAAAAAAAAAAAAAAAAAAAAAAAAAATTTCCCCCCGAATAGTTTTTGAGTATAATTAATTTTTTTTTTTTTTTTTTGGCCTTTTTCGTGCCTCCCTCCTTTGTTCCACCTTCTTCTGTGGGGGATGATTTGGTCTGAATTTGTAATTTTACTTAAACTGCATAAATGTTTCAATTAAGACATTGATTAAGACATATCTTTTATTCCTAAAGTACCCTTTGATTTTGCATAATCACGGAGCTAGGTTTCCTTCCGACACGCTAAACCGGTTTTGTCCGTTCGCGATATATATTTTTGTCCATTACAGGTTTTTATTTTTATATATAAAGAAAACTATCCTATTTTTAATCCATTCTTCTTAATGGTATAAAGATCTTACCATAATTATTATACACCGAAATTCAACAAAAACAAAATAAAAAACAAAAAGCTTCTTTCAGTTTATCTAAATGCCAAACATTTTAGAATCTAAAGAGTCTAATAATCAATAAAACTGTTTAGTTTATATAAAGATAAAATGATATTTTTTTATTTTAAATTAAATACCGTTTAAAAAAATATTTTTTTGTATTTTGAAATAAATGTCGTTTTGTATCTTTCAATTATAGTTTTAAAAAATAATTTTGTTATCCCTATCCCTATTTCCTTAATGTATCAGTTAATGAAACTGATATTGTTTAGTATTAATGAAAAGTAAAAAATAAAACTTTAATTTTTTTAGTATATGTAATATGTGAAACTAACCTATATTTATTTTTATTTTAATAATTAAACTAGACATTATTCGAAATTATATATATATATATATATATACAATATATATCTTACCATTTAGGCATTTACACCTCATGTTTTAGAAATCGCTAGGCACTAGTCGGACGATTGGAGTCGGCCTAGGGCTTAGCGAGAAAATCGAAGATTAAACGAAGATTAATCGGGGATTAGTTTTAGGTTTATTTTATTAAATTAATAATAAAATAAAAGTAGGTGGTTATAAATATGTATAATTTTGTTTTATGTTAAAATAAAAACATCAAATAAAATATAAAACTATAGTATTGTCTTTAAAATTAAAATTACAGTAAACACATAAAAACGTAATTTTAAAATTGGATTAGACGAGTTATAATTAAATTAGACTGGTATAATTGGATAATCGATGCTAGGCGGGGATTAGTTATTAATCGAGGTGGAGAGGATAGATGCTGGGCAGAGATTTTATAAAACAGGGTTTTAAAAATGGGCAGAGATGTTGATCATTTTATAATACTTTTGTGTAATTTAAAAAAAAGAACCCCGTGCTTTCTCTCTCCCGAGTATCCTCCAAACCTAGCCGCCGCTGGTTTCGTTTGCCTCTCCGCCGCCCAAGGCTTTCGCCGGCGGTGTGAGAGGGCTCTGTTTATCTTCTTTAGGTTGTCGTCCCAGTTGAGTCGTTCCAGTAGTGACCCGCTCTCTTCCTCCCCGCCGTACTGAGCAGTCCAACCGTTGCGTCGTGACGGTGTGGTGGAGGACGAGATCTCGGCTCGCCTTCCTCTCTGAAGACTGGTGGTGGGTCGAAGCTGCTTCAGGCAACCTTCATTGCAGCTTAGGGGCGTTGGATCTGAGTTTCGGATCGCGACCTCCTGTCTCCTCCACCCTTCTGCCAGAGATGTTAGTAGATCGGAGGTGTATGGTTGAGTCGGTTTATTTAGAGTCTACCATTTGTTGGGGAGGCTTCAGGTGTGCCGGTGGCCGAGATTTGCGGACTTCCTCATAGCCGACGCTTTCTCGAGAGCTTCCTCAACTTCTGGTGTCATTCCGGTTAAGAAGCGAGACAACAAGGCATCTGAGATGTGGCCTTTCCAATTATGCACCGTGCGGTGATTTCATTCGGATTTTTTTGTGTGATTAGCTTGGAAAAGTTGTAGCTCTTGCTGGTGGTGTTTCGTGTCTTGGTCGGTTCAGTCGGATGTATTGTCCGTTTTAGGTTTAGGACCGGAACAGTAAAAGCCGGAGAGACCAAGCTCTTCTGATGATGCGCCGTTGGGTGTTGAAGCTATTGGGACAAGTTCTTCATGTCGATCCAGAGGTTCGCATAGCTGGGTTTTGATTGTTTTGTGTTATCTATCTCATTATGGGTAAAAAATGCAATGGTTTTGGATTAGGTAGCGTTGGTTCCATCTGGTGTTCCAGGATTGTACTTAATCAACCATTGCATTTTGTTTTGTGGTCCAAATCTATTGGGACGATTTGTAATGTGCCTATGATTTGGTTCTAATCATTTGTTAATGAAAAGTTGATGTTGAGCAAAAAAAAAAAACAGGGTTTACACCCCAATATGATTGAATTATTTATTTTCCATCGGTACTTTGTTCACATGGTACACGTAAAGTAAGACGGTGTCACACGAACGAGAATCTGACTTGGCATTTCCCGCAACATATAATCTTTTATTTTTTATTTCATTTTCATACAAAATAAAATCAAGACGCAATTTAAGACCTTGGGTCTATTGAGTTGAGACGTCAAGAAGACAAAAAGAAAAGTTACGGTGGTGTTGCCAAGAACGTTGCAAGGTTCGGATCAGTACGAAACGGAAGAGTAGTTCGAGCTCCTAAACCTCTGCAGCAGCAAGCAGCCTACACAAATCTCAAACGCAAATCCTTCCATCACAATTCCTATCAAAACGCGTGTGACGCTAGCGTTTTAATAATCGTGTCGGAATAAAACAAAAGAAGAAGAACCAAACTTACGACTCGAGATGCAAATGTCAACATTTTTTCTGTAGCCATTTCCGTACACAAACCTGTAAGTAAAAAAAGAAAGAACAAGAGTGAAGATTGTAGTCGGTTTACGCCCGGTTCAATGCATTTAGTTAACACTTGGGTTAGTAGTGAAGCGTATTATTTACCATAGAGCAAAGCTCCGGTAAAGGCATCTCCAGCACCAGTTGTGTCTATAAGCTCCGATGAAGGTATTTTCTCAGCTGTTACTATAACCAATCTCCCTGTAACATTCCCTGCCAGTCTAGTCACTAGCTGAATATGGTAAAAGAAATGAAGATATATATTCATTAAGAAACAAGTGGAACTTGTTAGAAATTATGGATCTTTAAAACGTTTACTTACCGATGAATTGCAGACCGGTAACACACTTGTATTGTCTGTGCTTTGCTTCAGTGACTCGTGTAATTCATCTATGTCTTTCTCTTCTTCTGAACCTGAAACCTCTGTAGATGATACAGCAAGGGAAGAATTTTTTTCATACATAGATTGAAACAGCAATGGCAAATTATGGAGAACATGAGTGATCCTCTAAGTTAAGAACTGTGATCATTGGATAATTGCAAATAGGGAAATCGAGAATAACACACCATTGGAACATCGCTCGAGCATCACACAACCGTGTTCCCCCAAAGTCATGATCACAAATTTTAGCTTTGGTAATCTAATGAGCATAGAGAGAAGTGCACTGGGCGATGATGGTGACTCTGTCCAATCCTGTTTTTCCAATCAACCATTTTATATACACCAAGTGTGACACAATTTTGATGCAAGAACATGTGTAACTAGTTACAAACCAACACATTTTCGGAGTTTCAGGTGTCATAAAGAGTAAATGAGCCATCTAGTTCAGCAGAAGTACACCATAGGTTCATTTCAACTCCATATATTCAGCTTTATAGAATCTTTCGCCACTCTTAATAACCGACCACAAAAACCAAATTTATGGTACCATCATATAACATACCAACTTATTTTACTAATAAACATACAAGAAACTCGTAAGCCAATTAGCTTGAATATGATGCTCTAATATTGACATCACAACATATATATGAACCAATGGATCCGTCGATTACAGAAACATTCCGAGAACACTCTCACCTGAGGGAAGTTAGTAGAGCAAATGGCGTAATCAGCTAAGTTAAGGAGCTCATCTAACCCTGCCCTTCTTTTCTCTGCATTGATTAAGATGGATATATCCTTGCTGTGTGCCTGACACGAGAAAAAAAAATCTCTTTACTACAAGTTTCCAGCGTAACATGATATGGTAATCAAGTAAACAAAACAGATTTTCTAAACTGTGCAAGTACGAGAGCAAAACACACACCTTTTGCGCAAGAAGCAATTCGGCTTCACGGGACCTTCCATTTACATATAGAACTCTTACTCCATCAAGCACAGATAAAAGGAGAGATTCAGTAAGGTCATCTGGGAGCAAAGGAGGATATCCTGGAGTGTATATACACGTACGCGTATTCCTAGAAATTTTGTTATAGGAAACTTCAAAACTCGATAGAACATCATGCTTTTGTTCTATATATATATCAACATTTTGTATGACTAGCAAAATGGAAAAATTCAAAACTAGATCACAGAAGTAACAGAACACACAACAAAAGTTATGTTTACCCACGTTTGGTTATCTACAATGACGTAATTAAAATGTGAAGCTCCATCTTTAGCATTCTGAGACAATGGTAAACAAAAAAGAGCTCTGTGTTTTATTATATCATCTTACATTGACTTGATATACATTGTATAAAAAAAAAACTTTATATCATGATCGTACCAAACAAAACGAAGTATCCACGCCGCTAGATTCAAGTTCTTCAACCATATAACGGCCTTGAGAATCATCAGCAACCTAAAAACCATATCCAAAATTTCCTTGTGAAAACACACAAACTCTGTTATCTAACTATAACTTGTTTTTTTTTTGGTTAGTCTTGGTGATTCAAGTCAAAGGCTACAACATTTTTGCAGTTTCTGACTATAATTTTCACCTACTAAAGTGTAAGAACTACAATTTTGACTTTCCTATGACCTTTCTTGCCACTACATTAACAACAAGACAAATACCCAAATCCGGACGCTGTACTAAAAGGACTAAACGCAGAAGAGAAAATGTAAAAAGAACCTTAGCTAAGATTCGACAAGGCAAACCCAAACGAGCAACACATGTTAAAGAGTTGCCAGTGTTTCCTCCTCCTTGGACCTACAAATATGAAAACACATTTAGAAACTAAAAAAATCTCTCCAAAATTATATAAAGTCAACGCAGGGTCAACAACATTAGCCAAAGCGTGCGTTATGGACCTTGGAGCTAGTGCACCGGATCTTCTGATCGGGATTTGGGAAAGACGATACTGTGACTAAGTAATCAAGACAGAGTTGACCACAACCAAGCTGCAATTTGCAGACAAATCCAATTCAGTTTTTATTCAATTCATGAAAATAAAGATGAGACACGTACGACGATGGGTTGGCTCGGGATTGATTCGTCGGAGAAAGATGACATGATTGGAGCTCCGCTCCGGCTATGGAGTTGGTGGAATTCGAAGTGGTAAAGATTGCTAATTTATAGGGGGGACCAAACTTTGGTTTGGTTAGACCGTTAATCAACTCGAATTAGCTGAATCAAACCGATATTTCTTTTGGAGTCTTTTATGGTGCAATTTCTTGGACATATCCGTACAACTTGTTTTGGTATTTCATGGAACTTACCCATAGGCATCATAGTGGGAATATAAATCGGATAATAAAACGACCAAACATGATTAAGGGAGAGAACGTAAGTTATGGGTTTAGAATAAAAAAAAAAAAAAAAAAAAAAAAAGGACCAAAGACCAAAGACCCAAAACTACTTTATAAAAAAATACTGAAGATGCTTTACTTTTGTTTATCGTTTTAATTTGATAAAGTGGTTTTGGGGTCTTCCCTCTTTTTTTAACTCTTAATATTGTGAAGAGATCAGTGTAAACTCTCATTATCGATTTCGCACTCATTATCGATTAGGAAATTGATAACATTGTATTTTCGGTAATTTTTAATATGTTTTTAATAGATATTCAAGAAAGATTTCAAGTGATAATAGTTATTTAAATGTCATTTCTAAATATTTTGTACTTTGAAAAACGGTACGTTTTATAGGGTTTAGAACAAAATAGGTTAAAAGACGAGACAAATCTCATGACAGTTTCAAAGATTATGAAATTTGGCATTCGTTAAATACATTTCCGTGAATCAAATCAAAACTCTATGGAAATGTATAAGAACAAAGGTTCACCTTGACGTGCAATCAACCCAATCCGTTCATCCATTGCGAAGTTATGCCTGATATACCAAGAAATGTCGCACACTGGCAAAAAAACATACGACTGGTATTAAAACCGAACCAAAACAGAGAATATAGTTTGGTTTTTGTTATACCGTATAAATCAAATGGATGATGTTATCTTATATACAGTGTAATATATGAATATGGTTCGGCTATAAACTGAAAAATCGATTATTAAAAACTAGGATAGTACCTGTGCGTGGAAAAAGTTTTTGTGTTTTGTTTGTTTTTTTTAAAAATTTTCTTTTGTGTGTGTTGAGTGTAATCTTAATTATTGTGTATTTTTTTTGTTTTTGTTTTTTTTGTTATTATGTGTTTGGTTCATGTTTTTTGTGTATGTTTGTATTGTACTTGTATAGTATATTGGTTGTTTTTATTGTTTAGAATGTATTGGAGGTTTTTTTTTCTCAGGCCTATGGAGAAGTCCAAGACTAATCTTTGGGGGAGGTGCAGCTAGGCCTGGGCACTAATACCCGTTACCCGTATTCGACCTGTGATTCGGCTCGTATCTGTCCCGAAAAAAAAGGGTACCCGCAACCTTAGGGACGAGTGAAGGGTATTATAATTATATTACCCGTGAGTAAGGGACGAATATAGGGTATTAATTTAGTTTTCAATACCCGTCCCGTTACTCGTCCATTTACCCGTTTTGTTACCGACCCGTAAATACCCGTTAATATTTTGTATTATTATTATTATATATTATTAATTTATAAATATATTCTATAGTTTGAATTAAAGTCTAAGTTCAATTTAGCCCAATTGAAATGATATATACAAAGCCCAATTCAATTAATATATCCACAAAACCACAACCCAATTGAATTCTTCCTTTTTTGGATTTCGGAATATGAAAATATGAAATTATTGACATTTATGAGTTCTTCCTTTTGCGGTTATTGGCAGTTTTTTACCGAGTACTCGTTTTTTCGGGTACCCGTTAAAAGGTCGGGTATTTAAAGGATCAACTATTTTTTACCGGGTACCCGTTAAAGAGTCGGATATTTAAAGGGTCAACTATTTTTTACCGGGTACCCGTTTTTCTGGGTACCCGTTATTTAAGGGACGAGTATGAGTAATTTTTTTCTATTACCCGTTAGGATCGGGTCGGGTAAAGGGTATCGAAAAATTCAAGGGTACCCGTCCCGTGCCCAGCTCTAGGTGCAGCCCACGGATAGACATTCTCATTGGGTATTTAAATAGGCCGTAAGTAAGGACCAATATCATGTGGCCATATGATAAATGAGTAGCAATTCTGCATCCGGAAATAATTGATCCATGACCTAGACCAACAAGACAACTCTTTCAACCAGATGGGAACCACTAGCCTACCACCGTGTGGTTGATGTATTGGAGGTTGTTTGATTTGTTTTGTTGTTATTTCACTTTATTTTGATTGTTAGTTTTTTTAATGTACTTACATATACTATTGTTAATATTTTATTTTACTGTAGAAATGATTAATTGGTTTATTTAGAAAGTATTCAAATTGATTAAACATAAAAAGCCTATTTTGTGTTCGTCCAATTTAGAAGGCTTTTTTTTTGTTTATTTAACCGTGATGTTTTAGTTGTTATTAACGAAATTTGAAAAGATTGCCTTCCATTGGATTTCGATTATTTTTCCCGTTCATGCTGGATAGATTGGAATCCTTGGTTCTTGATTCCTCTGACCCCCCCCCCCCTTCGAATTTGATGTGTTGATGGTAGGTTGGTTATGATTAGCAGATGAAATCTGTAAAGTATTAGTCAAGAAGATCGATTAAGAATGTCAGGTTCAGCTTCTTCTTTTTTGGTGAACTTAGTGAGTTTTGGTTCGTCTCTTGTATCTCTGATTAAAGGTGGTCATATGGTTATGGATTTGCCTTTAACTGAGCTAATCTATTTTTATTTTTTGATCATTTTTGATTATTTCAAGTAAAAGTTTTGTTGTAGTGTTTTGGGTTAGTTTAGAGATTCGTTATACCTGTTGTATATTAATTGTATATTATATGATTCATTGTATTTATTTTGATTACCTGTTTTTGTTTTTTTCTGATTGATATAGTTTTTATTTTTATCTTAATTAACGTATAATAGGTACTTGAATTTGGAAGTGCGGTTTGTTTTTTTTCAAACAGTGACTGTTGTTTGTGGAACAAAATGATCATCGTTTCTGGAAATTTTTTACAATAGTTGTTTTGAGAAGTTGAGATTGTCTGGTTTAATCATGGAAAATAGGTGGTGAGATGGTTGGAGTTACTTTTCATCTGTTTCTTCGTTATCTTCACCTGCATATATATATATATATTTTTTTTTTGTTAGTATTCGTGATAATGAAAGGTTAAGTATTATTGTTTTGGGTTTTTGTTTGGTATTACCTGTGCATGTGTGTTGAAGATTGTTGAATATCTTTTTGTAGACGACATTTTTGATTGTTGTCTGCTTTGCTTTATTAGATCTTGGACTCCAAATCCTTTTTTTGAGGTGACTCTTGATAGTGCAACGTATAGTTGTCCGTGACTGAAATTGGGCTTTGGTAGATAAATACCTATATTCTCCAGACTTTTCCCTTGACTCTTGTTTATTGTCATAGCATAACAAATTCGTATTGGGAATTTTCGTCTCGTCATCTTGTATGGACAATTAGTATCTGCTGTTGTCATGATGATCCTTGGAATGAGGATTTTTTTTGCCAACATTTGTGCCAGTTAATATCTCTGCTTCAAGCACCTTTTCACCCAAATGTGTCACCATTAGCCTTGTACCATTACACAACCCTTTCTTCTGGTTTATGTTTCTCAATAGAATTACTGGTGCATATGTTTTTAAAAGTAGTGAATGATTTGGTAATCCAGAGCACTTGATTGCATGTAGATACTCCATTGTGTAGAGACGGTTAACTCCGTCGATAACATTCTCATCGCTGGCAATAGTGTCATCACTGAGATATTCTTTCATTTCACCTCCGATTTTTGTCAACAAAAATTCATTCAGCTCACCGACTGTTTTGTTTCTTGGTGTGAGGATTGCACAATTTCGCAAGTATTCAAGATCTTGATATTGTTTTTCTAGATTTGGAAAACTTGCTTTATGTATTTCTTCCATCGAGTTTTCTCCTTGAGGCAAGAGTAAAGCTTCATCGATCTCTATGTTCTCATTGTCTAGACTATCTTCTTTTTGGCTAGGGACTGTTTTAGCTTCTCCATCTCCAACTTGTAAAATCCAGTTGGCAAACTCTGTTTCATCTAGCTTAACTCTCATGTTTCTGGTAAGAGTGCACATGTTGCAGCTTCTCCATATTGTAGATCTGTTCAGTATTGCCAAAACTGTATCTTGTCTACTTTCTTTTGGGATGACTGGTAATATTTGTCGAAAATCTCCACCTAGTAAAACTGTTTTACCTCCAAAATTTTTATGTTCCGCCGTAGAGTCATTCATGCTCATTATATCTCTTTGTGTTCGATCCAATGCTTCGAAGGTATGTCGGTGTGCCATAGGTGCTTCATCCCATATTAGGAGATCTGTTTCTTGAATCAATTCCGCTAGCATTTATTTTGGTTTGATGTCACACATTGAATTCTCATGGATATCTATGGGTATTTTGAATCTTGTGTGAGCTTTCTTCCCTCTGGTAAAACTGTTGCCGCTATTCCTAAAGTTGCTACTGGAAGTACTATACGTCTTTTAGAACGTAGTTTTGCTATTAGTGCCCTATAGATATAGGGTTTTCCAGTTCCTCATGGTCCGTAAAGGAAGAATAGCTTTGTAACGCCCGTGAACTGATTTCCAGTTTCGGAGGTTGGTGTCGACCAACACCAACGGGGTGTCGCTCGACACCATATTGTTTTGAGGTTGTCGGTTTGGTTCATTCTCTGGTTTTGTGTGGTTTAGTGGTTTGGAGGAACCCTAAGCCTCTCATATAAAAGGAGAATGTTCTCTTCGTGTTAGGGGTTCCTCTCCCTACCGTTTCCTGTCCTTGGAGGTGAAGAGAGAGATGTGGTTATCTTTCTTGGAAGTAGGGACAAAGGAGATGGTTTGGGGTTAGACAGGAGAAGGAAAGAGGCTGAGATGTGTTGTATATGTTTTGGAGGAGGGAAGGGAAGCACCATTGGTTGTGTAGTGTTGTTCCTTGCCCAGATTCGTCCATAATCCAAGGTACGTAGATGTTATGGGGCTCATCTAGAGGATTGGGATGGTTAATATGGATTTGTGATAGGTGATATGGATTGGGAGAATCTATGAGTTGTTTTCTATTGCTATTGTCTCTGTAAATACGTCGTTTATGTGCTTAATCGATTAGGGAATCGATAGTTGTGAACGTTTAGAGTTTTTGGGCAAAGAAGGGCTGAAGGAGATGGCTAGGTCGTGGTTGCAGGCATGGTGTCGTTCGACACCATGGTGGTGTCGGTCGACACAATCAGCTACAAATGTAATTCCAGTAGGGTATATTGTTGGACTTCTTCATCTGTCAATTGTAAATCTTGGAAGTTGAACCTTCTACTCTGCAAGTATAAGATATCTTCACCTAGACTTTTCCATGTATGCTTCCACAGTTTCAGAGGGTCAGTCAGTTCACAAAATAAAAGTAGCAACACAAATAGCTCTCGTAGTTGCCTTGCCGTTGCCCATATCAGTTATTCAACCATTGCGTCATGCCATTCTTTGTCTCCATCTAACAGACCCATTGCATAACAAGTTTCTTTTTAAGTCTTATAAAGAATGCCGCCAGATGTTTTTACATCTTTGAAGCTTATACAACCCTTTTGTGTATTACCAACATTCAAAAATAGTATTGTTCTTCTGCGAGGGTGGATGTTTACAATCCTACAGATTTCCCTTTTGTCTCCAAATTCTTTTTGTTTTATCCTAGACATAGCACAACGATAATTGTATGTAATACAGGTTCCGAGCATCTTGATCGTTTTCATTTGTTTTCATCCATTGAGTCAACATTGTCTTCAGTATTGCCATCTTTGTTAAAACATCTTGCGTGTCATCATCCTGATCGAATATCATACTTTCCTCTCCTTCAAGATGTAATGTCAGCTTCTGTACGACTGGTGTTTGATAGTGTATGTCATAAGAAAACGTACACCAAGCAGCCTCACATGCTGATAAGTCGCCCTGGGCGTTCGGCATACTCGGGTTATTCGGTTCGTGTTGTTCGGTTTGTGGAAAACTCGGTTTTCTCAAAATCCTGCCGAATAGTTCTGATTTTAAATTTGGTTTGGGTCGGTTTGTTCAGGTCGGTTTGTGGGTTTAAAATCAATTCTGAAGTAAATTGAATTGATTTTTTTCTCGGTTTATTCGGCTAACTGACAACAAATTGCAAATCCATAAAAAATTACAAGCCATTTCACAAATAAAAAAAAATATTCTTAAAGATAAATTACAAATATATTATCAAAATTTTACAACAAATTACAAAAATTAAGGTTATGAGGCTGCCGACGAAACTGAGGATTACGTTTTGCCGTTTGATCAGGCTGTCTGACGAGATATGTTTATAGTCAGCTGCAAAGAACACAAACTGAGAATCATAAGTCATCTACTACATCCTTTTAGCTAACCATAATATATTCCGAATTCTTATCCTATAAAATTATACAACTCTAACTACGATTTTGACCACAAAAACAAGGATCCATAAAGTTTTACTTGACAAAAACACAAATATATCACCTCTCTAATCCAAACGTACATAAAATAAAAAATAATCAGAGATTTGAAGCATAAACAACAAAAGAAAATCATAAAATTAAGAAAGTTTAAAGAAGAGAGAAATTTTTTTACCTCAAGTTGAAAGATCTCGGAAGGAACAACACAGCAGCGGCTGCACAATAAAAATGAGGAGCTTATGAGAAAAAATTACTTACATGCTTCTAGGGGTTTAGGTTTTGTAATAGATTGTGGGCTTTTGTTATCATTGGGCCAAATAAAAACAATTTGGTATACTTGAATAAAAGACTCAAAAGAAAGAGAGAGAGAAATAAACAGATTTAAAGCCCACTTATAAAAACCACTTAGGTTTTCTCTTTATGAAATCCAGCCTATCAAACATGGTCGTCGCTCTCTTCTTCTTCCTCATGACACAATCACATAATCAAACAACTTATACAGATAAAGAAGAACATGCAATGATGAGTGTAAATAATCGATGAGTACCGATTACATAACCAAACCGAACCAAATTCCGCTTTTCCAAATAAATTTTGCCGAACGGTTAGGCTGGATCTCTTCAGTTTGCGCTGATAACCGAAAATATTGGGTTGATCGGTCCAGTTTGCTCGGTTTCTGCCGAACTCCCAACGCGACTGATGTATCGACATCTTGGTAGTTTGTAATTTCATTGATTACTATCTCTTCTTTTCCTGTACTTTGTTCCTCCTTTGATAAATTTTAGAATACTATAGTAGGCTTATCAACGCCTTTGGTAATATATTTGAACATATACTTTATTGCCTTTGAAGAATTGCACCACTCAACATTAATATGCGCCTTAAACCTCTTCAGTAGGTCAATATTGTAAGGGATTATGCACTGGTTGTCTAGCTTTGTACTAATTTTCATTGCATACCTCTCCTCGTCTTCTCTTCTTATGTAGATAATATACCCTTCTTTGTCGATAGTAGTAGACTTAGCAAATGATCTTGGTTATTTTTTGAACACTTTTAATTTTCCATACACAGGTTTTTTTGGACGGTCGAGCCCACATGGACCATGCATCATGTGTTTTTTAACCAACTCATATCCTTCTGGTCCTCTTACTCATCTTGCAACTCAGCTGTAATTAGATTATCAATTTTAGAGATTGATGGATCTTGACTTGTATCTTCTAACCATAGGAGAATATGTGCATGTGGAAGTCCTCTTTTTTGGAATTCAATGGTGTAGACAACTGTTGGATTTAGTAGTGATTATTGTTAGTTGAATATGTGGAGAAATTTACCATAATTTTGGTTTTTACTGTGCTTATTTTTTGACAAATAATTATATATAGTGTATTGTAATTTTTTTTTCTGAGAATATTTGCTAACGCTACTGTATTTTAAATTATGTAAAAACTGAAATATTTTTACATGCATGTAGGGGTCTAAAGAATGTGCCTTCCTTCAAGTCTGAGATCAGTTCTTTTAATTTCATTTTGAAGACACGGCTGCAGACATATGGTCTATCATTTGGTGAGTCATTCCCATAAGCTTGAAAATGTTCTTGGATTTCTTCCCAGCCTGGATTTGCTGTTATTTTAACAAACAGATGGGGATTTCCAAAAGTACGGCATACCGCAATTGCATCGTGATAATTCTCAATCATGTATCTTGGTCCTCCTGTGAAAGATGTTGGGAGAATAACTCTCTTTCCAAGTGATTTTGAATCAGTGTCACCTCTTCCAACTGCATCAGAGATATTGTTGTAAAGGTCAATTCTTAGTTTCTTTTGGTTGAATGTGTGAAATTTCAAACATTCTTCCTCGATATATGTATACGCATCTACTATGAATTGATGAAACAAGCGTCCCCCTTTTATGATGGTTTTCCCCTAAAAAAATCTTGTTTAGAATATTTATGCATAATACTCTCAGATTGTAGTGTATTGTCGCTTGATTTTTCTTTTATTATCACTAAGATAAGGAATGTGCAGGTGGAATCCGCTCTCTCCGTAAGGAAGCAACAATGGATATTGAAGAGCTATATAATGTGGGTGTAAACAGTCGATGCGTTGTAGTTATGATGTCTTGTACTGGACTATTATATCCCGCTCACCAAATTCTCCGACAATTAGTCCTGCTGTCTCATCAACAGAATGTAAATAATATATTCTTCCCCTCTCTACGACTCCAACAAGGTGAATTGCAAACTCTTATGAATTTCCTGATTCATATTTGTCATGTGCTTTCCTGAACTTCGCCGCCAGCAATTATTTTCATCCAACATGCAAATCATATCTTCCAATATTTTTTCCTGCAGGTTTGTTGTACCATCCTCATTTGACATTGTGATGATACGGTTTTGTACTTCATTACCTGTATCAAAAAATGTATAGTTGACCAAATTGAGGTCGTTTTCCTTCAATTGGTATTAGGGATCCTAAATTGTGATAGAACTGTCCTTGAATTCTGTATGTGTAGGGTCCGTAAACTGACATTACTGAACTATCTACTTGTGTTCCAATAGAAGTAAAAGCCAACACGGAGTTGTTAACTTTTATACTTTCTTTAAAAGCAGGTGATTCCAATAACTCTGCTAGAGGCTCTGGTGTTTCTTTTACATGAGGTAAGGATACTCGTCCTTTTTGGCAGCATATTGAATACAACGGTTTTCCATAGTTTTCTCATTGCTTTCGTTTTCCCAAACCAGTGCATGACATGAAAGGAATTCGACCAGATTGTTTTCACTTCTTCTACTTCTTCTCCATTTTGTTAAACAGTATAAAATGTTTTTATTAATATGGTTGGGACTATAAATATTTTTTTTTTAAATATTTATCAGAATTTCTATACCTTTTGATGTAGTCGTTGTTGTGATAGCGTTTCTGGTAATCGATTTTGTTGAAGCCTCTCTTTGAGATTGACATAATTTTTCCCTGTTTTCAAATTAATAGAAGTTTTCAAAAAATTCCTTATTTTAAAAAATGAAACATTTAATACATCATATTTGTTGACATAAATGATTACCTTTTGTATTTCGGTACTTTTGTTTTGCTTACGTATTTCATATCTTCTTCTTCGTGCTTCTCTTGTTATTTCTATAATTTATGATAATTTCAAATTAATCTTCTTAATTTTGTCATTGTTATACTTTTATTATTAGTTTCAAAACATATTTGCGTTTACCTATAGGATGAACATAGATGTATTTTTGTATTGTATGAACAAATTTTTGTGTTAGTATGAAAATAAATATAATATGACTGTTTAAAGACTTTGTTGTTACTAACCTGGTCTCTTTTGGCGGAGTTTTTGGTCTCTTTTGGATCTGTTTAAGGTTCATATGTCCTCATATGTTGTTTCTACTTTCCTCTTAGGTGGTCCCATTCAAAAGTTTGTAATCAAAACATAGTAGTTTATAAGGATAACTGAAAGTCAATAGAAGGGAATAATATTCTATGGAGAATGAAGTACTATTTAATCTGTAGGATTAAGTATGAGGTGTGATTCTTACCAGATGGATGCAGGCATGAAATCTTCTAAGGTGTTGTTGAGGTTATGTTTTTTTTTTTTTTTTTTTTATCCTATGTAGACTTTTTTGTTGATTATGTTTGAAGTAGATGAATTTATATAAATCAAATTTAATAAATCAAGAAACCTTTTTTAGTCACTCCAATTTTGATGCTTGTGTTACAAGAGTTGCATATTAAAGATGTGGAAGAGCGACCAAGTTTCTTTGAACACTTAGCACAAGCAAATATTTGCATCCTTTGCGATCACTTATGGCAATCACTTTTGCTTGATAAAGCAAATCTTTTTCCTGACATTGTATCAGATGAATTAATAACTTAACATAATTTACATCAATATAACATATTCATTACAAAAAGTACTGAAGATATAATATGAGACTACCTCCGTCGGTCCACTATATATGTATTCAAATATTAGGCCAATAGTCCAAACTCACAGTTTGTTTTTCATATTATTTTGTTCGACTATTGACGGAGGTTTTGCCTTGTCTTCTATTCCCATCATGTTTAAATATTTTTTATTATATGAGCAAATGACTTATTAATATAATGAATGATTGTAAGTTCATGAATATACCTTTTCATAAACTCTTGAAGAGCTTCTAACTCATAACCGATGCTCCCTCCGATCTGAAATAAGTGTCGTTCTGGAAAAATTCTCTTAGATTAAGGAAGTGTAAATTTGACTACTTTGACCTCAGGAATAAAACTAATTTACAATTTATTTTTTGTTTCTCTTTTATTCAATAAATCAATTACAGCTTTTCTCCAATTATCTCTATGTATTCGCTACAGGTTTATACTCTAATTTTTGTCTCATTGATATGGTGTCAACGTTTTTTGGGATATTATTTGGATATTACAAATGCTATCTAGTTTACAAAGATTGTCTAAACCTGGAACAGGAATTAAAATTTAAATTTTGCAGGTACTTGCAGGTATTAATACATGTAGACATATGCAAAGTATGGTTTTATTGCAGCCGTGTCATTGATGCTCTATGTTCTCCAAGGAGATGGCTTGGATATCGATCATATCTAGATCAAATTGGTCAGATTTTACATGTATTAAGGTCAGATTATATTGCTTTAATTTCTCTGTTTTTTGTTGCTTGTTTCTAGTATGGAGATGTGAGATGTGAACCTCTGATATTTAGAAACTATATTTTTTTTATTATTAATTTGAGAACAAACCATAGGAAAACTTATTGGTGATCATATGACAAAGAGCCCACTAGTAGAAAATTCAACAGCAAAATCTAAAAAAAAATTGGACAATAAATTTAAGCATCGTCAGTATCAGATCTTGAATCTCTTTTTCAGGATGAAGTTCTCCTTCCCCATAGAAGCGTTTGTTGAGATCAAAGTCATGAACCACTTTTGGTTTCACATCAGTATTCTCCTTGCTCAAATGAAAGTCTTCTTCTTCCTCAGAGATTTTGTTGAGATCAAAGGTATGCACCACCTTGACATTAGTTGCTTATTTTGATTTTCTTCTACCTGTAGATGATTTTTCATTTTGCTGCTTTTCAGGTTTATGATTAACCCAATATATATTTATCGATGACTCTTCATATTATGTCTCTTGATATATCCTTTTGTTGGTGTTGTATTTTAAAGATTTCTTATTTTCAGTTTTAATAATTTGTGTTAATTTAGTTAAGGTTATATTAGTAATTTAATTAATATTATCACGTTGAAAAGAGAGAACGACACTTCATAAAAAGAAAAATCACTCTTAGAACGACACTTATTTCAGAGCGGAGGGAGTATATGTCTTTGTTGCTCCACTTGAGCTAAAATGCATTTTTCTTATATTGTTTTTCAAATTAATATATAGTGTAGGAGGGACAAACTGTATTCTTTTAGATATAAATATTGTCGGTACCAGCAAACATTTTTGGATTCAAACATGTGCATACTATAACACTGTTTTCTTGATTAATTTGAAGGAATTGTTGACGAAAGTTTGATGCTTGCTTATCCCAAAGTGTTAGTCATACTGATTTATTGCTGCACATTTAAAAAAAAAACATGGTAATTTATAGTTTTAACACATGTCAGAAATTACTTATAAATAACAATAGATATTAACTCTTGTAGTAAGAGAAGGAGGACGATTCTTTCAGTTGAGATAGAATCTTCCAAGTTAGAGCCTTGAACTTCCAATATTTGTCCTACGACATCTACATTTTTAGAGAATATAAAAAAAAACTAAGTAAAATAAAAAGACAATTAATTTCAAAAATATAAACACGTACCGAACAAGTAATTATTGGTGCCCACAAATTTGTTAATTTCAGCATAATTGTGTAGCCTGAATTTTTCAATTTTGATAGAACAGATATCTTCGGGAATAAATCTGATAGTAAATGGATTGCCCGTCACTTTGTAAAAACCATACGTGGGAACAAATTTGAAATTGCTAATTAGGTACATTTTCCCTTTTTCAAGATGGCCTTTAAATTTGCCAATAAAGCGGTGAAAAATTGATCATTAAATTACATTTTCCAGCAAAGTTAGACTTATAATAATTAATATTTTCATAATCGTTTGAATTAAAGGAACTTCATGTGAAAGGATAAAAACTAAAGTACCTTTTTATCCAAAAATAGCATGTCCAGAGTCATGAGTGTTCCGTTAAGTTTAAAGTTTTGTGCTTCCCACATACGCAAGATACAAACAACGACATGTTGCATGGTTTTCCATATGACAAGATCATGGAGAGGTATCTTTTTGGATAGTTGAGTAGCTAAATGCCCTTGTTGTGAATCCATTAACACTAAAAGAACCAAGAAAAAGGGAAAATAATTAATAAACAAATGAAAATGAGATGAGAAGTATGATGTGTAGAATCTTGAATATACCAACTAACTTACAAGATGAGAAAGTTGAAGGATAATGATTTAGTAGTTTTAAACGAGATGGCCAAATAATGTATATACATATATATATATATATATATATATATATATATATTTGTGGTGTAGTTAATACAGAAACTGGAAAAGTCCTATAGGTTGTGTTCACTTAGGAGAAATACAATTCACAATGATTTAATAATATGAATCTACACTTTTAGATGAATCATCATTGATTATAGGCTTTTCCATTTTGTCGTTCAATATCTTTTAAAAGGTTTTAATTCAATTTGATTCCACGAATATAAAATTGTGTCATTCAAAGTAACTCAGATGAAAACTAAATAACACGTTACAAATTAAAATATTAGTTGAAGATAGACATACATTCGAGAGACGTACTAAAAACATGAATTAACCTTGGGAAAATAACTTATTCAAATCTTTGTAAACAATAATCAATGATTAATATTGTTGTCCTATATATTTTTCAAACCCTTAATTTCGAAACCATTATATCTATAAATAGATTAGAAAATGTACACTTCCACAACAATTCTAAAAACAAAATCATGAGTCTGAGGTGTTACAAACCGGTTCTAACAGATTTTCCCGATGATGCATTAGCCATTATTCTTTCAAAAGCTGGTGGATCCTCTGCTGAAGATTTTCAAGCTCCGATCTTTACTTGCAAGACATTTCGTAGAATCTCAAAAATTCCCAAATGTTTTGAAGAATCAAATCTTGCTAAATTTTTCCTAACACCATTGAATAAGATTCCTAAGACTTTCAAATTTTTAGCTGAATGTGCTAAGGCTGGAAATATTCATGCTTTTTTTTTTGTGTGGTCTTACTGATTATTATTACAAAAAGGAAATTTATGCAGACCCAGCTCAAATTTCTTATGCAGCTAATATTACTCATTTCTCAGCCATGTATGTTTACGTAATGATTTTAATCGGGGAAGGAGAGTTTAATGAAGATCAAACTATGTTACCCAACTTTGGAAGAATCAAAGGTTGAAGGTGGTAAGACAATGCCAACAAAATTGTCGTCAATTCATTCTAGAGTTGAGTGTGAGGAAATACCGTGATTATGATTATCTCTTAAGTGAGATTGAAGTTGGGAACACATGTGTTGTTGGAGAATTCGATGATGTATGCAAAATGGATGCTTCATATACAAGAAAATCTACCGCTTCATGGACTAGGTACATGCACTATGTTTAATTTAAATTACATTTTATGTTTTATTTATCTTATTCGGCATATTCAATTTTAAGGCCATACTATGTAGCTACAAGTTCTTTTATTTTATCCTAAAATCTTATTTTCCTAAAATAATTTTATCTTTCAAAAAAAAAAAATTGTATTGATTTCATTGAATTTACATTTGAATATGAAATTTGCAGAAGCACAGACATGAATACAGCTATATTTGACTTAGCTTTATTATCAAAGCTCATACAACCTATGCACAAATCACTGTTATAAAGTAATCATACCTGGAAAGCACTATCTAAACCCACAAAAGCACTACCTAAAAAGCAATCAAGTTTGTAATCAGAAGGGGAGTTAAATTAATAAGCGATAATTGGGATGAGGAGCTAGAAGAAGAATAATAAGAAGAAGAAGAAGGAACAGAAGAAAGTAAGAATATAATTATGTTACATGGAAACGAAAAGAAAAAAAAAACCCATCATCGCTGGATACTTGGCCACTATGATGAGAAAAGTATTAGAGAAGAAACAATTAGAGCAGTAAAGTATAATGAAAATTTTGCAATAGCAGACAATTTAGAGAGACGTGAAACTTGTGCAGCAGCAGAGACATTCAAACATAAACAAGATTGAGGATGGAGATAAGCTAAATGGATTTTTTGCAACATTAGACTCAAAGGAACATGGGAAATAATGTATACTACCACTACAAACCTACACATAAATGATGTAATCAGAATCTTAATTTAACTTTAAGGGGTTTCATAGGAAAGTAAATGCTTAAGAGAAGATGTAGACACCAATGTTTTATATCTATCTTTATATATGTTAAGTGTATCTTTTGAAGTCTAAGACCATAAGAAGGTGTTGAGCACGACAAGGAAAAAAAATGGACCACAAATTGAATTGAAATCAAAACCAGTAATGCATAAAATAGAGCTGATGCGAACCTCGACGATGTCATATTGTGACAAAGGCAGAGAATTGCTCTGCCGTACTTACGATGTCGTCGAGTTAATATCCATACCACTATTTTCGGACCAGCTACACAAAACCAAACTACGAGTGAGAAGAAATCAATACATTGTAACCTAAATTCATCGTGAAACAATCAAATTTAACCCAACAGTAACCTAAATTCAAACCGAGAAGACAAACTTTAACTGAAATCAAAACCAGTGATACATCAAAACGAGCTGAGACGAACCACTACGAAGCTGTATGTGATAATTCATCATCGTTGGATCCATTATCACTGTTGGTAATTATGGTAGAAAAGAAGAAGAAATCCACCACAACCGATCGACCAACGATGGGGCTAACATCAGCGTCGGATCTGCTCAGATTGGTAGAGAGAGCCATGGGATGAACAGCACAGTCGGTCGAAGGTTAAAAGACGTTGAAGAAGAAGATTGGTATCACGACGATGAAGAAAAGAAATTGAGCAATAGACTAAACGCTATTGTTTTCGATTTGCTCTGTCCACATAAGGAAAAACAAAGCTGACATGTATTAATTATTTTAATTTGATAGGCTAGCTATTTTAACTGATGTATCAGTCTCTACTTCAATATAAAAGCTGATGTGTTAGAATGTCTCTACTTCAACACATTCTAGTTTTATTGTATTGATATAGTAATATAGTTATATATAAACTATATAATATAAACGGTAATAAATAAATAAATAAATATATATATACATATATATTGATATAAAATTAGTATTTAAATTTTAATAGTTATTTTTAGTTTCATATACTTTAATTAAAATTTGATTTTGCAGAGTTGTTTCTGATTTTTTGCTCATAATATTTTATTTTTACTAATATTATTTATTAGATAATTAAAATTCTAAAATTGGCTTTTTATGTTTTAGTAAACAGATTTCTGAGTATAATATCATCTAATTCCAATTCATAATATTTATCTAAATGTAATGATGGTTTTCTGTAAAAAACCGTAAGTATTTTAACCAAACCAAACCAAACCAGATTAGTGGTATCAATATGGTAGCTAATTTTTGTAAACCGGAAAATCGAAAAACCGGACTGAAATCCGAATTGAACACCTTTGATGAATGCTTTCGAAGTTTACATGGTCATTGCATGCGTTTCCAAAGTTAGAAGCAAATCAAAATGATTGCCTACCCATGGGTTTCTAAATGATGAACAAGCAGCGGTTAAAGTTCTCTCTCATTCATCATCAGCTCAAGGCTATAAAGAATCCAGAGCAGAGTTATTTTCATTAGAATTATAGAAGACTCCACCACGATTTGTATAAAACTAGAGGTCATTGTTTGAGATCGTGACAACTAATTACACTTTTTATGTCTCTGATTGGTTAGGTCGAACTACTTTTGAGAGTCCACCACGTCAATTCAATTAGTAACCCTTATTGGATACATCGACGATGGAACTAACTTAGCTCTCATATACGAGCTAATGGAAAATGGAAATTAAAAGAGCATCTCTTAGGTAAATTACATTCATTTTTTAAAAAATCTGTTTTAGACCAATATTATCCTCTAGATTTTGCGCCACTTGGTTGTCACATATATTGTTGTGATTGCAGGGAAAAGCGGTGGTTGTGTTTTGAGTTGGCCAAGTACTCAAGTAGACTTAAAATAGCTGTTCCCTTTTAATTAGTTAGCATGTGGAGGTTTCATATGTGTAGGCATTGAGCATCCTACACAGCCGCATCTTATATTATTCATTTGGGCCCAAGAAAACAAGTCGACCCTACTTTTCGTAAACCTTTACACACGAAAACTGCAGTCTAGATTCTGATAACCTATACTATTGTACTAATAAAATATATGTACCAGTACTACCGCTGGCAAAAAATAAAACCGGCTTTTTTTACTTTACTCCCATGGGGAGTAAAATCTAATCGTAGATACAAGAAAAAGAAAAAAAAAAAAATTAATTCAAGAAAGGAGGGGTCTTAGACTATCCTCATTGGTAGTTCTTAGATGTTTCTTAGGAAATTTCTTAAGGTATAGATATTAATTATTAATGAAACATAAGCTAAGGATTGGAAGAATCGTTTCTAATTTTAAGATCAAAAGAAACGTTTCTTGGTGGACAGGTGACACCAAATCAATGGTTGAATGGTAAAATGAGATTAATGGGTTTAATTTTTTTTTTTGGCATTTCTCTTTCATTTTCGTGTTCTCTCTTCTATCTCTCTCTCTCTCGATAAATCGGCGATTCCCATTAATTCTTTTCTTCGATTCCAAAAGACTTTTTTCTTCTCTTCCAATTGATTCCCACGTCTAATTGTCCATAGATTCGGCGTCGATTTGGTTCCGGTGAAGCAGAAGGCATTTGATTCCGGTGAAGATCAATCTGTCGAAACCATAATATTTGGGGAAGATTCAAGCAGTTCGATTGTTATAGGTAATTGACTCAATCTTAATTTAATTATGTATTTACGAGTTATCTGCGAGTTAGAAGAGTTTCATTTGTGAGTTAGAAGAGTTTTATTTGCAAGTTAGAAGAGTTTCATCAATTGTTTGTTTTGTATGTTTAGTAAATCATGGATATAGGATTAGTTTTTGTTTAAATTTCATGGGTTTTGAGTCCATATAAGTCTGCTTGGAAGTAAATGAAAAAGTGAGAAATGATATGATCCGATTAGTCAAGAGTGTAGAACTCTGTATTTGGTTAGATGGTTGGTTGATTCTGAGATTTTGTGTTTGTTTTATGAGTGTTATGAGTTGATCTATGTAATAGTCCGAGTGCTTTATGAGTATTATGAGTTATAGTTTCATTGTTTTTGATATGTATCGGACTTTGTTTGGTTGTATTGATTCTTGTTTCTATTCAAACTCTGTAAACCAGCCTATGTGGTTCATAATCAATCTGTAAATTGTTTTTTCATAGTCGGATTGAGTTGGTAGTTGGTTGTTGGTTGTTGTGTCTTTAATGGATGTCTTTACACAATTGGTATTAAGACTGGAAAATCGGTATATTCATACCCCAACTAAGGGGGTATGTTGAATTCATACCCCAACTATGACACTGAGCAAATCTATACATTAACTTAGATAAAATTCAAATTCCCTGTAGCAACTAGAGAAATTGTGTAAAAACATACAAAAGCCCTGACGGTGTTAAGCAACCGTTAGCGGCTGCTTACGTGGAAGCCACGTAATAAACGACGTCATTTTGGATAGACGAAAGAGAGTGATTTTTACGTCAAAACGACGTCGTTTCTATCTTCTTCTTCCTCTTTCTCACCTTCTAGTTTTATTTACTTCTACCTTAGTTGGAGACCGTTAGATTAGATCAATATATGTCATGACGTGAATGGTTAGGATTTACTTCCATCATTGACGTCTCCTAGGGAGGAAATTGTGTGACCCCTTTTTGCCTCGAATTCGAATCTTCAATTTTACAAAATAGTTGTGAGAGATTCTTGCTTCTTCTCGACTCCATCTCTAATCTCATCTCTCTCGGAAAATAGAGAGGGAGAGGAAGAACGGAGACCTCCTCAGATTATCTCTCTTCCTCAATCAAATCTTTGGGGGGAGGGGTTGACCAGATCTTTCAACTATGCGCTGACGCGGAGGAGCCGGGTTTTTTTTTTTTGGTTTGGGTGTTAAAATCATCTCTGGGTGGATCTGAGAATCAATCAATCAATCTGGGTGATGAGATGATGATATTAATGGGTTTTTTGAATTTCGTATATTCATCATCCTTGAATGTTTTACTTCTTCTCGGTATGTTTCTCAGCTTCCTCCTTCTTGTCCAATCACAACAACCTCAATTTCAATCTCCACCTCCTCCGTTGCCTCCGCTTCCGAATTCATCACCACCTCCGCCGTCTTCTCAATTGATCCAATCTCCGCTGACTCCGCCTCAGGTCAACACGCCTCCTCCTCCTCCCCCTTCTCAATCCAACGCTGAAGTTATTATGTCTCCTCCTGATTCTCTGCTGCCACCATTATCATCATCACTTACGCCGCCTCCTCCTCCACCACCTGCTCCATTTCCACCGCCGCCGATTCCAAAACCCTCTCATCATCCTCCTCATCCTCCGCAATCTAATTGCCGAAACCACCAACCACGGAGGCTACGGCCGCCGTCTCCTCCTCCACCGCCTCCTCCTTCTCGTGTCTTCAAACGAACAGAGAAGAGTGGATTGAACACAGGGAAAACAGTGGGTCTAGTATTCGCTGGTTTGAGGCAATGTGGCTTGTTTGATTAAAAACAATGGGTCTAGTATTTGCTTGTTTGCATCCACCTTATTTGTGTAAAAACTTCAGTAGGAATACGTCAAATAAGAAAAGAGGAAGAAGAAGATAGAAACGACGTCGTTTTGACGTAAAAATCACTCTCTTTCGTCAATCCAAAACGACGTCGTTTATTACGTGGCTTCCACGTAAGCAGCCGCTAACAGTTACTTAACACCGTCAGGATTTTTGTATGTTTTTACACAATTTCTCTAATTGCTGCAGTTAATTTGAATTTTATCTAAGTTAATGTATAGATTTACTCAGTGTTATAGTTGGGGTATGAATTCAACATACTCCCTTAGTTGGGGTATGAATATACCGATTTTCCTATTAAGACTCATGTACTTGTATTTATGCTTTAATGGATGTCTTTACACAATTAGTTTCATTACACAGTTAGTTTCATTACTAACCATTTCTTGTTTCTTGTTTCGTGAGTTTCTTTTAGTTGAGCTCAAGCAAGCCACAGTTAATGCGACAAAGAAACAACATTTCAACCAACCGAAAGAGGTAAATATACACCTAACTGGTTAGAAACCAATTGATTGCTTTGTTTGTTTGGTAGTATCTATTTTGGGGTAGTGAGTTATAGCATGACTGTTTATTTGTGCTCCTATGTGTACTTCTTTGTGACTAGGTTGTCATTATTCTTAATTGGTGGTTGTTCTGTCATTAATGGAAGTGACTAGGTTGTGTATTCATTGTGTGTTTGGTGTAGAAATTTAATTGTAACTCTAATATACTTCACCTTATAAACTGAGCTTTTCTTGATCTTTAAACCACAAACCCGAATATCTTTAAACCACAAACCCGTTCTTCTTTTCTTTCCATATTCTTCTAAATCCCATTTGCTACTATGGAGTCTGACCATGATCTTAATCAGTCCACAAATTTTATGGGACTTATGAATAGTCAGCAGGGGGTGGCTATCCTCAAACCATTTCTTTTGATTCCCTCTACCCAAATATACCTACTCTTTCGTCCCCAGTTCCTCTCTTTAGTTCCCAAGTCAGTTCCGCAGCTTCCCCAAGTGAAGACAAAACTGCAAGTCGTAGGGAAAGAAAGAAATGGACACCTTCTGATGACCGGATTCTCATTAGCGGCTGATTAAACACCAGCAAGAATCCTGTGAAAGGCAATGATCAGAAGGACATAACCTTCTGCAAAAGGATTGCTGATTATTTTTCAGAAAGTCCACTTTCTGATGGCAATGAGAAGATAGGGCCAATTCAGTGTAAACAGAGATGGGCTAAGATTGGTGATACGGTCGGGAAGTTTTGTGGAACGTATGCTGCTGAGGTGAGGGCTAAAACTAGTGGTCAGAATGAGGATGATATAATGAAGACAGCGTATGATATGTACTATAACATTTATCAGAAAAAATTCGTTCTTGAGCATTGTTGGTTAGAGTTACGATATGACCAGAAATGGTGTGAGAGTGTTAATGGTAAAGCACCTGAAGTAAGCAACAAGAAAAGACTCTTTGATGATCCTGCACAATTTTCAGCTTCTCAGACCGGCGGTAACATAGATGAGCCAACAAACACAAGGCCTACTGGTAGAGACGCTAGTAAGGCCAAACAGAGGAAGACTCATACAAAAGCGAAGGAAGAGAAGGCTTTGAAGGAGTACCAAGCATGTGGGAAATAAAGAAGGAAGAATTGCTTCTGAAAGAGAGATTGCCAAAAATGCAAATTCTTGACAGTTTGCTGGCCAAAAATGGACCTCTTACTCCGAAAGAAGAAGCTATGAAAGAGAAGCTGCTTGACTTAGTGGATGATTAGTTTTAGAACAAATCTGGTCGAGAAGTGTCCTGTTTGAGTCTGTTGAGTCTATTGAGGCTAGTTGAGTCTTGTTTAGTCTTGTTTGAGTCTTGTTGAGTCTTGTTTGAGTCTTGTTGAGTCTTGTTTGAGTCTTGTTGAGTCTTGTTGAGTCTTGTTTGAGTCTTGTTGAGTCTTGTTTGATTATAAGTTGAGTCTTGTTTGAGTCTTTTGAGTCTTGTTTGATTATAAGTTGATGTGTACGTGAATGTCTAATTATTAGTTGATGTTTTTTCTGTTTACTCATTTCTTTTAAAATTTATGTGTACTTCTTTCTTTTAAAATTTATGTGTACTTCTTTTGTTAAACAAATTTATTTGCATATTATCTGATTATTAGTTTTAAACGAATGTCTAATTTCTTGTTTTTCTAATGCTTTTGTTAACAGAACAAGGAACACATGGGGTGATATAGCTATAGCCATCCGTCGTCATCTGAATGTAATGGTTATCTGGTTGACGAAGAATCTAGCCAGCCATCCGAGTCAAGTGCTTACGACTATGCAGAGAGTGAACCTGAGTTGGGATTCCCCAAGAAGTGTTATTGTGGTGCTGAACCTATCATTGACACATGTTACTCGAGGAATGATCCAGGAAGAAAGTTCTTTTCTTGTGGGAACAGAGAAATCGGGAAGAAGGCCACAACCGTTTGTGGAATGATTACTTCAGTTAATCTCCGACATACCCTCCCCATATATTCCGACGACATTTTAGAATGAACAAGCCATTATTCTTGCGTATTGTCGACCGTCTTACTGCAGAAGATCCTTACTTCCGACAAAGAAGAGATGCCACAGGATCCAAAAATATACTGCAGCAATTAGGCTACTAACATATGGTGGCGGGTGTGATATGGTGGACGAATATGTCCGACTTGGTGAAACAACTGCTCGAAAATGTTTGCAACATTTTGTCAGTGGAGTTATCAATTTCTTTGGCGATGAATATTTAAGAAGACCCACACCAGAGGATCTTCAAATATTACTATATGTTGCAGAAGAACGTGGATTTCCCGGGATGGTTGGAAGCATTTACTGTATGCATTGGGTTTGGAAGAATTGCCCAACAGCTTGGAAAGGCATGTATACACGAATATCCGGCAAACCAACAATTGTTTTAGAGGCGGTCGCGTCATATGATCTCTGGATATGGCACGCCTTTTTTGGATTTCCAGGTACTTTTAACGATATTAATGTTCTTGATCGATCTCCCGTCTTTGACGATATACTTTATGGTCAAGCTCCACAAGTTACCTACTACGTTAACGGCAGAGAGTACAATTTGACTTACTATCTGACAGACGGTATTTATCCGAAATGGCCAACTTTTATTCAATCCATACCACTACCACAGACTCCAAAAGCATCTTTATTTGCTGAACGCCAAGAAAGTGCCCGAAAAGATGTTGAGCGTGCTTTCAGTGTCCTACAAGCTAGATTCGCTGTAATTATCCATGTCTTTTATGGGATAAAGACAAAGTGGGATTGATTATGAGGGCATGTATCATACTCCACAATATGATTGTTGAAAATGAACGAGATGGATACACTCAAGCTGACGTTTCTGATTTCCCACAAGGAGATGGTGTAGATCTTTCATATTCTATCAATATGTCTTCAAATATTAGCAGCGTGCTGAATGGTCAAATAATAATTCGTGATAGAGAAGTGCATGACCAATTGAAACTTGATTTAGTTGAACATTTAAGGACTAAATTTGGATATTAAATATGTTTCATGTTTTAATTAAATATGTTTCTATGTTTTATTTCATGTTGTGTGTTTATGTTTTTATTTTTTAATGTTTTGTGTTTTAATTTTAAATGTTATATGTTATTTTATGTTTTTATTATTAAAATATGTTTCTATGATATATAAAATAATTTTGAATATTTTAAGTTATTAATTATTATTTTAATATATTTATTACTAAAAAACACCTTAACTTGGTTTTACCAATAATCAACAAAATTTTTCTTTTCTCTTAACAAAGTTTCTTCTTCCTTTCTTATAATTAAAAGTTACCTTAAAAAACAACTAAGAAACACACCAATGAAGATAGTCTTAGCTTCTTTTTCTTGATCCTTATGCAGTATCACATGTAAAATTCAGATGTCAGAGAGTATTTGGCTTTATATAATGCGATGCAGCGTCACAAAGAGAACTCGCCGGATGGGTGAAATTTTCAAAATCAAAACTACAAAAGAGCAAGTCCAATATTACCAACTACAACGGATCCATAAGTACCCAATTTTAGTTTCTGATCAAAAGAACTAGTACTAATGAACTGAAAAAAGGGGATCATAAGCAAGAAACAAATAAGGTATTGTAAATAGTAGTAATGGACTACTAGTACTCTCATCTTTTCCTTTTGCCACCTGCAGGTACCGGACCTTTATGATGGATCTGCACCGAACTTGGAACATAAGAGCACATTAGTGGCGGATGATTGGATTCCCCGAGATCCATTTTTTTGTAGCATCCGTCCTCTCGAATTACGTAAGCTACGTTCTTGTTTCTTTTTTCTTTGTCTCTAACAAAAACCACCACGGCTTTCTTCTCTTCGTCAATAAAGAAAAAACTACAACGTTCAAGTGCAATATATCTTATTGGACACGAGATGCTTTCATCTTTTACTGCCAAGAACTTCCTCCACGACACGGTGTTAGGCTCGATCTTAGTTGTAATCCATATCTCCATCTCATATGTACCTGCGGTTAAGTAGCACTGCAAGTTACTCTTCTCTGACTGAAGATAGAGTCACAGTATCTTTAACACCATAGTCAAACGGCAGATGAAGACGTGGTCCGAATCTCTCTCTTGTAAAATCAAAACAAACTAACCCATATTTTTTCTCCCCAAAACTTTTCCGAGCAACAAAGTAAGTATTTCCTTTCACAGACACGCTGCGTTGATGAGACACTACATCGCAATCATTGGGAAAGACATCAAGAACACTCCATGAATTAGACTTAAAATTGTAGATTTCACAATCAGTTATTCGGTTGTTAGTAATATGTTCGTAACGAAACCAAAACCACAAGATTTTGTAAACGTTGTTCCTGTTGCTGTTGTCATATCCAATAGCAAACTTATCTAATATGTGGAATTTTCTTCTAGCTAGAATCCACCTGACTTGCCCCAAGTACGGGTTCCATGCCAAGTGACGCATAACGATAAGCCGTCACACTCAAAGACTTCAGATATCTCGACTTGGTTAGGTAAATTACCTATCTTCTTTATAAGAGATGTATCAACCAAGTCTTCGTGGTTAAAGATTCCATGGAGATTGACGCCAATTAGAGAAACCCTAGAATCATAAAACATGATCAACAAAAACTCTTTGGCTGCTTTATCGTCAGAGTACTTCTTTGTAAAGCTCTTATCTTTGGATAAACCATCCCATCCTTTGCAAGCAGATCTCACCGCTCGTAGAGAAGTTATCGGAACTCTAGAGAGTATCTCCTCTATCAAATCTCGAGAAAGATCAATAATCATCGTCATTGTTGTCAAAAAGAAATCATGGTTTTTAATTTGCCATATGTACTTTTGTTTTTTTTTTTTTATATAGACAGATATAATGTGTAAGTCGTAACGAAGAGATTTGCTTATTTGGTTCTATCTAATTTTAACTAACAAAGAAATTATTATGGGTTTTAATTTCCCGTATCTTATTTGGTTCTATCTGTTTATATTTTTCAAAAAATATACCTTTCCATGAGATTATTATGAGATTATCTATATATATATAAAGTTATATTTCCTCATTTTTGGTGCTGCCACATCAGCAACAACAACTTATTTTTTAATTTTTTTGGGCTTATTCTTAAACACTTATCCACTAATCAGTTTCTAATTTATTTGTTTATAACCTTTGAAAGGCCCATATTAAACCAAATATTTTACTTCTTATTTCTAATTTCTAATTTTGACAAAAAAAAACATAAATAATTCTTCAACTCTAAGACCAATATATTAAAAAAGGCCCACAATCTTAACAACAACATCTAGATTCTAGATCCATGAATAAAAACAAAAAAAAATTTGTTAACAAAAACATTTAGGTTATTGTAATCTAATATACAAATTAGAGGTGGTTTCATTAAAACACTGAAAAAAAAAGTTACCTAAAACATTATTTTTCTCTGAAAACTACTTCATTTTAATACATTATAATAATTAATAGTATTTAGGACAAAAAAATAGAGCAATGGATTAATTCGGAGACCATCAACAACTTCAATACAGTATATGTCTTAAATTTTAAAAGTATAGACCAACAAGTTCATAATATATTGAAAACAAAATTTAATTTTTTTTTTAGATCAAGCGACACAACAAAATTACTCACAAAGTGGATAATAAACAAAAACGCCACTAAACACAATTACTCAGACAATGATATGATAAAATAATGATTAAGAGAGGTAACGACAATACTACATAAAACCTCAATATAAAACACACAATTAACCAACAATAAAGATAAACCAACAATTAAGCCATAATACCAAAATGTAACTCCAACGTACGTCAACACTATAAAGTACATGAAAAATTATGACCAAAATAATTCACAAGAAACATACAAAAAATGTACCAAGTAAAACCATACACCCTAGAAGAACTCCCAAATGACATCCTCGGAAATATATAATGGCACAAGTTTCTCGCATTTCCTGCAAAAACGTAAGACATATATTGGAAGCATCACAACAACTTGCAAAGGCAGCCCGAGACAATCGAGTATACAAGAATATCAACTTAAGGTCGCAAGGTATGAATCCATTATCAACAATAAATAGTGACAAAGACCTCATGGAGAAATACTTCGCAAGTCAAAATGTGGATGCACACTACATAAAATGAATTCAAGAATATTTTCATAAAAACAACACAGATTCAGGATTGGAATATTTACGAACAGCAGTAGTATTTACCTTTACAAAATTGTAATGTTATGCAGAGGCAATATTGTGGAAAGAAACTTTGGTTAGATAAGCTGGGTTGAAAACAAAACAAAGCGAAGATCGATCAATGCTAGAAAAAGACAAACAATCATCACATGGAGTCAGGGTAACAAAACTATAACTCAATTACGCTACTTTGGCGGTTGTTCGATCAACAATCATTTGCAGCATCAATGACGTTGAATACAGATGCAATAACTATTTCAAAATTTTCAATTATATTATAATTAATATTACAAAACTACCTCACTTTTAAAAAAATAAATAACAGTCAAACCAATGAATCACAATATAAAAACAAAAACCAAAATAACAACAAAAATCAAATAACAAATAACATAAAAATAAATAGATAATAGAACTTCCGCGCTGTCAACTGCTAGTATTTTTAAAAATACACCTTTTTCCCCGGAAAATACACTTCTAAGCAAGTGAAATAACCAAATTATTTACTTTGGTTTTATCGGTTTTTATATGTTTTTTTTTTAATGTACATTTAAATAAGAATTATTAATGGTTGACTAATTTAAACCTGATTTATGAAATCAACTATACATTTGAGAATTTTTCTGCGTGATCTATATAGTTGGAGATTTAAGTCACCAATTACAAATAAGTGAGGAATTGCCCGATGGTAATGAAATGATCCTGCTTCTCTCATCCAGTTTTTGGAGTAATCGCGGTTCTTGATTATATCTACGGCGAATCTACAAGATCAGTACATCCCATTCTGAATTCTCCAAATTACTCTTTCCTTTTTCTTTTTCTTTTTTAACTCTTTCCTAGATTCAGACTATGTAATGTGCGTGTTGTTCCGTGTATAGTCGTGAATCTTGAAGATTTGAAGCAAAAGAAAGAGATGCATAATAAGTCTGATTCAATGTTACATCGAAAAGTGATCAGTCGCGTTCACTAATGGCCGTCAAATGCTCCTCAATCTCCTCCGTTTCCAGGGAACGGAAGATAGGGTTATCAGCTCTCACAACTCCCACCTGCCAAACCAAACAATGGCCAGGAAGAGATGTAACAAGCTTTAACAAAAATTCATTGATACAAGAAAGGAGTACAGAGAGTGGAAGATTGATACCTCAATCTCAGTTGCCTTGAAGTCTTCTTGAAGAACAGATTGCAGAGCGGATATGGCAGTCTACAAAAGTAGGATAACTCAAATTCAGAAATAATGAGTCAAGTTAACTTTCTCAGAATCTTGGTTCCTAACATTAAAGCTTTTTAATAATGTGTGCAAATATGAACATAGCAAAACGAAGCACCGATAAACTTAACGCTTTTTAAAGAAGAGGATCAGCAATGCCTTACCTGCACTGTTTCATCATATGTGAAGGCAGGATTTTCTTTCATTTTCTTCTCCAAGAAATTGATAGCTTCTTGCTCTTTCACACCAGCGCTAGTTGCCTGCATCATATGTTTGCTTGTTAGTTGAGACAACGAATTACAGAAGCCTCTTATTCCATGGAACAATAACATCTGACATTGTAGCCTTCCTAAGAAGGTACATAAATACTATCCATGTTAATAGGTTCTTAATGTGTTGTTTCACCTCCATAGTGAACCAATGACAACCAAAAAAACTATCCACTAGCTCTCAACAAACAGATTGAATTATGTAAGGGAACACGAAAAGAAGACAAACATTAATAGCTTTTATCAGTAGAATCCTTGGTTAGAAACGATTAATAGAAACCCTAAATTTTAAAAGAAGCAAGTGCTAGATAGCAGTAGTCGAGATATCAATATGCGTGTAAGATGGGAGGCAGAGGCCATCATAACAAGTAGAGTGGTATTACCTTGTGACCGTAAAAATGTCCAGCTGGGTCAGACTTGTAAAGCAGGGGTCCTCTCTCTTCATCAATACCGAGAACCATGGCAACTTCAGAAAGACAAAGAAAACAAGAATGAGCCTTTTGTCTTCAATTCAATATAACTAGCAAGAAACCAATATATAGACATGCCATAGGTAAGTAAGTGAATACAAACTTGCCTACTCCAAGAGGTCTCATGTAAGCATGTTGAGTGTAGACCTGTGACTTATCGGCAATCCTGTCCGCAAACACTTCCTCAGTTACATACTTTCGCAAGCGGTTAGAGGAAGATAAAAGTTACAGCTTAAATCCACAATAAGTAACTAAAAAAGACAAATGAAGTATACCATTTAGCAAGAATGTCCGCAGGCATCTCGTATCCATATTGAAACCTAAACTCTGCCGCCTCATTTCTAGCTTGTGTCACCAATGACCTTGAATCAGCTGGAATAATATTCCATTAAAAGGTTACAGATTTTAGATAAACACAAACTTTGCAGAAATATTGAAGACTAATGTTTTGGAGCGGAGATATAAACAAACAAACCTGTAATGCCAGTAGCTAACAATCCAAGGTACTTGGTTACACGGAAAAGGTGAGTTACGCTTGACTGATCTAGAAGCTTGTCCTGTACAATTGCAAAATCGAAACTTTAACTGACAAAAAAAAAGAGTCAAAATCTCGAATTTATTGGATCTACGAGCTAAATAAAGACGCAAGCTTTGAGTAACAACAGAAAAGGGAACTCACTGGAACTTTCTTCTGAGTAACAACGCAAACTGAATCTTTTCCACGAACACCGATCGATGTGATTCCAGCTGCTTTCACGGCTTTGAATGCATACTCTACAGAGTCCGAAACCAGTGATTTCAGTTTTTTTTTTTTTTTTTCTCTCAGGCTTTTAACAAAAAAGGTCGAAGAGGAGTTTGGATTTACTTACCGACTTGGAAAAGACGACCTTCTGGAGAGAAGATAGTGATGTGACGATCGTAACCAGCACCGCTTCCTCTGCTCATCTTTTTTTTTTCCTCAATGAAGAAGATTCAATAACCCAAAAACCCTTTTTTACTGAATCGAAAGTTCGATTTTTCTTTTCTTTGTTCTGTGATCGATCTAATAGAGAGACAAGGAATAGAAGAAAGCTTTGTCTTCAAGACAGGGAAAAAAGGAAAAAAAGAGTGCCGGAGCTTAAGTCAATTTCTTAAACTACCCTTGAAAGTAACATTAATTACAAGTTTTGATGCTCTTATTTGTTTTGTTTTTGAAAGTACTCCTTTTATTTTTGTCTGATTTTACGTGAAAGTATAACTCCGGTGAATTTAGGTAATGATTGAATAACACTCGAAAGCACTTTCTTTATAGAAACAATTACATTTGGTGAAAAACGTATTTACTGAAAGAAAAATAAACATGAAATATATTTACACAAAGTAACTAACTACGTACAGACAAAACTATTAAAAGGAAAAAACTATTTTATTGTATGCAACAATCGTCTTCGTCCTTCGACTGTATACATCATATCACCGTATACATATATTGCTTGAACGTTTGAATTACGTTTTAGTCGTCATTCTACGTACCGTTGTTGTCCAGGTTTGGCTACTTGTCGGCAGTGAGGAGGATCTTCTTCTAATCCTCTTTACCCTTAATCCACACTGTTGAGTGTTGATTTGTCGTAATTGATGTAGCCGGTAATCACCCACCTCAAAGATAGAAACATATAATTAGAAGTTTAGAACTTAGACGGATGAGACATATGGGTTATAGAAATTGGGAGACAGCATACAAAAGTGTCAGCTATATTTTTAAAACGTTATATTGCATACGAAACAGTGTAATGCAAAATCATAATCAAGTAGTTTATTACAAAACAATGAAACATTATAGTAGATATATAAGTTCTTTTTTTGTATGAATGTTAAATTATATTCACCAAAAAAAGACAGTAGGCCAAGAATGTTTACAACTTAGAGAAATTCTTTGAACATAAAACAGAACATATAACTCAGTTTGGGTGTGTTTGAAACCAATAAGTTCGCACGCACGATGCTTGAAAAACCTGATTTTAAAGCTCCAAAAGTTACGTATTTCTTTAGTGAATTGAGAAACAACACATATTATAACCATTAATCTTTCAATCAGTCAAATCATATACATAGGCATTTGAATTGTTGGAGATGTGATGAGAGCTTAATATGAATAACACAGATTGAGATTGGAGGTATTACTCGTTTACCTTCATCAATGGCGTTAATTTGCATGCCGAGTGTAGAATTATCAAACTGGCTTAACTTTATTAATTAACAATGACTTGATATTTATACAGACCGGACTCAATACAAGATATATCGGGACTTGATACAATGACTTGATACTCTAAGTCCTAAAATATCGGGACCTAAGACATATCACAATAGGACGTTAAACACAATACATATTGATACGTCGTTATTCCGTAATATCCTCCGTAATACTCCGGACTGGAGTGTGAAGGTCCTGAACACCCAACTTGGACATTATGTATAGAAACTGAGGACGCCCAAGAGCCTTTGTCAAAATGTCAGCTAGTTGCTCACTTGACGCCACATGTTTATTGACTATGATACCATCACAGATAGCATCACGAACAGCATGACAATCATCCTCGATATGCTTTGTGCGCTCATGGAAAACCGGATTCGCAGCGATGTGGAGAGCAGCCTTGTTATCACAAAACAAACGGGCAGGCGAAGACTGTTAAATACCTACTTCTGTCAACAACTTACGAAACCATTATAACTCACGGAGAGCCACATACATGGCGCAATATTCAGCTTCAGCGGAAGAGTGTGACATTGTCTTTTGTTTCTTGGTTTTTCAGGCAATAGGTGAGCCACCAAGAAGCACAACAAAGGCGCTAAGCGAGCGACGAGTGATAGGACATGACGACCAGTCCGAATCACAGTACACGGTAAGAGATAAATCAGAGTCCACTCGAAAGAGAATCACTTGGCTGGGTGATCCTTTTAAAAACTTCACAACACACAAAGCCACGTCCCAATGAGATTCACGCGGCCCCTACATAAACTGAGACAACACGTGATCGGAGTAGCTGAGCTCAGGACGAGTATGTAGGAGATACAACAATCGGCCAACTAGGCGACGATAAGGAGTGGGACTAGTCAATAACAGACCATCATCATCAGCCAAATGATGGTTTTCTTCCAAAGGAGTATCAGCCGGTCGTGACCCAAGATTACCACTATCAGCAACAATGTCTAACGCAGACTTGCGTTGAGATAAAAAGAGTCCCTCAGAACCCCGGGAGACTTCAATACCGAGAAAGTATTTCAACTTTCCTAAATCCTTCATAGAAACACTTCCCTAAGTAGTCCTTGAATTTCTGAAGCATGTAGCTATCAACATAAACATAAATCAACAAACGGATGTCAATATGCCCACCAGAATACGAGAAGAGAGAATAATCATCATATGCCTATGACCAAAACAAAGCAATGCATCGGAGAGCTTTTTAAACCAACACCAAGGAGCTTGTTTAAGCCCATAAAGCGACTTCCGGAGGCAACATACCTTGCCTGGATGAGCATGTCAAAACCCTGGTGAGAACTTCATATAAACCTCCTCCTCAAGGTCACCATGGAGAAAGGCATTGTGAACATCCATTTGAAAAACTTCCCACTGATTAGCCACAACGAGCCGTAGAAGAGTACATACAATAGTCATCTTAACAACTGATGCAAAGGTCTCATGATAGTCTTCCCCTTCAATCTGTTTATTTCCACAAACAACAAGACGAGCTTTGTACAGTTCGAGTGAGCCATCAACATGATACTTAGTCTTATAGACCCATTGACTATCAATGGCAACTTTACCAGGGGGAAGATCCGTGACATCCCAAGTCTTTTTGAACTCAAGAGCATCCACCTCTTTGCCCATAGCATCATTCCAAACCTTTATGCGAACTGTTTCCTTGAAGTTTTTCGGTTCAATAGAGCTGGTAATTGCGGCCAAGTAAGCTCGATGACCTGCTGAAAACAGAGCATCGGACACATAATCCATCAAGGGATACAAGGAATTACTTGGGACTGTTGATGAGGACAAGGATGTGGAGTTGTTTGGAGCATGAGGGTTTATCATATCACTTATGGTGTTGTAAAGGACATAGTCTTTCAAGCGGACTGATTGCTTGAGTTGGCGTTTCCCTTGATGAGGAGCTGGAGTTTCGACAAACGTGGCTGCCCGAGCTGGATTTAAAACAAGAGAAACCGTGTCGTTAATATCATCACGTATCGGGTGTTGTGGTGATGATGGAAGACTACATGAATGTTCATCGGAGGTGGTAACTGAATCTGCTTATTTGGGCTGTGGCATTGTAGGAACAGAGGTTTGTGGAACCAATAAATTGGATGGTGAAGCAGTGACCGGTTCTGTAATGACAACCGGTTCAACCACCTCTAATGGTTTACTAACACTGTTTGGCGGAGAAGCAAGAACATCTGAATCTGAAACCGGATCAGGACAAACAGAGCTCCCCCTGTCCAAAAGCAGCGTAGACACGATCCAATCTGCATCAGAGACTGCAGGAGCAAGAGAAAGAACCGGTGAAGTAACAACCGGAGCTGCAAATGGAAAAACATCTTCCCGAAACACAACGTCTCTAGACACTAAAAACTCTTGCGTAGCAATATCAAACACCATCCATCCTTTTGTCGCAAAAGGATAGCCAACAAATACGCACAAACGACTCCTCTCCCCAAACTTGTCTTTGTCTCGTGTGACACGATGAACGCAACAAGCGGACCCAAAAACTCGCAACTGGTTGTAGTCTGGTTTGTAGCCATGACAAATTTTGTACGGTGACAAACCATTATGAAGAGACGAGGGTGTGCGGTTAATTAATTATGCCGCGGTGAGCACAGCTTCTTCCCGAAATTTAATCGGCAGTGATGCTTGAAACAATAGGGACCTTGCAACGTTAAGAATGTGTCTATGCTTTCGCTCGACGTGACCATTTTGTTGAGGAGTCGAAACACATGATGTTTGATGAATTATGCCATGTTGACGAAAGTAAGGAGCAAGACACATAAACTCTGTCCCATTATCACTACGAACCATGCGAACCGTCTTGCCAAACTGTTTCTCCGTGTACGTAAAAAAAATTAGTGAGGACTGCACGAACTTCTGATTTTGCGAGCATGAGATAGGTCCATACAGCCCTCGAAAAATCATCGACTATGGTTAAAAGATAAACTGCCCCATAAGACGATGAAACACAATACGGACCCCAAACATCTCAATGCATCAAAGAAAAACATTTTTTTGATTTATTAGAACTAAGAGGAAAAACATCTCTTGTTTTTTTGCTCTAAAACAAACGTCACACGAACGAGAGCCAACAGTTTTTGAAGAACTAGAAAACACCAGTAAAGACGAAAGAACTGAAAAACTAGGATGACCTAAATGCTGATGCCACAAGTCCTGATCAGAAAAACGTTTGTGGAATGAATCCTTGCCGTTGCCACATTGGTAAGATAATAAACCCCATCACGCTCTTAACCGCTTCCAATCAAAGTCCTCATGAAACGGTCCTGTAAAACACAGATTGTATCAGTGAAGGTAGCAATATACTTTGTTTGCTTCACAATTCTAGAAACAGATATCAATGTGCAAGTCAATGTTGTAACATAAAGAACATCGGTTAATGCAACTCTGTTCGATAGAGGAAAAACTCCCATAGTAAGAGAAAATGTTTTGCTACCATCCGCAAACCCCACCGAATAAGGTGGTATAGAAACAACATTAGACAAGAGGGAAAGGTCCCCAGTCATATGATGAGAGGATCCATTGTCAAGAACAACAATGCCAAACTTTGGCTTACCAGAAAATTTATCAGAAGTTCCAGTGGTGGTTTGTCCTTTGAGCATCTGTGCTAGAGCTTGTAATTGTTCTTGTGTGAATTCAGGGAGGTTCAAAGAATTAAAACTCATTGCATGAGATGTCATGACATATCCTCTTTCATGTCCAAGACCGTGACCTCCTCTGCCACGAGTAGCAGACCCACATCCACCATTGTTGCGATCAGTCCACCAATCTGGAAATCAAACAATTAGCCAACACTCCTTCTTTTCATGACCTGAACGCCCACAATGAGAGCAGATGGAAGAACGGGACCTGATACTTGAGGAATTCAATCTTCCTCCACTATGTGTCTCTGTTCGGGAAGAAGGTATTATACTCTGTTCTGTTTGAGTTGTGAATCCCACAACCTCTTTACGCTGCTCATGAACCCAAACCAAAGCGAAACGTTGTTCTTCTCTAATAACTCAGGAAAAAATTTCACCAAGAGAAGGCAATGGATCCATCGCAATAAGATTGGTACTAAGACCTCCAAAGCGAAAGTCATCGAGACCCAAAATAAATTGATGGATCTTCTCTTCCTCTCTCTCTTTAGTCGGTTCAAGAGTAGCACCACACGTACACAAACTACACTTACAAACTGTCAAGAGTTTGTAAGTATGCAGTTCTTCCCAAAGATGACACAGTTTGCCGTAGTAATCGATGATGGGTTGTCCAGCTTGTTGACATGCTGCAATTTGAGCCTTAATTTGATGTAGTCGCACCTTGTTTCCCACTGAGAAACATTGCTTCAGATCGAGCCATAGGTCTCGTGCATCAGATATGAACGTAACGGTGGACTTGACTTTTGTTCGATGGAAGTACGGATCCATCCAACAATCATCGAGTTCACTGTCTGCCAATTCTCAAAGTTTGGATCATCAATGGAAGGTTTTGAGATTGTTCCATTGATAAAACCTGTTTTGCGTTTAGCTTGTAGAGCATTAGACATCTCTGTAGCCTATTCATTATAGTTTTTACCATTCAACAACACCGTCGAGATCATGGAACCAAGATTGTCGGAGCTGGACAGGAGATAAGGAGACACCACGTCCACCGGTGGCTCCGGCTGTTGACCAACAACCTTCTTGGTTCCAGAAGAAACATCTTCGACTTCAGACATGTTTTCTTGTCACGCAAGAAACAAACTTGGAACAAAGAGAGAATCAAAACTATCGATTGAAAGAGAAAATTTAGAGAGATTTATGTGATCTTAGCTCTGATACTATGTAGAATTAGATATCAAACTGGCTTAACTTTATTGATTTACAATGACTTGATATTTATACAGACCAGACTCAACACAAGATAGACTCTAAGTCCTAAAATATCGGAACCTAAGACATATCACAATAGGGTATTAAACACAAAACATATTGATACGTCGTTATCCCGTAATATCCTCTGTAATAGGACATTAAACAAAATAAATATTGATACGTCATTATCCCGTAATATCTTTGGAAGCAAAACACAAAAGAAAGAAAAGATTAGGAACACATTTAATCAGACTTAGGAGGGAATAATATTTAAGAACGTCTCTTTGGAATTCAGGGTGGTCTTAAGAAACATAATGGTTGAAAGATTATATGAAACTTCTTATTCCAATCATTATCTACAACAAGAGAACCAAACAGATGATTGTCAAAAAAAAAGAACCAAACTTATATGGGAAAATTCGTTAAAAAAACCTCAACTTATTTTAATTTGGACATTTAATACACAATACTTTTTAGTTGGAATAAAAATACCTGATATATTAAATTAGTGTCAAATAAAACCTTGACTTTTAAATATTGGTCGAATCAAACCAACGACTTAACAGACGTTTACCTGTGTGATGGAATGACTAAACCGGGTTAAATTTCAGTCACACATTTTGTAACAGATATATAAATCCCATTACATAATTAAGCTGATATATTTTCGTAGTCTAGCGGTAAATGAAGGTTTGTTTTGGTTTTGCAACAACTAAAATCTGGGTTCGACACCCACCTCCCTTTCCGATTTTTCCCAAACTGATACATTAAGAAAAACATACAAAAAAAAAAACACATTTCACTAAATTTAGGAAGGATTTCACAATGTTTAGGAAGGATTTCATAATTATTTAAGAAGACGTTCTTGAATTTTAGGAAGCTTTTCCTAAATATTTAGAAATCCAAAAACGGTGATGAATAGAACAAGAAGATCCTCCACCACTGTACTCCGCCTCATCAACATTACTAGCCCACTCTATAATCGACGAACTACAAACACAAAATGATTATTAAACATGAGTATCACCACCACCATTATTGCCTCAACAACTCTCCTCTTCTTCTCAATGTCTCATGTATTTCTCACCATTAAGTCAATATTAATCCCTTCATCACAGCATGACAAGGAGCTGTTTGAAGAGTTCCCTATAGGAAAAAACTGAAGTTCAACGTTTCACTACCACCATGAGTCCATTGCATAGCAACAACGAGATCACAATCTCATTTTCAGTCATTCAAATCTCAGTCCACACTCCTTTTACCTACTGACTTCAGATCAACAACTCTAAAACCCATTGAGGTGGTCAACGATATCTATAGAGGTGTAGTCAACGATATCTATAAAGGTGGAGGCCCTAGAGGATGATAACAGAGAGTACGAGAGAGATTTTATGAGAGATATGAGGCGACAAAGGAGAATTAGCTAAACGATGGCCGAACGGAGGAAACCGCCATGGGCATGATCCTTACCATCGTCTTCTTCGATTCAGCTCAGCGTGGTAGAGTGGAATCTCTGTGTGTTTCTGAGAGGGGTTGGATACGTTTCTTCTGTTGGAGAGAAGGTAACTAAAATATTATAGTTAATTTTATAATATATATCAACTCATTAAATAATGCTACTTTTGGAATATTCTAGAGTATGTGCTAACCTTGGAATAAAAACTTAGATGTGTGTTATTTAAGAGTGTTTCTCAATAAAAAATCAATTTAACAGTTGTTTCTTTTAGTTTTTTTTTGTCCTTTTCAGTTTTTTCTTACCACTATTTTAGTTTTTTCAATAAAAAAAGATATTGAAAATTTTTTCAATAAAAAAAGATATTGAAAATATAAAATTTCAGTTAATATTAACTATTGGAAAATAAGAATACTTACGTCTCTATTAGTAGTATAGAGAATTAGTCCTTGACGTTCGGTTTAATCGGGTTAAACGGTTCGGTTTATTCGGTTTTTCTGATTTTTTGGTTTTTAAAAATTCTGCCGAATTGAACCGAACAAAAATTCGGTTCGGTCAGTTTGGTACTCGGTTTTTTTGGTTCGGTTATTGCGATTTAAAATTCGCTGATTTGAACCGAAATTTTTTTTGTCGGTTAATTGATTTAATCGGTTAACCGAATATGCTTTGATCACTTTTATACATAGAAGACTCAATTTTCCAAAGCCCAAATACGTTTGTATCTTCTAAAAGCCCATCACATTTAGGGTTTTGTTGTGTTCACTTTCTCAAAGCGGCGGAAGTAAAAAAAAAACAATTGTGAGGTGAAGAACGGCGAAACAGAGAAGATAGATCTGTGTGGCGCGGTGACGAGAAGAGATGTATAGATAAACATGAATACTATTGCCGCTGAAATCAATCTTGAAGAAGAGAAATGATATCGTGGCGGCATGACCGAAAATAAAATACCGACGAACAAAAAGTTGGAGAAAAAGAATACCATAAAAGAACAAAGACAAGGAGTAGAAAGAGAAGAATGAAGAAGAGTAAGAAGGTAAAAGAAAAGAAAAGGCTTGGAGAAGAGGAGAAAACAGGGGTTCATTAGGAGAAGAGGAGAAAAGAGAGGTTCGTACAAGGATAGATCTAGGGTTTTTGGGTTTTTATAAGGTGTCTCCCTAAACCGAAAAACCTAATCGGTTTTGATGTGCCGAACCGAAAAACTCGGAAACCGAAATCAATTTTAAATTCTGCCGATCGGTTTAAAATAGTAAATTGGTTTGATACCAAAAACCGAAATTGTCGGTTTGTTCAGTTCAGTTTAAACGGTTTAGGTCGAACGCCTAGGACTAAAGAGAATAATAATACTTACTTCATCATACTGTCTTTCTAGAACATCTAGTGAAGTTTGGTTAACTACCTTGATAGCATTGGTGTCAAAGAGAATAAACTTTGACTCACCAATGCAATCCATGATATCCAGGACCAGTTTGCACCTAAAATAGGTTATGCAAAAATAAATTATAATGTTAAGCACAAAATCTCTTTACCATTGTTTTTTTATAAAAAAAATCGAATATTAATAAGCGAACTACTTTACCTGCATACAACCTTTAAAACATCTTGGTTACAAGTCTTGCAATCAAAGAGACTCTTTTTGTTTTTGGTGATGATTTTGTTCTCCTTTTTTGGTATGAGAAAGCACTGATCCCTTACACTTTACACAGGTAAAATAGTACTAGCCAAATTTCATGTCAATGTGGTAGATAGTTTAAGACATTTTAAACTTCCCTTCCTAAAATTAAATTGCAAAAATTAGTATTATAAGTTATAATATTAAGGAAGAGTTCTTAAAATGTAAGTTTACCATGGTAGCTTCGAGGAGATCAGAAATTGTGCCTTGTGGGAACTCATCCTTGTCATCTGACATCTTTAAGCATCTACAGTTTATATCCCCGAAAGTAATTTTCAAATCATCTCTTGGCAGACTGTATAATAAATAAGGACACATTATGCAATAGTAAATATAAACACATTAAGTTTAAATAAATAGTTTAGAATAGTACTTCTCAGCAAAATCTTGAACAGGATTGTACTTTGGGTTGATTAACATTAATGACATATCGAAAGCATTTGAGATTGTTCTCTCCATTACAAAGGATTGTAAAATTGTTAATGAAATCACAATATTTGATGGGGAAAAATAAGAGTTTTTCAAACATACCATTGTAGGTGTTAATTTTTGCACACCGAATTAAGCATATGACCATTGAATCATTTGCATCATGACATGCTTTCCACATATGGTCTTTCAAATCCCACCTAAAACCATGATATTTGGATTTATGCATTTTTAACTAAACAAATCTTCTCAAATCTTCCAGAATCCCTAAAACTTATTAAAATTCAAATCCACAAACTGTTTTAAATAACAGTGTATTTTAAAGTAGATTTTTAAATCATCAGTTCAATAACGGTGGATTTCAGGAGACTTTTTAAAATCCATGATTGAATAACATATGATTTGTAATTTTTACACAAATCACTTAAAATGTCAAGTTGAATACACCCTTTTAGGATCCGCGTCTTTTCGCCTCAGTTTGATTACCTATTTGCCCTTAAAAACTTTTTTTTTTCTTCTTCCTTTCTTTTGGCGTGAGGGCAACATATGAACATATGATATACTTGTTTTTTTTTTTTTTTTTTTTTTTTTTTTTTTATATCCCTAAATGTACTTCCAATTAATAGTATAGATTCAAAGATTTGTTAACATTTAAAAGTTATGATTATCATATTCTTTGTTTTTCCTTTGAAACATCATACATAAGACATAAATTTACAAAACTCTAGATTTTATTTTACATATGTTGTCATTCAAATTTGTTTTTTAAGACAAAAATATGTGTTTAACGTGCCATATAGGCTAAATATTTTAGAAAATGTTTTGAATCCTGTTATGAATAAGACATAAATGAATCAAAATCTGAGTGAACATAACACTTAACTTAACATGCATCCAAATTTAAAATTTGTATCCACTTTAGTTCAGTTATTTAGCTAAATTGTTGGATTATAACAGATATAATAAATTTAAAACTTTTAAAAAAGTTTTTAATCACATTATTGATATATTTAAAATTAAACTATCATATGACCGGTTTATATCTATTTATAAAGTATAATTAATCTTGTTCCACAACACAGGTAATCTACTATTTTATTATTTTATAAATATTAATGATATTAGAATATTAGACATCTGGAACAATTTCTTTTAACAATATTTTACAAGAAAATTATTCTAAATAGTACAAAAAAATTTTTGTAGACAATTATAGTACACAATCCACAAAATTCTAAAAATAGCACTAATTGATACATTTTAAATTAATATTTTAAAAAATAATTTAGGTTTGGATTAACTATTTTACATTAGAATATAGGTTTTAGGAGTGGGGTTTTAGTATTTAAAGTTTAGGGTTTAATTTTTCAAACATGATGCTATTTTTGAAACTTTAGAAATGACAAAATTTGGAAACAAAAAAATATTTTAATGCTATTTGTGAGTATTACTCATTTTACAATAGTAAAGACTTTTTAGTTTTCTATATTTAAATAAAATAATTAGACGTATATGTTATGTTTTACCTTGATAAAAATTACAGTATAATACATTATAATTTGATAAAAATGTATATATTTAAACGTGAAAATAAATTATTTTGAGAAAAATATTATTTTAATAGCTCGTATAGAAAATCAAAAATATCAAAGATATGAGTAACTGTATAAGCCTTAACTAGAGGGATTAGCGAGAGCACTTAACAATCCGAAATTAACACATTCCTTTCAATCCACCTCTCTCTCTCTCTCTCTCTTCCTCCATAGTCATACAGAGACAGAGACTCACCCGAAATTAATTGAATTCTGTTTACAAGATTTGGATTCATTTCACGCCTTGCGTTCTTCTCCTCCTTCTTCTTCTCGTTTGAACTGCTTTCCTTTTAGTATTATCTCTCCGGACGAATTTGAATCTAGCAACCATCCATTTCTCTTCTCACATCTTTGTGTTTTCGTGCTTGGAGCTGTATACAGTTTATATAGTGTAGTGTCGTCGATTTGGTTTTTCGCATTTTTTCGTGCGAACTGGTCTATTTTGGGAAATAAATTAGGTGATTTGCTTCTGAGTTTGGGAAATTATTTAATATCTAAGAGTTTAGTTTCTGATTTGGTGATGCTTCTAAGAGTTTTGGGTTCTTTGTATTCTTGGTAAAGCGTCATACTTTCAGCGGGAAATTTTGTACTTTCCTTTGTGGACCATTCAAACTATTGAATGTGGAATGATTGCTGAGAATCTTTAGTAAGTCATCATCATCAAGAGTGTCTTTTTTTAGGCTTAGAGTGTGATTCCAGATGGAGAATGGTTTATGGGAACTTTTAGGTTCAAAAGGGTTGTTGCAAAAACATGAATTTATTAGGATTCTGGTTCAGTGCTTATACTCATTAGGATTCAAGAAGTCTGCTTCTTGTTTGGAACACGAGTCTAACATCTTGTGTAAGTCAGCCGATTTCGGGCTTCTCGAAAAGCAAGTTTTGAGTGGGAATTGGGATAGTTGCGTAACGGTCCTGGACAGGATTTTTGATAGTTCCAGTGATGACACGAGAAACACGGCTTTATATCTGGTGTTGAAGCAATGTTTGGTTGAGTATTTGAAACAAGGGGATGTTTCTTTGGCCTTGAATGTGCTACGGAAGCAAGCTCCGTTGTTAGGGATGGGAAAAGAGAAGATTCACAGGCTTGCTTGTGATATTGTTTATTCTAAGGAGATGGAATCTGGTGAAGCAGACAGCTTTTTGGTTCAGGATTTGAGGAAAAATTTGTTGGTTGAACTGGAGAAGTTGATTCCACTGCCAATTGTTATTGGTGAGAGAAGGTTGGAACATTTGGTTGAGTCTGCTGTGCTGCACCAGATTGATACATGTCTGTATCATAACTCATGGGATGCAGTTTCACTTTACAAAGATCACTGTTGCGGTAGAGATCAAATTCCTTCAGAAACAGTTCAGGTGCTGTTTATCTGCCTTATTAACCTTAGATGTCTTAATTTTGATACAATTTCTTTACGGTGATAGAGAGAAAGCTATGTTTTCTGGCCTTTTTGTCACTGGTTCTTATTGTTTCTAAATCTCTTATTATCTTGCAGATTTTGATGGCACACAAAAATGAAGTGTGGTTCGTGCAATTCTCTAATAGTGGCAAATATCTGGCCACTGCGTCAAGCGATTGTACAGCTATGATATGGAAGGTAAATATCTTAGACCATTCGTTGCACTTATTTTTGCCTAATGTCATTGAGAAAGAGACTATATGAAGTAGCTCTGATGGGTAAGAGAACCTCTTATGAGGAAATGAATAACATTTTGAAAAAAAGGAAATAACTTTTTGGATGTCTTGGCTTGAAGCTTGGTATATAAGGTAGAAACTAGAAAGCCATTTGGTGACAACAGAAAAGGACAATATGTTGCAATTCATAGTGATTTGTCGTTTTGAGCCATTTAACCAGCTCGTGGTACTTCAGTGTTGATAAACTTTGTGTATTTCGTGTTAGTTTTCTGTGTCTGTGTCTGTGTCTTTGACCACTAAAATAGTCATTTCTGGTCTTGTGACACCAGATCAATATAATTTGGTATTGGACTAAAACTTCTTGTTACAGGTACTGGATGACAACAAAGTCGAACTGAAGCACACGCTCGAGAGCCACCAAAATCCAGTTTCTTTTGTTTCGTGGAGCCCTGACGATACTAAGCTGCTTACATGCGGAAACGCTGAGGTTCTTAAGCTATGGGATGTTGAAACAGGTGTGTTGAGACACACATTTGGAAACAACAATACCGGATTCACGGTCAGCTCTTGTGCATGGTTCCCTGACTCAACTCGGCTTGTCTGTGGCAGTTCTGACCCAGAAAGAGGGATTGTAATGTGGGATACTGATGGAAACGAGATCAAAGCATGGAGAGGAACGAGAATTCCAAAGGTTAGTTAGTAGTATTGGTGAAAAGATTTACTTATAGGTTCCTTGTTTTCGTCTTTGAATTCTTGTAACAAAAATGTACAATTTTCCAATAGGTAGTGGATTTGGCTGTGACACCGGATGGTGAGAGTATGATCACAGTGTTTTCGGATAAAGAGATCCGGATCTTGCATTTGGAGACAAAAGTCGAACGTGTTATCTCTGAGGAACAGCCGATTACTTCCCTTTCGGTTTCAGGTGATGGTAAGTTCTTTATAGTCAACTTGAGCAGCCAAGAGATACATCTTTGGGATCTTGCTGGAGAGTGGAAACAACCATTGAAGTTCTCGGGTCATAGGCAGAGCAAGTACGTGATACGGTCATGTTTTGGTGGGTTGGACAGTTCCTTCATCGCCAGTGGAAGCGAGGATTCACAAGTAAGCAGACAAAACACATAACAACACAGATTCTTTTTAGTTGATTTTCAGTGAGATTGATCTGATGTTCTCAGGTATACTTATGGAATCTGAAGAACGCGAAGCCGCTTGAAGTTTTATCAGGTCATTCCATGACTGTGAACTGTGTGAGCTGGAACCCGAGAAATCCTAGGATGCTGGCCTCTGCGAGCGATGACCAGACCATACGTATATGGGGACCGGGCAAACCGAACAAGCCAGAGAATCGGTTAGATAACCAGAAAATACAGTAGCGTTAAACCAGGGCCTAGTAGCTTCACATTTGTGTATAGTCATTTCTATTTTTTTTTTTTTTTTTGTTTCGTTTGTTCCTTATTGGAGGCCTTGCAGAACTATATCTTGCTTTTTGAGTTTTGTTGATACGTTGTGGTTTTTGAAGAACCGGATTTGAGACATGAATTGAAACCAAACCGGTTTAGGCATAAAAATGGAATTGAGCTATATGTGAGTCTCCCGTTACTTTAAACAGAATTTGATAAGAAATATGAATTTTGGAAACGCCCCTTAACTTCTGATACTTCAACATTTGCCAATATGTTTCTTTTTTTGTCAGAATAGGCCATTTTTTTAGTTCATGTGTAAAATCCGTTAGACAAAAAGGATCTGTTAGAATAGCAACGCGTGAATTGCATTCATCAATATGAAAGAATATCACAAACAGAAAAAAATAAAAAATAAATACACAGGTTTTAACATGAAAAACGCAAAAAATAGTAATATTTAGATTTTTTTAACTGACTTCTAAATACAATATGTTAACATCTAACTGCCAAATCGTAACCACTTTGTCATCAACAAATAAAAATAAACTTGTGCTGCTAACGAGAAGGTACTATCAATGAAAGCCAATCTCGCTACCACCATTGATTAGAACTAAACTAACCTAGACAATATGTCCCTCCATAACAAGGAACTCACCTAGCATTGTTGAAGAGTTATGCATACATGATGATTTTTTCATATACATGTCAAATGCTACGTTATTCAAATATATAACTATTAAAAATATATACACAATTCAAAACATGATTTTTTTTTTCATTTTTTATATCAAAATAATTGAAATAAATTTTAATAGACTCTTAGATGTAACTTATAAATTATCTAATATCCAAAATGATAAGATATACAGAAAATAATCACATAATTTTGAGATAAGAAAAAAAACAATACTGTGAAGTGACCACAGTGACCTTAGTGCAGTAGCAGGAGATAAGTTCATTTATAGAAGACACCATCACACTAGGAATCGAATCCCGCTTCTACGAATGTAGTAAGAATTTGGCTAATGGGCCGGTTGTGGCCCAATAGTTGGACAAAAAAAAAACTTAATTTGCAAAAAAAAGATGAAAATAAAAATGAAATTCAAAATTTCAAAACAAAACTGATAAACCTTTCCTTGAAGGTCAGGTTCATTGGCAGGGATTTAATTTGGTCATATAAAACAATTGAGGAAATTTCGAAATTGATAAAAAAAAAGCTGATTAGGGATGATATCAAAAGACAGGTTGTGTAAAGATAATCATGAAAAATTAGCAACCACAGGGTTACTACAAAATTATTACATAACATAGAAGACAAACTTACTTGAAATAGAAAACAAAATTAACATCCTTTTCAACAACAACAACATCCATCTCACAGCGCTCTCTAACCCGGTCCTGATCCTGAACAAACAAAAACACACAAACCTGTTTAGGTTTCATCGTCGGACGCGCTCATCAAACAAAAATCCCCAGACGAAAATTGAACCAAATCTATATCTCGAGGGGACGAAGCGCGCGGCGATTCAGATCAGAGATCTCAACCGAGATCGCCGGTGACTTAGGGTTTTCTATTTTTACTCCTTGTTGTTCTTCATCTTAAGGTGGTTGGTTATATGAATTTTGGATTTGAAGATGACTCAACCTATATGTTCGTCGTCCCAAGATCAATCTTTTTCTTCATCTTCTTCTCCTCGCTCGTTGATCCCTCCACGCAAATCGGTGGCGAATTTACACCGCCGCAGGTTTCTTTTTTTGTTTTGTTTATGGATTACGTCTTTTCGTGCTTTTGTAAATATGTGTTGCCTTGCCCTCTCAATTATGGAAATTGGAACGGTCTTGTTTCTGTTTTTGTTAGATTCTTGCATTAGATCAAGGCGTTACCAAGCTTTTGTTTAGCTTCAGTTATTGAAGAAGCATCATTTGTGGGAACTAGATCTTGTCTAAACTTGGGAATTGTGATTTTGTTGTGTTAGGGGGAGGAGTGTTTTCAACATGCTGGTTCAGAGGGAAATGTCACCAAAGGCAAAGTTTGTGCCAAGGAAACGTTGGGGTAAAAGTAGATGGCATACTGATTCTTCTTCATGTGGAACCAACAGCGAACCTATGAGAGAGGCGGCACAATGTCAAAGTCTTACTTCATGGTATGCTTCTTGTCTCTTTTATTGCAAAGGATCTTGTCTTTAACATAGTTTTGAGATTTTTCTCATTGTAATTGATGTGTTTTCCTTGCATGAAGGGTTGAGGCAGAGTCATTGCAGCATTTATCTGCAAAATATTGCCCTCTTGGCCCTCCTCCAAGGTCAACTATTGCAGCGGCTTTTAGTACTGATGGAAGAATTCTTGCTTCTACACAGTGAGTTATCATGGTGTATATATCTTTTGTTCTTTTGCATTTTGCATTTGAATTCACACAGTTTTTTGTTTGCTTCGTGTAGTGGTGATCATACTGTAAAGATTATTGATTGTGAAACTGGAAAGTGCTTAAAAGTTCTTACTGGCCATCGCAGGACTCCTTGGGTGGTAAGCCCTCTTTTTCCCACCTTGATTCTTTTCTATGTTTGATATGTAGTACCTTTGTTGGAACATAGTTATGTATAGATAATTTAATCTCAGGTAGTGAAATGAATTTTGCTCATACTCTTGGCATTTACTATGCTGCTTGTTAGAGGGTGTGTTAAGTTATGCATCTTTGTTGGTGTGTTGCATCATCAAATGAACAGTAAATTTGTTTCTGTTATTATAGAGCAGGTATTAAGGGTTTGTAGCCCAGTCCTCTTATATCTGAATCTAATGTTATATGAGTTTGTACAGGTCAGATTCCACCCGCATCATTCAGAAATAGTTGCTAGTGGAAGTTTAGATCTGGAGGTCCGCTTATGGAATACCACAACTTCTGAATGTATTAGATCTCATGCATTCTGTAAGTCCTCCTAGGAATCAAAACTCTATGTTTCTTTTTCGTAGTTCTCATCTTACCAGTTTTAATCTCTTCTTTATTTCTCTTACCAGATCGGCCAATTGCTTCTATCGCTTTCCATGCTGAGGGTGAACTACTTGCTGTTGCTTCTGGTCATAAGGTGATTAATCCATTTTAAGCCTCACAATGAAACGCTAACCAGTTGTAGGTAGCACCTCCTTACAGAAAATCTCGGAAAGTTGATTTCATGATATTTTACAGCTGCACATGTGGCACTACAATAGGAGAGGAGAGGAATCATCACCGACCGTTGTATTGAAGACGAGGCGCTCTCTGAGAGCTGTACATTTTCACCCTCATGGGGCACCATTTCTCTTGACTGCAGAGGTGAGCTACCTTATAAAGATTCATTTAATAGTTTTTTTCTCCATTCTGTCCGCTTATATTTCTTACCTTAAGTGGCAGGTGAATGAAATCGATTCATTAGATTCTTCAATGTCTAGAGCAACATCTATGGGTTACTTAAGGTATCCTCCCCCGGCTATCTTGTTCACAAGCACAGAAAGCAATCAAACTAGTGTGGCAGCAGAATTACCACTTGTCCCTCTTTCACACATGCCCATGCCTACAACTTCTGGAGATGATCAAAGAATTGGTCAATACTCAGTTGATGGTATGAATGTAGATGAAGCTCAACCTGTTGGAAGAAATCGATCAGATTTCCCTGAGCTTGGACAGATTCAGCAATTATTTCAGTTCAGGGATCGAGTATCCTGGGAGTTACCTTTTCTACAAGGATGGTTGATGGCTCAAGGTCATGGTGTTGCTAATTCAGTGGTTCCTCCAACGGGCAGTAGTAATCATGGTATCTCAGCTCCATCTTCAACACCTCGTTTATCAACAACCAGTCTGGAGGCTGCAGTAGCGTTATTAGAAATCCCGAGTAGTGTTAACTTACATGCGGTTTCTGGAAGAGGCGGAGCCCAGGAACAAACTTCACAACCTCAATTCTTGGGATCTGGATTACCAGAAGGTGTGTCTTCTCGTAACAATCAACATGGAAGTGATGCTCAACCTGTAGTGAACAGAGTTCAGTCTGAGCTTGCTACCTCAATTGCTGCTTCGGCTGCAGCAGCAGCTGCTGCAGAATTACCTTGTACTGTCAAACTCAGAGTGTGGCCGCATGACATCAAAGACCCATGTGCACAACTGAAGTCTGACAGATGTCTATTTACAATACCGCATGCCGTCCTTTGCAGGTAAACAAAGCTCCTTCTCTTTAAATTAAGAGAGAAATTTTTTAGTCGAGTCCTTGATATCATTCTCTTAGCGCTTTTTTGCCTCTTTTTATATGTGTTCAGTGAAATGGGAGCTCATTTTTCGCCATGCGGGAGATATCTAGCGGCATGTGTTGCATGTGTTTTTCATCATGCTGAGGCAGATCCTGGACTGCAGACTCAAGCGCAACAAGACTCGGGGCTTGCAACTTCCCCAACTCGACACCCTGTGACAGCACACCAAGTCATTTACGAGCTTCGTGTGTATTCTCTCCAGAAGGAAAAGTAATTGCCACTTACCGATATCTCATTGTGCTAATTTTACCATCTTGAAATGCACATCCCTAATGTGATTTTTCTATGAATACAGTTTTGGTTCTGTACTTGTGTCACGGGCGATCAGAGCTGCGCATTGCTTGACCTCTATCCAGGTTAGTCGCCTTTTAAGAATAATCAGATATAATTTTTCATGCTTGTGTTCAGATGGTATTGTATCTATCCATCGTTCAATTTTAATAATTGAATAACTGAAAATTCTGTGTGCAGTTCTCACCCACCTCGGAGCATATACTGCTTGCATATGGGCGGCGTCATGGTTCTCTATTGAAGAGCATCGTTAGTGATGGTGAAACAACATCACATTATTTCACAGTATTGGAGGTAAAGCCTTATGCTACTACATCTGTATCATGGTGTGTTTTATATAAATACTTGGAGATGTAACATATATCGTTATGTGGGTTGGTCAGATATACAGAGTTTCAGATATGGAGCTTGTCAGAGTACTGCCAAGTTCAGAGGATGAAGTGAACGTTGCTTGTTTTCATCCTTCTCCTGGAGGAGGTCTTGTTTATGGGACAAAGGTAAAACATATAGAATTTAATTGTTGTCTAGCAATGCTCGGTTTGGGAATTCGGGTTTTGTTACATATAATCGACTACGAGGAATATGAAAATGAAAATGACAACTCATGACTCATTGTTTTTGCGTAGGAGGGAAAACTTAGGATATTCCAGTACAATACAGCTGCAACCTCTAACTTCACTGGACCATCCTGAGGAGAAGAAGTTGTCCGAGGTAGCGTAAATTATAGTGAAGAAGGTTGGATCTTTGTCAAAATAAAGAAAAATGCCTAAACTGTTAGGATTATCTGATTGACTAACATATATGATTATTACAGGTGCGTTAGAGTGGTAGCGAGCAAGAAGCAAACATAAGTTTCATCATCAAATATTTATTATCTACTCCTCTTCGCACTCTCTTTGTTTACGGTAAAAGACTGCAGAAAAAATAATGTAAAAAGAAAGTAAGGAATTGGTTTAGTTTTGGTTGTAAGGTTGTAACAACGTCAACACTTTCTCTACAGATTAACAAAGGACTCTTCGTTTTTAAGTAATCAGTCTTAAACAGTTTTAGTAGCGTTCAATCTCTTCACTCCTCTCTTTTCTTTATCACTCTTACATAGAGGACTCGATACTCTATATTCGATATGTGAACTGATCGTAACCCTTGCATAAAAAGTAAAGTAAAAAACAAAACTATATTACCAAATCATTCAAACTGATTCAAACTATATTAGTCGATAAATGATAAAAATAAATCACGTTTAAATGTATTATTTAAAATGCTTCACTTTCTTTTTTTTTTTTTTTTTTTTGCCGACAGAATACAAGATCAGCTCAAATGAACCAATTGGTAGGAAAAACGTTTACATAGGTAACAAGATGTGACTCTATTCTAGCACGTCGTGCTAGCTTGTCAGCGTTACCAATCTGCGTTCTGGAGACGTGAACTAGCGCAAAAGATAATAACTCTTCCTTGTCCGTCTCGATCTCATCCAAATATGTCTTGAAGGCAGGCCACTCGGACGGTGAAGACACCATCTTCACCAGGTCAGAACAGTCTGTGTGGAAGACCACATTCTCAATATCCACACCAATCATACAACGCATTGCCCAGATTAGAGCTTCCACTTCTGCATGGAGAGGTGACAAACTACGGCGGAGGTTAGACGCACCCATAATGGGAAAATCCCCTTCAGGGGATATGCAGTACCATCCTCGGCCTGAATACTGGTCAGATATCTTCCAAGAACCATCCACAAAGCATCGGTGACTGGTTCTATATATGAATGCTTCACTTTCTAATACATGTAATTCATATTTTTATTACATCTTCAGTTGTGGTAACTAGGCTTTTTTCAAAATATATTGTTATCAAATCTATAATACATTTTAGATATTAATTAATTGGTTGTAGTATTTACGTTGATTTATGACATATTACAGAAATATATATAAGAATTTTGAGAAGAAGGAAAAAAACAAATATAAAATAATCAAATGTTAGATAATCATAGTTATTTTTTAGGAAAACACAAAACAAGAATGAAAAGTGAAATAATGTTAAATGAAAAATGAATATGTAGTTTCTACCATAACATTAAGTATCTAACACCTTGTAATTAGAACTTTCAAACGTTATCTCTTAAAATATTACCAAATCATTCAAACTGATTCAACGGTATTAGTCGGAAATGGCATATTCGATAAATGATACAAGTAGTTCACATATAAATGTATTATTTAAAATGCTTCACTTTCCAATACATGTAATGTATATTTTTTTATTTCATCTTCAGTTGTGGTAACTACGTTTTTCTCCAAATATAATTTTATCAAATCTATAGTACATTTTGGACATTAATCAATTAGATGTTGTATTTACCTTGATTTATGACCAACCAACCCTAGCGACCGAGTAACAAGAGAGGTGGGCTGGAATATTTGATTCCATCCAGCCACGGACAACCCTTCCCCACAATTATTCCAATTCACTATCAACTCCTCTAGTGCCCCCAATGCCCACGACATCACTTCCGTCGATCTACCCTCATCCAAACCTAACTACAGCTGTCCTACTGGACCCAAATACACAACAACTTGCTGGTGTTGACCGACACCACCTTGGTGTCGCTCAACACCCCAACCGTACCACAAAACTGTCTATGCTTGACCACAATACAAACACTTGATAAAAACACAAACCAACCGTTCAATTCATAAACCCACCGTTGGATACGAATTTTGTAGCACAATGAAGCTACCTACCAAATTTCAGCCAAATTGGACTCCGTTTCATCCTCCAAACCTTGCCCCAAAGTAGCCATCTCAAACCAGTCTGCGCAGTCCATTGACAGGTGTTGGTGTCGACCGACACCACAATGGTGTCAAACGACATCAACCCAAAAATCACGATCTGAGCCTTCCTTCAAGCTATTTCTCGCCGCAAATCCCTAATCCTTCACAACTATCAATTCCCTAACCGATTAAGCATCAAACAACATGACTTACCTGAATAATAGCTAGGAGAGAGCCTCCTTGTCTCTCTCAATCCACCACCAAGCTCCCATCCTTCTCCTTACACATGAAGAGGATGGATCTCCTTTCTCCTCCTTTCCAAACAAGAGCACCACAACTCTTTCTCCTTGTCTCCTTCAGAACCACCAGTCCGCCACCCTCTTAACAAGGGCATCGAAATATAATTTATATACTCAAGCCCTAGGGTTTCTCGAACCAAACCAAATCAAACCAACGATTAAACTAAACCGCTAAACTCGGGAAAATTGGTGTCGCTCGACACCCTTATGGTGTTACAGCCTTAACGTGCCAGACTGCCTTCTTATTCTGGCCCGGGCCATTTATCTTCGGAACCGATGTTTAATAGAGGTGATCGATTGCAGCACCAACAACCTTGGCCAGGAGATCCCTTTAAATAGTTAGTGTAGAAATTTAAGCACAACCTCCCAATAGTCGGTAGTAGGTGTCTTCATAAACTGAGAAAGAATATGAACGGGATAATAAAGTTTCGGGCGAGTAAGAGTACAACGGTATTGAGTAGGATCGTCATACTGTGCAGCCTTAGAACGAGCAAGCCGATGATTTTGAGCCATTGGGATATCTGTGGACCGAGAGTCGAGTAAACCAGCCTCGGAAATAATCTCCAGACAGTATTTCCGTTGACATAAAAACAAACCTTCTGGGTAAAGAGTGATCTCGATACCGAGAAAATAGCGAGGAGTTCCAAAATCCTTCATATGAAACTGGCGAGAAAGATATGACTTAAAGGCTGAAATAGAAGCTGAATCATTACCCCCAATAACCAAATCATCGACATATACTTGGATGTAAACTTCTGTTGAGCCACGAACAAGCGAGAAAAGTGAATATTCAGAAGCAGACTGACGAAAACCATGGTCAAGAAGTGAAGTCTGAAGTGTACCAAACCAACAACAAGGAGCTTGTCGCAGACCATATAAATATTTCTTCAAGCGACAAACTTTTTTGGGAGCAGAACAAAGAAAACCGGGAGGAAGACGCATGTATACCTCTTCCTCTAGAGTACCATGTAAAAATGCATTGTGTACATCCATCTGATGAAGTTCCCTGTTGCGAGAAGCAAAAACATTGAGAAAAGTGCAAACAATGTTCATTTTAATCACGGAGCAAAAGTCTCATCGAAATTAACACCCTCCTCCTAATAATTTCCAAGAGCAACCAAACGAGCTTTGTAATGTTCGTACCATCAAAATTAAACATGATTTTGAAGACCCATTTGCACCCAATAGCTCGCTTGTTTGGTGGTAAAAATTTCCCATGTATCATTATCCTCTAAGGCTTTGATTTCGAACCCCATTGTTTTACGCCAGACATCAAATTCCGTCACGTCTTTGAAAGAACGAAGTTCCATGAAAGCAGTAACATTGGCCAGAAAGACTTTAAAAGAGTCTGAAAAATTGGCCGAGCAGACATAGTTAGCAATTGGATATGGAGTACCTGATGGACCAGGAGGAGATTGAAGTGATGAGTGCGTGGAGTCAGAAGAGGCCTTAGCTGAATAGGTCACATATGGTTCAAGAAGAACCGACTTCTTCTTGGCTCAATAACCCTTACCTAATGGCTCAACCGATACTGAAGACACAGGGGATTCAACAACAACAGGCGGAGATGTAGGATTGACCGGTCATGGTGGAGGAGTGATCGGTCGAAATAAAGGATTGATCGGTCTCGCATCCGAAGTGATCGGTCTAACTGTTGCAAAAATTGTTGTATCAGTGTCGGGATTAATCGATCTAGAAGTCGGACCGATCAGTCCTTAGCAGACACCCAAACCGTAGAACTCCCCTATCAACTGAGGGTATCAATGATGGAGAAGGAGAAACAGTTGAATCATCCTCCTCAACGATGTGTAAGTCGGACGAGGATGGGGTAGTTGGTGGATCCACCAGAATCGAAGGCGAAACAGCAAGAGGAAAAATATTCTCGTTGAACACAACGTTGCGAGAAATAAAGTATTCCTTCTTCTCTAGATCGAACACTCCCCAACCTTTTTGATTATAAGGATAACCAAGAAAGACACACAGAGAAGCACGCTCATCAAACTTCTTATGAATGACAGTCCCTTTGTGTGCATAACACAAACAACCAAAACCTCAAAGATTATCAAACGAGGAAAGCTGACAAACAGAAGTTCGTGAGGTTTTTTACCAGATAAAACTGAGGAAGGCGTAAGATTGATCAGATAACAAGCAGTGAGGACACAATCTCCCCAAAATTCCAAAGGTAGATCAGCTTGAAAACGAAGTGAGCGAGCAACATCTAAAATATGACGATGTTTTAGTTCAACACGATCATTTTGTTGAGCGGTACCAACATAAGAATTCTTGCGGACAATTCTCTGAGAAACCAACGAAGACTTCAATCCCATGAACTCAGACCCATTGTCACCACGAATCATCGAACATCCGTGTGAAATTGACAAGTGACCATAGCACAAAATGTTTACAAAATAGTGTTGACCTCACTCTTAGCCCGCATCAAACATACCCAAACGGAGCGTGAATAATCACCATCAATTGTCAGGAAATTAGAAGCACCATAAGTAGAAGGAGTGCTTTAAGGTCTCCAAACAACACAGTGAATAAGATGAAAAATAGCCTCAACTTTATTATTACTAGTAGAAAACCTAAAATGTGGTTGCTTCGAGCGTACACAAACGTCACAAGGTAAAAAAAATTGATCTTTAGAACTAACATCAACAAAACGAGATAAATGAGATAGAGAAGACAAAGACGGATGCCCCAGACGACGTTGCCACAGCTCACACTATCCCATATTAGTCACTGAATTTGCTTGGCCTATCAAAGCTCCACGAAAAAGATAACCCCATCACACTCATCACCTGCTCCAAACATCATCCTCTTAAACCGGTCATGTACATAACAAAACTTATTTGTGAATACCGCAATACAAGATTTCTCTTTAAGCAAACGAGCAACCAAGAGTAAAGTATTAGTAGAATTCGGAACATATAACACAACCAATAACGTAAAAAAACCACCAAGAAATAATTTCCCACACTTAGTAGCCAAAGTAAGCGTCCCATTCAGTAAGCCGATTGGACAGGGAGAAATAGCAACAACATCAATCAGAGTATCAAGAAAGGCCTTGAGATGATGAGATGCACTAATATCAATAACAATACCAGAGAGACGTGAAGCAGGAAGCGGTGGCTGGAGAATAGTGACAAGCTGACTCCATTGAGAATCAGAAAGAGACAGACCTTCACGATCAAGAGAGGTAAGAGTATGAGAAGTGCCATCAGTCCCATCTGTAATCTGAACATTATTGATCCGACAAGCAACCACTTGTGTACCACGCCCACGAGATTTGCCACAACCACGACCAAAACTAGAATCAGGAAAACTAATAAGTTGATAGCAATGACTAACGTCATGTCCAGTCTTCCCACAATGAGTAAAAGAGAAGAAATGGTGCTCGTGAGAAACAGCAGACAAGAGACCGGTCGATCCAGACCCGAGAGCGGTTGGTCTGTGATGTGGAGCGATCGCTCCGCGAGATGGACTGGTCGATCCAGCCGAAAGCTGTACCAAGAAACCGACAGCGTCGAGATGAATACCACCAATTCGAGCAATACTTAGATGTTTTTCTTCTTGTTGAATCAAATAGTAAACAGCAGAAAGAGAAGGAGGTGAAGACATCAGACATAGCCAAAATATTCGATCGAGTAGCACCAAACCAAGCACTATCAAGACCCATCAAAAACTATGACCATCCGCTCCTTGTCACGACATGCAACATGTGCCTTCTGCTGAGCACAACCAGTAGTCCCGCAGCAACAAGGCAGAAGAGGATCAATATCTTCTAAATAATCCCACATACGCTTCAACTTCCCATAATAAGCTTGGATCGACAAACCATCTTGTTTGCAACAACCAAAGGAAGTTTGCAACTCAAAAATAAGAGGATCATTCCCAACAAAAAATCTTTCCTTCAAATTTTGCCATAACTCATAAGTTGTATCAAAACATGAAACACAAGAACGAAACTCTGGATCAACGGTGTTAAGTATCCAAGCAACCAACATGGAGATTATTATGCCCCAAAGCTTGTGATGGTCAGTCCCGGAAGAAGGTTGCGGAAAAGACCATCGATAAATTGAGCTTATTTTTGGCATGCAACACGTTTGTCATCACCTTAGTCCAACGTTCATAGTTGGTGCCAGTAAGAATCACCGTGGAGATGATGTTGCCAGGATCAGCTCCAGGAGGAAGGTATTAATCGGACAAAATGCTAGCATCCATGATGTTAGCAACAGTAATATCGAGATCTTCTGCCATCACAAATCACAAAAAAGAAACCCGAAGAATCAAGCAATTGGCTTGAATCAAAACAAAGGAAAAACAAAGAACAAGTGGCTCCTTGAAGAAAAGAGATTTGACTATCAACCAAAAGAAGCAAGTGGCTTGAGAGCAATCGAAAGAAAACAAGAACATGAATCCAGAAAAAGAAGATCGGATTTAAGAATGTCAAACAACAAAAGAAAAAGAAAATAGAAAATTAAGGTTTAGATCAGAAAATTATGATTTAGGTTGTGACACCATGTCAAAGTGCAGAATAAACTTTTGTATTAATCTCAATGATTTACATCAGTATATATACATAATTTTACTATGTCTAACAACATAACCTAGCCCATAAACTTATATAACCCTATATATCTCAATATTCATGCACTATCGATACCCTCTCTGCACAATGCAAATGGAGTGTTTGTAGATTTGGGATATGGACAAAACTCTTTTTTGTTAAGGATTGTTAAGATCTTCTTGCGATAATCTCAAACATTGAGAATTGGTCTCTCTTTACATAGACGATCAGGTACTTTAGAGATCAACGTATTTTGACACATTTTTTATATATATAATCTTCTGAAAAGATGAAAAATCTATCGATTATTGTAATTTTGGACCAATGTGTATGACATGTATGTGTCTCGGGTCCTACTTTCTAATCAAAATCGGATTTCTCTCACTCGATTATTATTGACCCGACCCGACCCTGACTCGACTCGACTGGGATAATTACATTTCTAGCCCCATGTGAGAAAAAAGAAAAAGAAGAAACGACACACCACCACCATAGTAGCCACCAACACCTGCTCACTCTTTTCTTTTCTTTATCTCTCTAAAATCTCTTCCTCCGCCAATGGCGACTCAAGGTCAGATTATCACATGCAAAGGTATTGTTTTTATCCTCCATCCTCATCTCTCTCTCTCTCTCTCTCTCTCTCTCTCTCTGATTATAGCGTGTTCTGTCCAGATACATGAATCTGATGTTTTAAAAACCCTATCTCTCCTCTAATTGTGATTTTTTTTTTTTTTTCTGATCTGATGTTTCGTAGCTGCTGTGGCTTACGAGCCAAACAAGCCTCTGGTTATTGAAGATGTGCAGGTGGCTCCACCTCAAGCCGGTGAGGTTCGGATCAAGATCCTCTACACTGCTCTTTGTCACACCGACGCTTACACTTGGAGCGGCAAGGTTCGTTTCTTCTCTCCATTTTTCATTCATTCATTCATTTCTCGTCTGTAATTGAGTCGATTTTATCGAATTTGAGTGTGTTTAGTGAATCTATGTAATCTCAATAGGCTGAGTCCAAATGTTTGATTCACAGGATCCTGAAGGTCTCTTTCCGTGTATCCTCGGTCATGAGGCTGCTGGGTATGTTAAATGTTTAATTATATCACTAAATCCAGTTTTTAGGGTTCTTTTATTGTGTTGTTGAGATGGTTGTTTTTGTTTTGCTGGGAATAGGGTTGTTGAGAGTGTTGGTGAAGGAGTAACAGAGGTTCAACCTGGTGATCATGTTATCCCATGTTATCAAGCTGAGTGTCGTGAATGCAAGTTCTGCAAATCTGGCAAGACTAACCTCTGTGGCAAGGTTCGATCTGCCACTGGTGTTGGGGTTATGATGAATGACCGCAAGTCCCGGTTCTCGGTTAATGGGAAACCCATCTATCACTTCATGGGTACTTCGACGTTTAGTCAGTACACTGTTGTTCATGATGTTAGTGTCGCCAAAATTGATCCTCAGGCTCCTTTGGATAAAGTTTGCCTTCTTGGATGTGGTGTTCCCACTGGTAACAGTTCAACCTCTCTTAAGTTGCACCTTCCTCCTAATTTCCTTTTGCTCTGTGGAAGTTCATTAATCTTTCTTAGTGATTGGTAGTATGATTAGGTCTTTCACAATGCTTTAGTTTTAGAGTGTCCTGGCATATTAATGTAACATCCACTGATAACATTGATCTCTATAGTTCTTCACCATTCTGTCCGATAGGAACCTAATTTATCCACTCCCTGCTCGTTTCTTCTTTCTTTGCGAGTTTTATGGAATTTTTCTGACAGAAAATGAACATCATGGTCCCTACAGGTCTTGGAGCAGTTTGGAATACTGCAAAAGTAGAACCAGGGTCAAATGTTGCCATCTTTGGTCTTGGCACTGTTGGACTTGCTGTAAGCTACTGCCTCAAATTTAAAGCTTTCATAATTCCTTTTTTCTGCAAGGAAGAGAACCATTTTGGTTAAGTATTGAAATGTGGATGAATAGGTTGCTGAGGGTGCAAAGACAGCTGGTGCTTCAAGGATCATTGGCATTGATATTGATAGCAAGAAGTATGAAACTGGTAAATCTTCTTGTCTTGTTAAACTGATAACACTGGATTAGTTCAAGTTGTTTTGGAAATCTTATGAGTTTTACTCATATAATTGAGTTCCTTGGTTGGAATTTCAGCAAAGAAGTTTGGAGTTAACGAATTTGTGAACCCAAAGGAGCACGACAAGCCAATTCAGGAAGTGATTGTCGATCTCACTGATGGAGGTGTTGACTACAGCTTTGAGTGCATTGGGAATGTCTCTGTGATGAGAGCTGCATTGGAGTGCTGTCACAAGGTAAGTCATCCATGTACATTCATAAGAAACTGTTTTAAATTTGTAGACTTAGAGGATGTTGTTAAGAGCTAAAGACAATGACAATGCAGGGATGGGGAACTTCGGTGATAGTGGGTGTAGCAGCATCAGGACAGGAGATATCAACTCGACCATTCCAACTCGTGACTGGCCGCGTGTGGAAAGGAACAGCTTTTGGTGGTTTCAAGAGTCGAACCCAAGTGCCTTGGCTCGTAGAAAAGTATATGAGAAGGGTAAGAAAAAAAAAAACTTAAAACTTGAGGCAACAATTCTTGATTTACTCTTTCTCTTTCTCACACTTGATCGATCGAACGATGCAGGAGATTAAAGTGGATGAGTACATAACACACAACCTGAGCTTGGGAGAGATCAACAAGGCTTTTGATCTGTTGCACGAAGGTACTTGCCTTCGATGTGTCCTCGACACCAGCGAATGACGACAACGCCAATGGTTCTTTGTGCTTCATCTCTGTTTTTGTGACTTTTGTCTTTCATCTGTTATGACGACTTCATGAGCAATGGACTCAAAGCGTGTGTTCTGTCTCTCTGTCTTATCCCTCAATAAAGTTTAATTTAAGACCGAAAGCATCATTATAATTGTTTAAACCGCACTCATTTTTGATTCTACCAATTCCCAAGACGGAAAGTATATTTTTGGTATTGGCACGTTAAAATTTATGAAATGTAATTAGTGATCCCTGGCGAAATACATCAAGAATATATATATATATATATATATATATATATATATATATATATATATATGCTGAAATACAGCTGTGAATTGATTTTCTCACTCACATATGTAGTGTTTAGACAATCATTAGTGTAGCAACAACACTCCTAAGTTACTTACATAATTAATTATATAACTAACACTAAATTAATTAAAGCAATTCTTAGAGAATTTAAGCAAAATCATTCATCCACTAGAGAACTCTAAAGAAGATTGCTCAATCATTTGAATAATAATTTTTTAATTTATGTTTATTAATTATTAAACTTTAATTTTTAAGATAATCAATCAAAGTATATACTCTATCTATATATTAGAGTGGGAAATAAAGAAGGGACACTCATAATATATAATTGGTCTTGGTTTGTCTTTCTTTTTTGCCAAGTTTCTTGATGAAGGATGAATTAAAACAAACATTGCATTGCATGATGGATGGATTAACATAACACAATCAAGAACATTCATAATAGAGAAGTCGAATTGTAACTAAAGTTTATTTTGTTGATTGCAGCGATAGCTTGATGGTCATAATTCTAACAAGAGTGAAGAAGAGTTTACGATCAAAACTTGCATAGTATATAGCATAGATTCACGTAGTACCATTGCTTCATACATGCGTCCAAGATTTACATGTTAAATCATTCAATGGTGTTTAACTTAAGCTAAAAGCTAAGACTCATATAAGTCACTCCAATTAAAGCTAAGACGCATATAAGCTGACAATGAAAGCAAGGATTTGTAGTTGTAGTTAAAGAGGACTGATTTGTTGAGACCAGCTTTCAATATGCTAAATCCAATTGGAGGACTTGGTGTATGCCGTACAATTGCTAAGAAGGAAAATAGCACCTCAAAACCATGATTATGAATAGCACAGAAGCAAGCAAGCAAGGCTATCTCCAAGAACTTTGATCTGCAGAAATCAGAAGAAAACAAACATAGAGATTAGAGACATATACGAGACTGAAATAGAGAGAGCTTGAAGTATATTATATAGACCTGCTGAAGATGGAGGTAACATTGGAACAATCCCACTTGGTCACAAAAACGAAAGCAACAGAATCACCCCCACAGTTGAAGATCAGATCCTATCAATGACAGCAAACAAGTACTTTAGATACAACTCTCAAAATAAAGAATCTAAGCAGAGAGGGGAAGGTACATACAGGTGAAATCGAGATGTGCCTTTATTCCTCTTCCTTCTCACCGTGTAAACAGACCAAGGCTCTGCAAACTTCTTGTCACTAAGGCCTAAGCATAAGAAAGTTCTTAAAATCAGCTTAAGATAGAAACCAAAACCAAATTAGCAGAATTATCAATTGAAAAGGAAATGCATATAATTATATACTTTCCTTAGCAATTGGTGGATATGAAAGTCCTGGGGACAGATAATGTTCTTACCAATCTCCTAAATTAAGCACTGCATCATCTAACTCATGTAGCTTGTTAGTAGCTCCCTGTAAAAAAAACATTACAACATCCAAGTAAAATGATTATGCAATAATTAAGCATATTGAATCAAAAAAGGGAAACAATGAGGTCTCCCAAAGCAATCCAGTCATACCCTCTCTCTCTCATCCCACCACCGATAAAGTGAGAATTTCAAACAAGAAGAAGAAGGGAGATGAGGGAGTACCAAATTGACTGCCGTGTTTACTTTGCTTCATCTCTCTCTGATTCCGTCCGATTTGCTTCTCCGGCGCGGTGAAGACAACGAAAGGAAGACTTCTCCGGCGCTTCTTCAGAACAATCATTTGTTCTCTTGCCGCTTCATTCGACAGGGAAGAGAGAAAAAGAAAATGGCGAAGAAAAAAAAAAACAATTTTATATTTACGAGCCAACCAATGATATAACGCCACATAGCGTTCTTAGGGGTTGCTTCAGATATTTCCACAGCAACGATTTTCTCTTTTTTGAACCATTAATGAGTTTTTTATTCAATTATTGGGACCCAATTACATGAAGAATCCACAAAGAACTTATCACTAACGTCATGTGCATTAGGGTTTCAGGTTTCTCAACTAAATTCTCACCAATTAAAAAATAAAAAATAATGAAAAAGTTGGAGAATAATTGAAAAAAGTTTCTGGAAAATTTTCATCCAAAAAATTTGAGAAACTGTTCTAAACATATAGCTAATTTTAACTGGTTATATTTTATTTTTCTAATTTATTATTTAAATAAATAATAATTTTATATAAAAATAATTAAAATACAATATTTGAGAAGCTTACTATATTTACGGGTGCAGATGCTCTAATGATGCTCTTGTGGATATGCGATTTATATAAATGTAGTGGTCATAAAAATATAAAAAGGTTCCATATGTTTTTATGATTGACGCTTCAAATCATTTTTGAGTTAATTTATTTTCTTTTTACTTTCGTGTATTTGGGTAGGGGTGAGAATGAGATGGTGGAGGAAAATATATTTATTTTAAAAACTTTATTTTGTACAAACTACAAAGTAAAAGAGTTTTACCAAAGCAGTTGTTTTTAAATGAAATTTTCTTATATCTTAAGATATATTATTTGTATAAACCTAATTCATAAATTAGATAGATATATTTTCTTTCTATTAAAAGTGTCTATATCATTATAAATAAATGATTTTGTATGTTTAAGACTTTAAGGTGACGAACATAAACTTTAATACATGTCAACAACGATTTATTCCAAGCTAATAGAATGTACTTTACTAAAAGTCTAGTTCCATAGTTGACTCGACCAAACAAAGGGCACACGTTTTGAATATTAAACTAGTGACTTCTCCTAGGAACAGCAAGGACCTTAAGCGGATGCTTCATGACGACGGTGAACTCGAGCTTCTCCGTCAAGTCAACTTCATGACCTTCTACCTCTTTCCATTGGAACTCTCTGACGATGTTGGCAACGTAGTACTCGAGATGCAACATTGCCAGCCCTATCCCCGGACAAATCCTCCTTCCTGCTCCGAACGGCATCATCTTGATTCCTCTACTTCCGGTTATATCCACCACTTCTTCTTCTGCCATAAATCTCTCCGGGTTAAACACCATCGGTTCCTCCCACACCTTCGGATCCCGTCCTATGTCCGCCACCATGAAGTTGACTGTCCCCTTCTTCGGTACCTTGTACCCACCCAATACAGTGTCCTCCGTGACACGGTGCGGGAGTAGGAAGTGTCCCGGAGGATGCCTTCGGAGACCCTCCAACACAACTGCCTTTAGATACGGCATCTTCTCCACGTCTTCTTCATCCACCTCTTTTGCTTCTTCCCCGACTACGCTTTTGATCTCCTCGTGTAACCTCTCCTGGATATCTGGATATTTCACGAGGTTCGCCACGATCCATTGTAGTGCTGTTGCCGTTGTATCAGTCCCTCCAGTGAGAAACTCTGAGCACAAACTCACCAAGTCTTCCTCGTCAAGCTTCCTCTTCTCATCAGGAAGCTCTAAATCAAATAGAGTATCAACATATGATTGTACATAGTTTTTGTTGTCTTCTTCTTCTTCCTCCGACCTCTTCTTCCTCTCTTCAACGATCTTTCTCCGGGCATGAATCAACGGAAGCAGAACATCTCTCTGTTGTTTCCGAATCTTGAGAAATTCTTGCCACCTCTTTCTCAAAATCAGTTTGGTGAACTTAGGCCATATGTTGAAGATGTTGAATCTCGACAAGCTAAGGAGCTGTAGTCTCTGAATGAACTCCACTTGTTTGATTTGCTTCTCGTCGAGTTTATCTCCGAAACACATGAGAACAAGAAGCGCAAACATGGCATACTGGAGATGGTCGACGAGTACGATCGGTTCTTCACCTCTCTGTTTACGAAATCTATCGAAGAGGATCCCAAGAACCCAGTGTCGCGCGTGAGAATAACATCTCACGCGCGAGGGATGAAGAATCTCTGAGGTGATGTTTCGTCGAAGAAGCCGCCACGTGGCTCCATATGACCCGGAGCTGATGTTGTGTTTGTTGATGATCTTGCTGATTGTATCCGGTTGTGGACGGTCTGCATAGACTGCACCGTTCAGAACTAGAGCCTCGTGAGCGAGGGTACGGTCGGCAACGAATATGGCGGGGTGGGAAGTGATGCGGAGTGTGACGATGGGGCCTAGACGGTGGTGGACGGAGCGGAGATAGGATTCCAAGCCACCTAAGCCTTCCCGGAGCCACTGGAGTGTTCCGAGGAAAGGTAACAAGTTAGGGTCAGGAGGTAACGGAAGAGAGGAAGACCTACTACGGCTGCGAAGGAGGAGATGTAGAAAGAGAGACACCAAGAGAGAGGCCAAGATCAGTAACCATATCTCCATATTTTTTTAGTTTTTTGGGTTCTAACTTTTATAACGTTACGTGTCTTCACTTCACTTTCTATTCCTAGATATGTATATAGAGAGTTCTAGACGTGTGTGGCCAAAGGGACATGTAAATATATAGTTCATTTTTTGTTTTAGGGTGTGCCATTAACGTAAAAAATATTTTTATAATTTGGTCAAACTTTTGAAATATCAAATTCATTTCAAAATTTGGAAAAGTTTCTGCGGTGTTTGTTGCGTTGCAGCTCACTGGTGGGGGAGATAAGGATAGAGATGGTTTTGTTGGACCACGTCTGGCTCTGAGAAGAAAACAAGAATATGGGCCTAAGAAATAAAACTACTCAAGGCCCATGTCGTAAGCCCAATTAAAAATTATCACCACCTCTCGTCGCCGAACCAATTATTCTTCTCCTTAGGTCCCGTCGGACCTTCCTCGCCGGATAATTCAACCGGGAGCTTCCTCAACACAGCATCAAGCCAAGTCCTTAACCTCCACGGCAATCGTTCATTCAACCTCTCAATCTCAGTTCTCGAATTATACACAATCTTCGGTCCCCACTCTCTCATATAACCTAACCACGGCGGCTCAACCACAACTCCTCCGAGATACTCCGCCGCCACAATCTCATACTTGGAACTCGAATCAACAAACAAATCACTTGTCGCCATATCATTCCTTATCCCAATCCCAAGCAAATCAGATCCTTGTAGATACATCCCTGACGTAGCGAAGCTCGCGTGACCATGCTTGGAAGAGTAAACCACAGCTCTGTTACTTGCTCCTACGAACTCAAGATCTTGAGGTTCGATCCATTCTCCGCCACTGTGTTGAGAGAAGTAAACCGAGTAAAGCTCTCCGGAGAAATTGCTGATTCTGAGTGTGAAATGTTCCCAGTCACAAACGTGTTGACCTGTTTTAGCTAACGAGAGATTCATAAGCCCTAGTTTAAGAGTCGCTGGTCCGTTGAATGGACAAAAGATCCAAAACACAAGATCCGTGAACGTTCCTCCAAATGCTGGCTTAACGTGTACGTAAAGCTTCGCGCTCTCTAGGTCGCCTCGTTTGAGTTTTTCGCGTCTTTGCTGATCGTTTATCGGTAAATCGATCCAATACTGCTTATCGTTGGTTCCGCCATGAGGTAGATTCGAGCCTGTTTCGTCGATAGGTTCATTGATGGTATCAGTAGAGCTGCACAAAACAGCACCGTTGTTGAAGAACCATGAGACGGAAGAAGGTAGATAGATTTCGTTAGGATGGAAGTAAACTCTCGGACCATAGTGTTGGATCAACGCGTGGATTTGTTCCATGTTTGGCATTGCGTGTAAACTCGAATCGAGGTTTTTCAAACAGGCGATTGTACGGAGATGATCTTCTTCAGGGGACTGAGTTGTGCAGAAGAAGGTTCCTGTTGAGACTCCTTTGCCCCACATCCCACGGTCTGAAGGTCTTGTTTTCCATATAAACAAAGGAATGCTTAAAGAATCCGAGAAAGCGGTGATGAGGACTTTATGTGCTTCACATATATCGGTTAGATCAGCTCGAACACATCTAACTTGATCCAATTCAGGTTTCATAGGACTCGATGTAACCAAAAATCCAGTTGGTTTATACCCTTGAGGAGGCTGCGGTAACCAGAAGTAACCGCAAGATTCGCTTAGACGTTCGTCATTTGAGCTCCAGACCAGTGTATAATCAAGTGGTTCAACAAGTGCAGGCTCTTTGGACTCCGAGGACTTTACTTCTCTAGCTACAAGGAGAAAGCCGCTTAATAGATGAGAGTCAGACTGACAGTAATGACCCAAACAGTGGAAACCTTCGGGTAATTTGTCCGGTTTGTAAAAGGAAACACTCTTCTTGCTGTCCCGAAGAGAGCAGTACCGCCATACGATTTCAAAACTTGTGATCTCGGCGACTTCTATATCGCCAAGATTGATTCTTCTTGAACCAAACCCTGTACCTGATCAAATTCAAATTCAGCTAAACATGAATCAGAGACAGAGAAAAGGAATCCAAAAGAGAGATGAGTTCTTAAAAAAGAAACAAAGTAAACTGACTGTTCCTCCTAAGACTTGTAAGGTCGAACAAGTTAAATCCAGAAATATCAGGGAAAAATCTAATTCAGATTACTTTCGGATCGGAATTGAAGAAGGTGAAACAGAAAAACTACCTGAAGGCCAGTGGGGAATAGAAGAAGGGAGCGAGAAGGTCTCAGGCTTCTTCAATGGCGGTGGTAATTCTCTGAGATTGTTCCAATAAAGACATTTGCACCCAAACATTCCTCTCTCTCTGTCTGTCTCTCCCTGAGATCATCCGATCCGATGGTTTGCGAAACCAATACAACGAAACGCCGACATATATCTAAAGCCTTGTTGGGTCCCAACTCTTTAATCGTCCAGAAATTTCGATATTTATAATGATTATTTCTTCAACCAAAAAAAAAAAACAAAAAATTCATGAAAAGCATTTAACAATGTCTTTCATATACCTTGATGTATAAGAAACTAAGTAAATGTTCTTCTTTTCATTAAGAAATCAGGTTTTGCGAAATTATAATAGTTTACACTTCGTGGGAATAGTAATGATAACCTTTATATGCGACAGAATAATACCAATCACCTTTTTAAAGTTAAAGCTGATGTCTATGGAACAACCAACAACAGCTGTGAAATTTGTGATTCAATCCAGGGTAAAATAAAAGGGAAATCAAAAATTGAAATGTTACACAACTAAACCCGTTCCCAAAGGGAGGGTAACAGTCAAAAGCCCTAACTGGCTAATTCTGACTAAAAACAAATTTTTAAGAAAAAAAACATATATAAACCCAAAATCTTTGTTTGCTTGAGACAAAAACCAAACCCAACCAAGAAAAACAAATATTACAAACTACATCTTCGGTAGATTAAGGAGGAAGAAGAACCGAATCTTTTCTTTTGCAACATTCATTCTTTGGTTGCACTAAAACTTATAAGAGATTCCTTTTTTTCTCTTTAGCGTCCACCGCGGTAGTAACCGTTACCTCTCGGCCTGTAGTCACCTCCATCCTGGTTTCCTCTGCCTGACCCACGGGCACCAAACCTGCCTCTAGGTGCTTCTGTTGGGTAACCGCCCCTTCCACGTCCTCCTCCTCTTCCTGGTCATTCAACAGAAAATCACAGTCAATACGAGTTTCATGTGGCAAACTTGAATTCTTATAGAAAATTTACGAAGTTTTATGATCTAGAAATTTGTTCTCGTGCAAAAGAGCATTGTTTCTCGAAAGGAAGACTTACTTGCTCCGCGAACACCGGCTGGATTAGGTCTTCGTTCCTCAATGTATACTTGCCTTCCACCCAAGTATATAGGAGAAGCCTATGATATTATTACACAAAACGACAACAGATAAGAACAAAGTGAAACAGGTACAGAAGATGACAATTAATCTAGTGAGGTAATTGTGGAATATAAATCTAGACCTTAATGGCATTCTCAACGGAAGTCATTTCCTCAAACTCCACAAAAGCATAGCAAACGCCCATAACATCCTGCATGTACAGTTGTGTAAGATTGTTAGCTTTGGCTCCTCATATCACTTAAGACAAACATAAACAAATAGCTAAAAAACAACGAAATTAAACCTTGCGGGTTCTGAGGAAAACACCATCAGGCTTGATTGTACCAAAGTTCTTAAACTCTTCCTCGATTTCAGAAGCAGATATGTCGGAAGGCAAATTCCTAACATACACTGATTTGAACTCAACTGAAACAAGGCAAAACCAGGAAAAAAAATGAATACACAATTCCAAAATAACAAATAAAAGCAAATTGCAGCACATCCTAATCTAATTCACTTTTCCAACCATCTAAACACTTGCGTGTGATTTTTAGTACATTAGAAGGATCAAAACATTAAACAACTTACAGTCTTCAAATCCGGAGCCATCTTCTGCGTCTGCTCCATATTCAGTAACATAGGGGGCAGATGCGTTTGATTGCTGAACAGGGGCAAGAGGTGCAGCCAGCTGAGGGGAAGGAGTCCGCAGTGGTTGATCCCACTCATTAATATCTTGAGAGTTCTTGTTATATGATGGCTGTGACGGGGCAACAGGTGCAGCTGCTGCTTCCTTTGCAACCTTTAACTGAGAAACAAAGAAATCAGCACATCTTCAATTAAAGTTAATTGTGCATAACTTAACCTAGCCAACACCAAAATGATGTACAAATGACAACCGAATCATGGTTCTGCCTCATGCTACGAGATTATTATATTGTAAAAGAGAGTCTACAGTCTACTATCGAGATCTTCATAGCACAAATATAAGTGAAACCCAGAAAGTGCTTCTCTGTCGTTCTTTTCAATAGATATGTTGTTTAGTACTATGCTGAACTACACATAGCCACTAGAGAGGGTGTACTTACAATGGAAGCATAACTCATCTTTGATTTTTCAATGGGTTCCTCTGCTGGTGCAGCCCGATGTTCATGTACCACATCGACTGCAACTTCTTCCCTAGGTGTTTCCACAACCGCAACTTCATCCACATAGTCTTCTTGCTGAGGTTGATGTTGGTCCTCTTGCAGACTGTATTTGTCAACAAGATCATCTTTGATTTGGACTGCATTCACATAATCTCTTGCCTCTTGCTCCAGAACATAGTCAGGAACTGGAAATTCAAACCAGTGATATCAACATAAAAACAAATCAAACGGATGAACCTTTACACAACCTAATAGTAAGCAAACAAACCTTGGGGTTCCTGATGAGGGGAAGGGGGATTGATATGAGCCTCATGCTTGGTTTCAGTAATATAAGAAGGCTGATGATAGTAAACAGTTCCCTCATCAACAAACTGAAAGACATCATTGAGAACAAAATAACCCTTTTCCTGAGGAGCTAGGAAAAAGGTCTGCAAAAAACTCCTTCTGTTGCTGAACTCCTTGGTTTTCACAGAGCCCGAAACAACCACGAGAACACCACCTTCCCATGACTCGACTGAATTGATCGTCTTCACTTCAATCGCAGTGAAATTCAGTGACATGACCATGTTGTGAATATGCTACAATCAATCACAAGATAAAGAAATTGCAAAAATCAATAAACTTTTCACTAATTGACATTGAGAGTACAAATCTTCATCAACTTAAGTTTCACTTAAACCTCTAGAACCTCAAAGAACTCGAGTAAAAAAGATTGAAACTTGTGAACTAGATTAACGAATTCGAGTATAAAGATTGAATCTTGTGAACTATATTAAAAGCGGGATTGGTAGAAGAAACAGATGATGTTTACCAGCAAAGAATTAGCAGTCTCGGTGGCATCACCATCGATACGAATAGCTCTACTAGACTCAGAGTAAAACTGATGAATAAGATCTGGCTGCTGCTGCAACACTTTATAATACTGCCCAACAAAGTACGAACCCACCTGCACAACACAACACAACACAACACAACACATACATCAATCAAAACCACCGAATCAATCAGGCGTTACGACTCCCATAAATCAGTTACGAAATTAAAAAATAAAACTCGCCTGCGTCGCTCCAGGATAAGGAGTCGCCATTATTATAAGACTAGTAACAGCTCAAAGGAACAAACCCAAGATCTGGATTTTAAACAAAATCAGAAGAAGATCGAATCGGCAATACGAAATCTCTCTTCTGTGTGTGTTTCTACGTTATCAAATCGAGAGTAGAACAGATCTATGGAAGAAGATGAAGGAATTGAGATTTATAGAGGGGTTAACAGAGGAAAAGGGAAATGGTAGAGAGTGTTTTTTTAGATCTGCGTGAGACTAAAAAGGGTTTTGTGTGAGAGAGAGAACTATAGATAGGGTAAGGGATTTAAGAGGAGGCGCTCTTTCTTCCCTTTTTTCTCCTTATTCTTTTTCTTAATGTAATTTTTCTTTCTTTTCTTTAATTGATTTCCCCATAAGTTTTGAATTCGAACTAAATTAACCCTGAATTAGATTAATTACACTATGTGTCTTTAATTATTTTCTTTTATGATTTTAACCCCAAAGGTTTTAAGATTACAAAAATAACCAAACAGTTCTACGGTTATTACTTAAGAATTGTGTGTTACCTATAATGAGGTATATTTGTTGCGAGATGATGCATAACGTAGTCATGTATTGTTGAGATATAATAATGTGTGTTACCTTATGTTGTTTTGTGATGATCATAAATTCACAATGTGCATGCCTAGAACAACTCTAGCTTATTTTCCCATTTTAAAAAAATCAAAATAGAGTAATTTTATTGTAGAGATGGACTTTTCTCCAATTTTACCCCATTTTGGAGTGAAAAAAAAAATAGAGATTTTCAAATTTTATTGTAATTTAGAAATGGATATCTCCAAATATAGATAAAAGAATATAATTCTCTATTTTTGATATGAAAAAAAAAAGATGGATTGGAGAAAATTTGTTTTTCAACTGTTTTAAAGATGGATTAGTGATGGTCTTAGTTGTACATTCTCTTGTTATTGAGTATTTTGAGTGATAAATTCATTATGTATGAATGAATATGTATATAAATGAGAAAAAATAACTTAATATTAAAGTTATTGTGATACTATGTAAAAGTATAAAAATGCAAAGAGGAGCATAGTTGATTATTAATGGTCTCCATACTAATTGTCAAATATATTACAATGATGTCTAATAATTCGTTATTGAGTGATGGAATGATCCAAACTCATTGCATATGTGTAGTATACGGATAAATACTATATTTTATGATTTTTCAAATAATCAAAGTTTAGTATGGGTAATAATCTAATAATATGTAATGAATTTCTAATGTCTAGTAATAATTGAACTGTAAATCTCCGATTCTTTATTGATACATCAACCATTTCTTCCGAGTGTTGCTAACAACACGCTCAAACGACCCCAAACTAATTTTTTTTAAAAAGAAATGCAATTATCGTTAAAAATTTAAATTGTAAATAGATAATAATTGTTTTAATAAAGAAAAACATTAGATCAAAAGAACGTGAATCCTCTTTCAACAACATATCACTGATATGGGTAAGACTATTTCGGATTCGGATAATTCACTAAGAGAGTTCATTATATGGTCAGGTTTTATTAGGCTAGGTTTTATGGCTATTTGGTTCAGTTTTTGATTTGTATAAATGCTTAGATTTAGTTGGTTATCAGAAAAAATTAAATAAATTTTTGTAAAAAAGATATTTAGTTTTAATAAAATTTGGTTTTAATTTTTATAAAAAAAATTATTTAGTTTTAATAAAATTTGGTTAATAGAATTAAATTTTGTTCTTCTGTATATTTAAATTATTTTGAATTATTTAATATTTGGTATGTTGGATATTAAATTATATAATTATAATTTTATTTTGTGTTCTCAGATATATTGTTTGGTTTTTGGTTCAGTTTGGATAATTCAAATATAATTTCAAAATCCATTCGGATTGTATGAAAATGACCAAAATCAACCCCAATATTTGTTGAACGCTTTTTCATACCTAAATTTTAACACTCTTCAAATAACAACTTGAACTATATTAAAATTTAAATTTACTATCTAAATTATAAGAAATATTATCAATTTCAACATCTGTTCGAACGATATTAAGTCAGAATTTAATAGTGCTGAGTCAGATAACCTGTGGCATCCATACGGCACTGGGATTTACCAAAACGAAGTCGGAAAATAGTTGAGATTGATTTAGGCCGTTTTCCGATTGTATTATTATTCGGTTTGATTTCAAAACCGGATTTTTCAGATCGATTTTTTGATTTTGGGTTTTATGGCTAGACCTATTTATGAGCTATCCAAAGTTGTATGGGCCAACTAATTCATTGGGCTTAATGGCCCAATCATGGTAACCAAAAAACTCATCTAGTGAGAGAAGGAAAGAAACCCTCGCTACGCTACCATTTCCAAACTCTCTTGTGAACCAACGAGATTAAGCGATTCAGCAACCACAAAAACTCTCTTCTTTATCGATGGCGGCGAAGAGAATCGGAGCCGGTAAATCTGGCGGAGGAGAACCAAACATCTTAGCTAAGATTTCAAACTCCGAGATCGTGTCTCAAGGAAGACGCGCGGTTGGAGATGCCGTCGGAGTATCGAAGAAACTGCTCTGGAGCACCGGAAAAGCCGCGTGGATCGCTGGTACAACGTTTCTCATCCTTGCCGTTCCACTGATCATTGAGATCGATCGCGAAGCACAGCTCAACGAAATTGAGCTTCAGCAGGCTAGTCTCCTCGGAGCACCACCATCTCCAATGCAAATGCAAAGGGGATTGTAAGAAATCCCTAATTACGAAGTTAGGGTACTCTGTTTTTTTTTACTAGTTTTGTTTTCTCTTGTTTGGTGTTTTTTTTTGGACTTCAAATTTTCGTATAAGAGTGTATTTTCTCATACGTCGGTGGATTCATAAAGTTTGGTGCTTTTTTTTTTTGTGTTGTTCGTTGTTATCATCTTCAGATTGATTGTCATCATCTATGTATTTTAGTACTCTTTGTCTTGTTTTACGTTTCCATTGCAATAAAAATAGGATCTTGAGGCTCTGAACTTGAAGCTTTTTACTACTTCTCGTGGCTTCTTCTTAACGTATTCAATACTCTAGAGTTCTCAATCTTGTTGATAAGTTAGTCAAATTTAGCATCTTTAGGCAATGAAGTTGAAGCTTTTTTTGGGCTCTCTTAGCTTGTTATAGCGTATTCAATGCCCTAGAGTTCTCAAACTTGTTGATAAGTTAGTTATATTTAGCATCTTTAAGCAATGAAATCGATGCTTTTTAGGCTCTCTGAGCTTGCTATTGCCAATTCAATGTTCTAGAGTTCTCAGACTTGTTGATAAGTTAGTTAAATTTAGTATCTTTAGGCAATGAAGTTTGAAGTTTTTAACTTATCTTAGCTTCCAAGAGCTTAGTTCAATGCACTGGAGTTCTGATTCTTGTGTAGTATAGTTGAATTTCACTTTCGTAGAATTGCTTAATCTTTAATAGACTATCCAAAATCTTTGGCGTTGGTCTTCTTCTTTGTTCACAGTACTTGAGGTATGGAGTTTGAGTTTTAATATAAGTCTGGAATAGTTCCTAATTGCCAAGTATATTTGTTCATTAAGGTGTTTAAGATGAAAGATTGATTCTTTCTTACTTCAGATTTAAGGTGAAAGAGTGTTATGTCAGACTTGACTCTTAGTTCAGAGATCTTTGTAAGATGATGTATGTCCTGTCTCCTCTCGGTTTGAGACATCATGTTCAGGATCAAACTTACCAAAAAGGTTTTTGCGCCTATAATGGTTTTGCAGTAGAGAATGGTTTATTACCATAATTGTGCATATTTTTGAATTCTATCACAATCACTTTACATGGCGTAGATATGATTTTATAGATGTAGTGAAAGGTATAGTTGGATGATACAGTGAATCTCACTAACTCCAAAGCTTCCAAAGTGAGATATACCACCAATAAAGCTTCACTCTTTCTTAACGAAAACGACTGAAACAGAGAATTTATCAAGAAATTGAGGAATCACGTACACTTGTATAATTGTATTGCTTCACTAATAAAAAAATAGCTGCTTTAACTTCTTGTTGAGTATTTCTCTTTTTCATCAATTTTGCTATTTTGATGTTTTTTTTTTTTTTTTTTCTCATCTTTAACATTGGAAATGGAGCAACATGTACTAATCAGTAAGTTGAGCAATCTCTTTCATCTTTCAATGGTCAATTAAATAAAATGACACACGATTTGAAAGAGAAATTAGATAAGTGACAAAACCTACAAAAAGAAATGACAAAATCAAACGCTTGCATCTTAACCAAAAAAAAAACTAAACTATAAATCCGAAATCATAATCCTTTTTTTTTCTTCTTAAACATTTATATTGAAAAAAAAATGTTTAATAGTGGTTAAATAATTGATAAAACCATCCAAAATGTATTTTGTGCATTGATATTTTCTTGATTTCCATGCCACTTTTTGTGATGCAAACAATCTTAAATAAATTTCATAGTTGAATATACAAAGTTTGGAGAAGCAACTAATCATTTTTCTAAGTAACCTTATAAAATTTTGTTGATTGTTTTGGGGGTAGATGAGTAAAAAAAAATCAGTAAGCATCATATTTACTAGTCTTCTTCTTCTTCATGGCAGATCTCAAAACCAACAAACAAACAATGACAAACCCTAAAACAAAAACTCCTCCCACCGCCAAAGCTATCGTCCTTTCTGTGTGTTGTCTCTTCTCTCCACCTACACACACACAATCAATCACCCATTAATGGCCATTCCCTTATAATTCACACACAAAATTTTGAAGTCTCCCTCACTCACATGTAACCAGTATGATGTGTCAACATTCTAAAATTTGATAATATCTCTTCTTTTCTATAAAGTAAATATATTTCCCCACTAATATTTCTTTTGTTTTGTATTAACATCTTCCACTAGTTCTATGTTTTCGTCCTGCTCCCATTAATTTTTGTCTAATCTACTTGACAATGAAACTACATGCTATAAGATAAAATTCTTCTACGAGTTTCATGTGTATGTGTAACTATCACCTAATTATTATTATTTAAATAACAATAAAAGCATAAAACTAAAATTAGGATTTAATTTAGTAACTTTTGTTTTACCTGAGAGTGGTGGTTCTATGTTTGGAACACCCTGACCCTGACCCTGACCCTGACCCTGAGAGTAGTAACTATAGCTAACGAAGCACTTGTGAAGATAAACTTGTCCAGAGTTGGACTCACCACACTCACTCTTTGCTTTCTCAAATCCATCTTTCACACATTCACCACAATCTGAATTTCCCAAACTACCCTCACACTGTCCCAACACGTACACCGACTCATACTGCCCCGCGTAAAACCCTCCTCCTCCGCCGCCACCGCTACCGCTGACTCCACCGGTGTTCACACCGTTCTCCGCCATACCAAACGCCGTATCTCTCTTCCCGGAGAACCCAGGATCTCCGCTCTGTTTTTTCCCGCAGAGACGAAACAACATCTCCGTACCGGAAGTCTGTCGGAATCCCGAGATTTCGTACCGGATATAACACCCGGCGAGCTGAACACGAGCCGCCACCACCACATTACCGTCGTCTCCGCCGCCTCCGCAGAGTTTAGATACGAGTTTAGGGATTTTAGATACGCAATCTGAGCACTGAGGAGCGTGGAGATCGCCGCGGCACTGAAAAACACCGATCACGGCGGTGGCGTTATCAGTTCCAGAGGTTGTGGACGCGAAAGAGCTCTGTCCTGACTGAGAAACCAACGAAGCGAACAAGTTTTTGAGATTCTGAGAGAAAACACCAGTTGGGTCTGGATACCTCTGGTTTGCACAACCTTTAAAGATGAGATTTTTATAATCACCATGATCACCGGAGAGTGCAGAGAATGGTAAGAAGAACCAAAAGATGAAGACTTGATGTATTACTATTAGTTTCATAATTATTGAGAGAGAGAGAGCGAGAGGTTCGAAAATTTTTGTTTCTTGATTAGTAGTTTCTGCATAAAGTTTGTGTTTTTATTATGTGTCTCGAAATTATAAACAGTTTCGCCGTTTTTGTTTTATTTTTGTCATTTTGAGGGTTTGAAGACAAAAAAAAAAAATATATATATGTAATGGGAATGAAGGAAATGAGAGCTGGTTTTGTCGTATGAAACCATGGAAAATTAAAGGAGTATATACTTTTCTCCGGATCTTGCTTCAAGGTTAAGATAAAAGAAAGAAACTTTGAGACGACAAGTGTTTTTTTTTTTTTTTTTTTTAATAATATTGATTTGTTTTGGGACAGAATTATGTATCAAAAAAAAATGATTACTGTTACCTTTTCTTTGTTGAAAATTTTAGTCAATAACTTTTAATACTATTAAGTATGTCTTTATTGTCACGTAACATTAATCATAAGAAGAAAAAACCATCTTTTGTGGATGGTTCAATGATATGTTTTTTGTTCAAGGCACTAGTTAAGATATATTTTGATATAAATTCTAGGATAAAATGAGAAGAAGAATATAAATCAGTGTGTAAGGAGTTCAATTATTGTTTTGATTTTTCTTTTATTCTAAAACAAAACAAGTTCGTTCTGAGAGTTTCCATGGTTTTCAAATCATAATTGTGAAGTGATCATCGGAGTTAATCATAGAGTTATTTTTTTTTGTAAATCCCCTATATAATAAAAATAGAAATACATAATTTTTTTTTGTAAACTATATAATTTTTATAAGTTAGTTAAAAAACAAAATAGGTTATAGATTAAATATAGGTTAGTTACAAAAAAAAATTATAGATTAATTGGTCAATTTATGGACTATATGAATATACTTAAGAATATATACCAAAAGTTCCTCTTAAAGAAAATATTTTAATGATCTATACAATTTCTAAAGTAAAGTTTTTAGTATTTCATGTATCATTACAAAATATATACTGTTATGCGTAAAAAGGAATAAAATTTTGGGAATTTATCACACTTAATCGTGATTTCCAAGATTTTATTGTGTTTTTGAAAATAAAATTTTACCTAAGCATCGGTCATATTAAAAGCTTTAACCAAACATGTTCAAAAATTAAAATAAAAATAAACAACAAATATAACCATTTTCTATACATAAAATTACAAAATTAACAATGTAAAACTAATAAAATAGGTGTTCTTTCAAGTCATTATATTTAACATATAATTTTATTGCATAATGTTTTATCCAAATTTGTTTTTAAAAACAATCATACAAATTATATTTTATTCTAAAATTATAATATAAATAAAAAAAATTTCAACTCGTGCTCTAGCACGGGTTCTAATCTAGTTACAAAGAAAATCAAAGTCAAAGTCTTTCTTTGTAAATTGATAAGCATAATTGTTTTTTTTGGGGCAGAATTTTGGATTATGTGATCCTATATAATATCTTTTGAGTTGGTGAGGCTCGAACCATTGCTACGGAATTATGGTCAGGATCGGACAGCGTAATCTCCCCAACAACTCTACAACACTTGAGATGTTTTAGATCTTTTAAATCATAAAGGCTACAAACAAAAGTAAAGAAAAATGTAACAAGTGTATTGGAACTTCGATATGTGATGCTCAGTTCTAGGTATCTGAGTGTTTGAAGTATAAATTAATTATCTTTACAAGAGGATTGGATTTCATTACAACAAAATATATATCAAAATTATATTTATATTGGATTTAAACACCGAATAATCGAGATATATGATAAAAAAAATTTCTATCTATCTGTTTTAGTTCGATATATGGTATATAAGAACTTTGTTATGTGATCCTTTTAGTTATAGATATTTGGATGTTTGAAGTATATATTTATCTCTATGATATTAGTGAGAGATAATACTTAAAAAAGAGGGTTGGTCAATTAATTTAGGATTAGAAATAATAATGTTTATTAAAACTATTTACGTAATAGCATATAATACAAAAAGTTTTGAAGATGTCGGCGAACCGCTGGTTCCCTGAGGATACAGTTTCCGGCCACAATCCACCTTCAGCTAAGGCTGAAGATGTTTCCAATCGCCCTCCCCCCTGATCCCCCCAGCCAAAACCCCCTTGCTTCCCTGTCTGACTTTCCCCCTTGTCACCAATCTCTTATACTGTCCCCCCCCTCCTCTCCCTCTCAAACTGAGTACCTTGCACCTGAGCGAGTAGTCCTCGCTCTTCCTGCTCACCATAAATCCACTCCTGTGGTAGTCAACCCACAGGCCCAAGCAATTCTCAATGTCTACACTCAAACACTATTCACTAACCCTAGATCTGTAAACCCTAGATCTGTAAACCCAACTACAGTACCAACTGCGAGTACTGTAGCACAAACTGACGGACTGCTTCCTATTCCTGTACCAAAAGTCAACCGTGTTATCCTACGTGCTTCGCAAACTGAACCCCCTACTCCTCTCCCAACTATAACCTGTAATCGCAACCAATCTCAATCAACCTTTCCCCATTCAACATCTTCCCCTGATGCCACTACTGTAACTGACGAAAGCTCTAAGGAACCTGTCTTTGTGGTGTCTGATATATTAAACCCTCCTCCTCTTCCCATCCCTCCATCGACCCAGCTCCCTAAGCAGTCTTCCCAACCCCCCTCGCAGTCTAACCATTCCCCCCCTCCCAGCCGTTCAGCAGCTACGTTAGCTCAGAGACTCAAAAATGATGCAGATAGATCCCTGTCTCGACTAGCCCCTGTTGATTACTCTCCAGAAGGGAAGCCTCGGATTGTCATTCCTGATTCTGTCTTCCAGGAGGGTGCTGAAATCCATAAGGACTTTATTATTGGCTTGTTCAAAGGTAGATTACCCTCCTACAAGCATATTCAAAGTGTTCTCAGTCACATGTGGGGACGAGGACACAGGCTAGAAATTCACCTAAATCAATCAAAAAACTCTATGCTAGTTCGACTACCAAACGAGTACATACGTACCAAAGTACTGGAGAAGAAGCTCTGGTACATTGGTGAATGCATGTTCCTCGTGGCGCAATGGGATTCATCGGGAGAGGTTAATCCTAACTTGGATGCAATTCCTATCTGGGCTCATCTTAAAGGCATGCCTTTGACTTAATGCATAAGAAAGGAATTAGTCTAGTAGCAGGTCTTGTAGGTGAACCCAAGGAAATGGATGAGTTTACTAGGAACCTTGTTAGTCTGTCAGAAGCGCATGTTAAGGTAGAACGAAACTTAAACGAACCTCTACCTTCTAGTGTGGAGATTGTCCGTGAGACTGGTGAAGTGATCACAATTGCTGTTGAGTACCCCTGGACACCTCCAACCTGCACCAAATGCAAAACAATTGGCCATGTTGTCAGATATTGCCCCACTGAACCCGCACCAACTGGCCCGACCCGGTCTACTCCGCAACCTACCACTACCAAGCCAACTGACACAGCCTCAAAAAATCCTCAAGGTCCAGAAAATGGTACCTCAATTTATGCTTGCCCTCTTCCCAAATCCTCAAGCCATGAAGACCCTGCTCGGGGAACTGTTCCATCTGGTCTGCAACCAAAGAAGTTAACCCAATCTCGTAACACACCAGTAAAGAAAGGTCACAAACCATCATCCTCCCCCGCCTCTGAGATTATCCCTGTCTCAAACCCATTTGACTCATTATCTGACCAAGCGCCAACCAACTCTCAAATAAACACACCCTCCAACCCATCCAACCTCATAATACCCCCTCCTACACATCCTGTAACCACTTCTCCTGACATGGAGATAGAAACCTCAACCCCCATTAAGCCAAAACTAAGTACCTCAGGCACTCTTCCCCCTCCGGGACAGGGTCCTAAACGCACCTAACCCCCCCCCCCTTTTTTCCCATGTATATACGACCGTTTTTTTGGAATGTTCGAGGACTTAATGACTCGGACAAGCATAGGCCTTTTGCTAACTGGCTTCTTTTTCATAAGCCTATTTTTGGAGCCATATTAGAAACTCATATCAAGGAACCAAACTTGAACCGGATTATGAACCTAACCTGTCCTGGCTGGCAATTCACTTCCAACCACCAATCTGACCCTGATGGGCGGATAGTCCTCATCTGGAAAGCACCTGCATCAGTTCAAGTGATTCATCAGTCTTCTCATATGATCACAACTGAAGTTACAATACAAGGGGGTCACCGGTTTCTCTTCACATCTATCTATGCACCAAACGAAGGTGATGCGCGCACTGACCTCTGGTGTGAGTTCATAGCACTGCAGCAACGAATGCAATTGGACTCTCTCCCGTGGATGGTTGGTGGAGACTTTAACCAAATAATCCACCCAGCGGAGCACTCTAGTGGCAATATAAATCACCTAACTTCCCGGATGATTGAATTGCGAGACTGCCTTTTACAACTTGAGCTGTTTGATGTTCGACACCAAGGCCCCCTCTACACCTGGTCAAACAAAAACCCGTTATGCCCCATTGCAAAAAAGTTAGACAGGGCACTGGTGAACAACACTTGGTTAGCTGCTTACCCAAACACGGTGGCCAGTTTTCTTGCGCCTGAAATCTCAGACCACTCTCCATGCCTGCTAAACCTTGATGCAACCTTACCCTCCTCTGGAACCAAGCCCTTCAAGTTCTTTAACTTTCTAACCACCCACCCGCTCTTTGCCCAGACGGTTGAAACAAACTGGATTCTGGCCGGAAACTCCAATCCTGGGGAAATATGTTTGTCAACTCTCAGTGCGAAACAAAAAATTATCAAAAGAGAGCTATAAACACTATCTCGTGAGAATTATTCTGATATTCAAAACAGAGTGAGAGAGGTTAACCTTCTTTTACAGTCTGTGCAGGTGCAGGCTAATTCCACACCATCTCCGGAACTTTTTCAACAAGAACGAGACCTGCAGACAAAGTGGAACTTACTCAGAAAGTTGAAGAGGCATACTTCAAACAGAGGTCTCGCATAAACTGGCTACGAGAGGGAGATCTGAACACAGCTTACTTCCATCGCATTACACAGGTCCGGAATGCCTTCAATGCCATCAGAGCTTTTACAACGCAGGTGGGTAACACGGTTGATGATCCCACCGATATGAGCAGGCTGGCAGTCAGCCACTTCTGTTCTCTACTTGGTCCTACCTTCATGCAGCCTCTTTCGATTGGTCCTGCTTGGTGTCAAGGAATTATCTCCTACCGCTGTCCGAGTGAACTAAAACAGTCAATGGTAAGAATTCCAACTAGTGATGAAATAACAAAAGTTATGTTTAAACTCAATGCAAACAAGGCACCAGGTCCAGATGGATTTACCGCTGCATTTTACAAAGCCGCTTGGGGAACCCTTGGCATGGAAGTGACAACAAGCATCCAAAAGTTTTTCCAAACATCTTTTCTTCCTTCAGCAGTCAATGCCACCACGCTCGCCCTGATCCCTAAATTTCCTGGAGCATCACTCATCTCGGACTTCAGACCAATCTCCTGCCTAAATACCCTGTATAAAGTCATATCTAAACTACTGGTTGCTAGACTGAAGCCTGCCCTTCCAGACCTGGTACAGCGAAACCAAACTTTCATTAAGGGTCGCTTGTTAGTTGAAAACACTCTGCTAGCTGCGGAACTTGTGAATGGCTACCAAAAGGAGAAAGGACCCAAACGGATCACAATCAAAGTTGACATAGCAAAAGCATTTGATACAATTCGATGGGAGTTTATTTTTAGTTGTCTAAGGGGAATAGAGGTACCTGAGCGCTATATCCAGTGGCTTCGAGCATGTATTTGCACTCCTTCTTTCACAGTGGGATTTAATGGGCATATGCATGGCTACTTTAAAAGCAGAAGAGGGCTCCGACAGGGTGACCCGCTCTCTCCATACCTCTTTGTACTTGCTTTAAATTGCTTGTCCGCCATGCTAGATCGTGCTGCAGAGGAAGGGAGCATTCAGTATCACTATAAATGTCATGCTCTAAAGCTAACTCACCTTTGTTTCCTAGATGACCTGTTGATATTTACAGATGGATCCTTATCCTCTGTGCAATTTGTGCTACGCATACTTAAGGATTTTGAGGCTGCTTCTGGACTAGCAATCAGTCTGCCAAAGACTAGCTTCTTCTCCTCTGGCTTAACTTCGCCTGAAATAGAGCAGATAGTTTCAGAAACAGGAATTAATCATGGAAAACTGCCAATCCGCTACTTGGGCATCCCTCTGTGCACAAAAAAACTAACCTTACTAGATTGCGCGCCATTGATACAGAAGGTGAAGAATAGTTTCAATGCCTGGTCCACCAAATCACTCTCTTTTGCAGGCAGACTACAACTCATAAACACAATCATAGCAGGCCTTACAAACTTCTGGTGTTCTGCATTCGTCTTACCAAAGAAATGCATAACTACCTTAAACTCACTGACTGGAGCTTTCTTGTGGAAGGGCACAACTGAAGGTCACCATTCCGCTCGTGTAGCATGGGAAGTTGTCACCACTGCAAAACCAGAAGGAGGATTAGGCATTCGAGATTTGAGCATATGGAACAAAGCTTGTATGTTAAAGCTTATTTGGTTGCTTTTCTTCCGGTCAGGTTCTGTATGGGTTGCGTGGTTCAAAGGTGCGGTTCTCTCGGGGAATCTTAGCAACCTCTGGACCCGAAAGAACAATCCTAAGCTATCCTGGTTGGCGAACAAACTATTAAAGCTGCGTGAAGAGATTTACCCCTGGATCAAGATGAAGGTAGAGAACGGAAAAAGCTGCCGGTTATGGAGTGATCACTGGTGTCGACTTGGACGGATGTCGAGTTTTCTCAAGGATGAAAGACCACTAGGAATCCCAATCCGATCTACCATTGCTGATTTAAAGCGGAATGACTCTTGGAGGGTACCCCCTGCAAGGTCAGAAAACCAGGTCAATTACATCACAGAGCTAACAACATTACAATTGACAGATGAGGAAGACAAGTATGAATGGTGGATCAATGATCAAGTGAAAGATAGTCGATCAACTGGGTCAATCTACAAGGCTCTGAAAGGAAGTCTACCTGAGGTTCCGTGGCATAAAATTGTCTGGTTCTCCAGGGGAATCCCTAAGCACAGCTTCCTCACATGGCTAGTTGTGCTGAACCGTTGTCCAACTCGTGATCGACTCCGATCATGGGGTTTACAGGTTCCTTCTAACTGTCTGCTATGTAACTCTGCTGATGAAAGTCGGGACCACCTTTATTTTGACTGTCCATTCAGCTGGAACATCTGGAACGCCATCTCGCGCCGTTGCTCTCACTCTCCGCAGCGTTCTTGGTCAGACTCCTTGCAAAGTCTCCTCAACTTCCGGGGTACGCGTGAAGCTAGGATTCTTCTCTTCACCTCCTGGCAAGCTACGATCTACAATCTCTGGACCGAAGGGAACCATCGCCTTCACCGGAACAGCTTCAAGACTGTTGATACCATTGTAAGTCAGATCGACATTCTTATGCGAAACAGAGCTCTCAGTCTACGTGATGCCAACCCAACTTTATCATCAAACCTTCTCTTACTCTGGTTCACAGGCTCCGCCTCCATCAACCAAAGATAAAACCCTAATAGCCACACGGTGTCTTTCTACTTTGATCTCGATTCAACCTCATTCAATGTGGGTGAAGAGAGGTGGTTTCGAAGTGGTTTTACTGCTAACCGTTTTTCTGGTTCATCACTAACTAGCTGGTTCAAGTCTGGCTCTATTACAACTATGATTTTTCTTTGGTTTAATTTTAATTCATTATTGGACTTCCAATATTGGACCTCGGCTCTGTAAACATTTGATTTTCTTTCCAAATTTAATTTGAATGCCTTTTAACAAAAAAAAAACTATTTACGTATATCGGATTTGAATACCGAATAATCGATATATATAGTAAAATTTTTTTCAATATTTCGGTTCTCCGTATGAATTCACACATGAAGTAAGTTCGGTGTGCTACATCTTTATAATACACCATATATATATGAGTACATTGGTGTAATAATGTTTTTGATATCTTATTCTCTAACTAAGGTATGCTCCGCATGTTTTGTTCCTAGCTGTCTATGTGAAAATATACCCTAATATCATCATGTATTTTTTTGTTATATATTTTACATGATATAACGATGCATGATACCATTTTTAAACATTGATATATTCTAATAGTCTAATATGAGGATTTTTGTTGTAGTAAAATTGACTTTGTTTAAAATTTGTAGAATGAACATTTTCTTAACTAAATTTTACTTTTTCTCAAGGAATTCATTCAATTTGAGTATTTGTTTTCCTTTCCATAAAACTCGAATCGTCGTCTAACGGTAATATTTGTCCAGGCAGGGTTGACCCGACCCAGTAAAGCCCAGCCCATTAAGCAGAGAAGAACAAAGAAAAATCTTCATCGGTGGTCAAACAAACAGTCACAGCTGAACGAACATAAGAAACTAAAGAAAGAATCGAAAATTTCACCTGGCACTGTCATCGCGTGTACCCACGCGCCGACGTAATACTCTGCCGTCGACGTCGACATTGTCTCTACGCCGTTCAATTTCGCTTTCCCACGGCCACGATTCTCTCTCTACTAACTAAGTACTCAAAATCCTCGACTCCTTTCGCTTTACCGAGCTTACTTTAAAACCCTAACGCTCGTCACATTTCGTCCCTCTGCTTAGTAAGTTTGTTTAATTTTCCGGCGAAAGTCTTCTCCTTTTTGAGTCTCATCGTAATCGGAGAACGCTACTAGTTCTCTGAAAGTGAAAACGACGTTTTATCAGGGTTCCTTTGTGCGTTTTTGTGCTATAGTGTTTCCTCAAGAGGAAAGGTTTCAACTTTGGTAAAGATGCTCAATTTCTGAGTTCTGAGTACTCGTCGGTTTATATTTTACTGCTACGTAGATGTCTAGGTTTCTTGGTTTGTAATATTGTTGATTTGCTTAGCTCTGTTAGTGTTCTTCATTCGCTCATGTGTTTGAACGGCTTTACATATATTGTTTCATTTGCGCTTGTTGCAGAAACGATGGCACCTAATCCGCATATCAAAAAAGCATTTTTGGCTATGAGGGCTCTTGGGATAAAGGATGCACAAGTTAAGCCGGTCTTGAAGAACCTTCTCACCCTTTATGATAAAAACTGGGAGTTAATTGCTGAAGACAATTACAGGGTTCTTGCTGATGCTGTCTTCGATAGCCAAGAAGCTCAGGTACCTTTTGTTGTCTCTTTAATTTACTGATTTCATTGTCTTTGTTATTACTTTGACCTTACATGTTGGTCTAACATATGAAGGCTATTCAAGAAAGCAAAGGAAAGAAGGTTGACGAAGCTAAAGAAGATGAAGAAGGCTGTGTATGTTCTTTCCTCACAATCTTTGATTTCTAGTTCAAGTATTGTGTTGTTTGAATTGGTTTGTTATCCATACTTAGTGTTGTGGTTGATCCAATTTTTCAGGCCTCAGAAGTTGGCAGAGGAAAGAAGAAGTTCCATGAAGTATGCAAACTGAATATATTTGCTGTGTTAGAGTAATGTTTCTTCATGTTATTGCATTCATTCAGTTTCTATTGTGTGATATCAGTCTATCGAGGAAGATGATGAAGCGTTGGCTGAGTCTGATCGCCCTTTAAAGAGGCTTCGACGCAGAGGTGAAGGAGGCTCTGCTTTGATAAGTCCTAGCTTAGACAGTCCGGATTTAGAAGAAACTCCAGCTTATGGTGAAGAGACTGGTCTGATCTTATTGCCATTTCATCCTGTACCCAAAGATGAGCCCATTACAGATATGCCTTCCAGTTCTTTTCATTCAGGTACTTTTTTTGTAAATAGGAGTTACTAAATTTTCTTTAGCATTGCTCATTTTGTTGGTATGATGTGTCGGAGATTTGAAGCTACTATCTTTAAAACTGATGTGTTTTGTTTCTGTAGATTCAGTAGATAGAGGGGACTCTTCAGTTCTCATGCTGGAGATGGAGAAAACAAATGGACATGTGGAAGACATGGCTGGTGAAACAGTAAGTACTGTTGATGGTATTACCAATGATGTTACTCCTATAATTGCTGGGAAATTGAGTGAGCAGAAGCTAGCTTCAACCGTAGAAGAATCTTCAGCACTTGAATTAGCTTCTTCTGCTTTGGGCGAGGTGAAGATTAATCTTAGTTTTGCTCCTGCAACTGGAGGAACAAATCAACATTTACCTTCTATGGAGGAACTACGAAGAGCAATGGAGGAAAAATGTCTCCGATCATACAAAATACTGGACCCCAACTTTTCTGTGATTGGTTTTATGAACGACATCTGTAGCTGCTACCTGGACCTGGCAACAAAGGGGAAAGATTCATCGAACCAGATGCCAAAACCCTTGCCATTTGTCACAACGAACATTGATGCATTGAAGAAATCTGCAGCGAGTACAGCTTTTACTTCTCAGGGCAGTAATGATCATATGGGAGTTGTTGAAAACGGTTCAGTTGATGATTCCATGGGTTTAGTAGTTGTTCCGGAATGCCAACTTTCTGCGGATGAGTGGAGATTGATAAGCAGCATCGGGGACATCACTCTAGGGAAAGAAACTATTGAGATTCCTTGGGTGAATGAGGTCAACGACAAGGTTCCTCCAGTTTTTCGTTACATAGCCCAAAGTCTTGTGTATCAAGATGCTGCAGTGAAGTTTTCTCTTGGGAATATTAAGGATGACCAATGCTGCTCCTCTTGCTGTGGAGATTGCTTGGCTCCGTCTATGGCATGCAGTTGTGCAACTGCATTTAATGGCTTTGCCTACACAGCAGATGGCCTCCTACAGAACGATTTTCTGGAACAGTGTATCTCTGAGGCTCGTGATCCACAAGAACAAATTGTGCAGTATTGCAAAGAATGTCCTTTCGAGAAAGCCCAAAAAGAAGTAACTCTGGAACCGTGCAAGGGGCATCTAAAGAGAAAGGTCATCAAAGAATGTTGGAACAAGTGTGGCTGCATGAGGAAATGTGGCAACCGAGTTGTCCAACAGGGGATTCACAACAAGCTGCAGGTAAACATATTCACCTTACCAAGCTTTTTGTTTTTGCCATGTGGTCCAGTTTTCGATAATCTAAACCCATCTGAGTTCTGATAGAATTGAAACTGATTATGATCATTGTAACTTGGACTAAACCGGTTGAGAGTCTCTGATGCCTGAATTGTGTTTATGTTCCTTTCATTTTTCTTAATCAGGTTTTTTTCACGCCCAATGGGAGAGGCTGGGGACTCAGAACTCTAGAAAAACTGCCTAAAGGAGCATTTATCTGTGAGTTTGCTGGAGAGATATTGACCGTTGCAGAGTTATTCCAACGCAACTCTGAGAGACGTACTTCTCCAGTAATATTGGATGCATACTGGGGTTCTGGAGACATTTCAGGGGATGACAAAGCTCTTTGTCTTGACGTTATGCATTATGGAAATATTTCCAGGTTCATAAATCACAGGTGAAGGGGCTCTGAAAATGAGTTTGTTATAAAGTTTCAAACGACTAGCTTAGCCTTAGAAACTCATTTGGGAAAATAATTGGTTCCCTCTCAATTCATTACTTCTAACTGTACTATGTCTATATGTGCAGATGCTTAGATGCAAATTTGATTGAGATCCCAGTTCATGTGGAGACTACCGATTCACACTATTATCATGTATGACACAATGCCTGGTTTCATTTCTAATCCTTTGCTTATAGAAATCTCATCTGTTATGTGGAAACAGTAGACTGATTAGATAAATCTGTATTTTTTCCAGCTTGCATTCTTCACAACAAGAGAGATCGATGCTATGGAGGAACTCACCTGGGTGTGTAGAAGTTTCTCCACCCACTTTTAATAAATTTGTTTCAACTTTAGAAATTTTCATTAGATTGGGTACAAGTCCTGGTATTTTGTGGTTCTGTCTGAGAACTTTTGGACTTAATCTGCAGGATTATGGTGTCCGATTCAACGATGATGTGTTTCCCACGAGTCCGTTCCATTGTCGATGTGGTAGCGAGTTCTGTAGGATCGTTAAGCAGATAAGCAGTGAGTGATCATCATTTGTTAGACTGTTAGTATATGTTTATCTCGGGTTTTGGGATGAGCCCTTCACTCACTATTCTTGCAACTAACTCGCAATTTGTTGATGGTGCAGAAGGCAAGAATGTGAAGAAGAGAGCATGAGAGCTTTACCTTGGTAGTTTTTGTTGATGGTGTAGAAGGCAATAACCTGAAGAAGAAAGCATGAGAACCTTGGTAGTTTTTGTTGATGGTGGCGCAATCTCTCTTTTCTTCTTTTTTTTTTTTTTTTGTTGGGAACGAATTGATCAATCGAGAAAACTTTTTTCTGTCAGAAATCCGACAAGGCATATAGGCAAAGTCGGTCGGTCCATTAAATAGGTAGATATGGAAGGATGCCACTATTATCCTTAGAAACTGAATCGACTTTTGTGATATCAAAGTATCAAACTCATGTGTATATCTTAACTTAGGTTTTAACGGCTAATACTTTTGTTTGCGACTTATATAAAACATCTCCCTATATATATGCATCATAGTATTGAAGTGAAGTCTTTGAAAGTCATCTCAAGACTATTGAAAGAAGAGCTCCTATGCTATGAGAGTACTTGTGAAAGACATTTCGTATATGTAAGGATAATACAAAGATCAGTGATTTTTACATTATATTATAGTTGAACATCATCCTATCATTTGAGTTATGTAAAGTCTTCTCCTCTAAACTGCGAGCTGCGTTTCAACGGCTTTACTCACCAAGTCTCTGCAATGAGGTCTCAAGAGAGAATCTTGATCGCCGGATGAAGAAATGGCAGGTTGAATTCCACTTGCGTTTAGCGGAAACAGTGTTTTGTAGTATCCATCCATTATAGCGGGAAAGTCACAAGTCGCCGCAACACCAGGAATCTGTTTCAAGTACAACAACAAACACAGAAATTGAGATGCACTTCTTCTAATCGCAGCATTTGGGTATTAGAGAAAAAGGCAGTAAGAAAAAGAACCTGGTAAATGTCGCGCAAATAGCCATAGAGATTCGGGTACTCAACAAGCTTCTTCTTGGTGCACTTGAATAGAATGTTGTAAACAGGATCGAAACGAATCAGAGTTGTGAATAGACATACATCAGCCAATGTCAACCTTTCTCCACATAAGTATCTGTTACTACCTAAGTGATCTTCAATCTCATCCAAAGTACTAAAGAGCTCATTCACTGCTCCATCATACGCTTCTTGGCTCTGCGCAAACCCACACCTTCCAAAACATCAATGCAAGCAAATCACCACACAACAAAGCCATCAACTTTAGGAACAACATACATATTGCAGCATCAAAAACACAAACTACGAGCAAAAGACCGCATCAAAATGTGGAACAGTTCACTCGAATTCTATAGCCATTGTTAACTTCCTATAAGCTTTGTGATAATGTGTTCCAATAATACCTGTAAACGCCATTGTTCACTCTAGGGTAAACAATCTGATTCCAATCTTGGATCTTCTCTTTCAACTCCGGTGGCGAAAGATCCAAATTAGCGTTTCGTGCCAATTCGTTTAATCCCGAGTTGAAGAACTCGATAATGTCATAGCTTTCGTTACAAACAACATCTTTCTTCCTTGAATCCCACAGCATCGGAACTGTACATCTCCCGTCGTAACCTCCGCTTCTTGATTTGTACACTTCCTTAAGATTCCGGCGCCGGTTTGCTTTATCCAAACTCGGGATAAGTTGATCCTTATCATTGATTGGGATATTGTTATCCTTGAATTCCCATGATCCATCTTGACCAGGCGATGCGATTGAGACCGGAACGGCATCGTTTAAACCCTTGAGAGCACGAACAATTAGGGTCCGGTGAGCCCAGGGGCATGGAAGACCAACGTAGAGATGGAGCTCCGAGGAAGCGAAGGAAGGGAATTGAGTCGGATCGAGGCGAAATTTGGAAGTGGGTCGGGTGTATGACCCGGATGAATCGGATGGAGCGAGTTGGGTCATCATGAGCTGCCACACGGTGTTCCAAGCTGTTCGAGCGGTGGTGACAAGTAGACCTGGTGGAAGAGATGGTCCCCAGAGTAGCTTTGTGGCTGAGGTGAAGATGCTGGTGGTGGTGCTCGCGCTTGGTTTTGGTGATTGGTGCGACATTCTAGGGCTGACGTGGCGTGGCGCGAAGGATGGAATGGTTAGTTGTGGCGCAAAGCAATTGGCCATGGCTGAGGTTTTTCTACCTTCCTTTGTTCACTTCGGCGAGAGAAGAGAGACGAAGGATCTAAAACGATAGCGTTTTGTATCTTTATGAGAGTGGGCTCAACTAGGTTTATTCTAGGCCCAGAATATGGATTGAATTTGAAAATGATTTCTCTAAAATTTATAACTTTATACGATTTAAATTTGGACATTGTTTTTAAAAGAGATTATTTATGTAAATTTTTAATTTCTGCAATATAATAATAATTTATTTATGAAATTATACAAAAGGCTAAATAACAATATATTTAAATTACTTTTGAATAATACTAGATTTTAATAAAGTATTTAAAACCCCAATTGGATAATACGAGATTTTAAAATCTGTAATTATAAATATAAGATATAGTAACAGTATAAAACCAAAGTTTTAAACATGATTTATATCAGTTAATCTCTAATCATCCTAAACTGGATTCATTTCTTGTTAATATGGATAGATAATATTTTTAAAATAAAACTATCAGCTATCAAAATTATCACAATTCAACATATTTCAAAAAAATTTATTGGTAGAGGTGGACGGAAAATCTTTTATTTTGCAAGTATCAATTCTAGATGGTCTCAAATAAAATTGCACAGAAATTTCTTATTTTCTTATGGATCTAATGGATTTTCTCTACCTTTTCTTGTATATTTTATCTTACTTTATATTATACATGTGTATTTTCTTTTATTTTTTGGCAATTTTTTTCAAAAAAAATGTTTGATGTAAATCATATCAAATAGAGACTCAATCTTAGGAACTCTCATCGAAATGTTTGATAGAAAATCCAATTGAGCCAACATCTCGTTCGGTTATATTGTACATATGTATTAGATGGATTATTTAAAATTATTGATTAAAAAAATTGTTGCCAACATAACAATTAATACATGAATATTATTTGGTAATTATTTTTTTTTCTATTTTATGTATATTTTGAACATTATTTCTTTCTCATTTGCAGTAAAATTCTTTCCAGACTTATTTCTATTGATTCTTGTTTTGGAAGGTATTTTTATATATTTTTTTCTTTAAACACCATATAAATATCAAATTGTTAGATATACGTGTTAATGCATTATGCATATTTGGTAGGTTGACGCGTTAGAATCTTCTATTGTATAGAAAATGATCATATATAGGATTTTAATGTGATTATCAATCATTTTTCTTTTTGACATACAAATTTATCCATCTTGTATGAAAAAGTTGTCTATAATAATATCTTGGTTAACTTTTTTGGCTCCATAAAATTTGGGTTTAGTTTGAATAGTTTGGTGTAAAAAAATTCATATGGTTCGGTTATTGGAAAATTTGGTCGAGTTAGGATATATGAATTTCAGTTTGATATTTTTTGCACACTCTTAAATCAATTTTGCGGGTTTTCTATCCAAATTGTGTATTGAGTGGTGATTAGAAACACTGCAAATATTTTTAATGTTAGGTATCTGATTTGATTACTTCATTAATAATCAAATGACAGCAATTATTTAATATATATTTATTAAATTTATAATTGTTTTAAATTTCTATATTTTCAATATATATATTATTATTATATCTTTAAATTCTCAGAAACTCTTAATTTGTCCTGTATTTTTTTTTTTAAATTCACATCAACTTATTTATTATGATGTCATCTATGGGTAGACCAATTTATCAACATCATATTTATATGATCAATGAAATTAGCTTTAAATAGCCGTAAATAGTGTTGCATCTACAATTTACACATAGAAAACAAAATTTCTTTAAGGTTTACATAAAATTTAAAACTGTTCTCACTAGTAATTTTTTGTTTGTTTCAAAGCGATTTATATGTATTAGTATTACAGGTAAAAGTTTGTTTTTCCCCGTATTATATTTGACAAGAATTTGTTGAAAAAACTAGAGCGTATGAATAGAAACTTCAAGATGTTGCAATTTGGTATGAAAGAAACACACAAAACAAGTTCAAAATATATTTTTCAGATTGAGAATAATTTAATTTACATACAAAACATGAAAAGAAATGACTCTGTATATAAACAATAACGATAAAGTATGTTTAATTAAAATCACCGACGGCGTGACCAACCGTCGTCAAAGTTCAGATGATAACTCCGGAGGTCATAACTACACTGAATGTTATTGTTATGATCACTCTTCCGCGACCACCTCAAACGCGATTTAAGCCTCCAAACAAACTGTTTCACGAGAACACTCGGTTTACTACAACACGAGAACGCAAACGCCACAATCGTTCTTTCCTCTGCGTTTCCTACCGCTCCCGAAGCCGCCGTCGTCGAGCTCCCGATTCGCTTTCCCCATCTCCGGAACTGAAGTCTCTTCAAACTCTGTTTGCTCATAGCTTTCGAACTATTGTTTTATCTCTGTCTTTGTGTGTGTGAATGATTTGTGAGGGTAGTGAGAAAGTGTAGATGTTAAGAAGAAGCAAAGAATGAGATAAGTATTTAAAGAGCTAAATTTGATAGAAAGGGAGAAAGAGAGAGGCTATGTGGTTTGCAACGTGTGGATTTATAATTCGTGGACTCAAAAGTGTATAGTCAAAGAATAGTCGAAAGTGCATCATTCATTCACCACCATATATCCAAATATTGTATACTACTACTACTATGAAAAAGCTAACGTTATAAAAGTATCTATTTCATCTATTACCGCTTTAGTAGACTACCTTGGTGACGTATATTTTTGCACTTTACTTTTATCTTGTAGTGGCTAAACGAAATCATCTATAGGCAAATCATGGTGTTCAAGGATTGAAACGACCCTTTTAACATAAAAAGCATAAAAAGATAAAATAGAGTAAAGTGATTTACGATTAATATGTTAGTAAATAGTCTAAAGTGCATCATTCACCACCATATATCCAAAACTTTGTCTAAACACTAATATGATAAGATAGTATAATAAATTCAGTTCAATCTATTTCATCATCTATTACCACTTTAATAAACTACCCCGTGACATATTTGCACACTAACATTATGTTGTTGTGGCTCAACGTAATCCTCTATAGGCAAAATCATGGTGTCTAGTAAGGTTTTTAAACGACCCTTTTAACAAAAATACAAAAGGTTTCAAAAGAGCTACACAATGACATGAGGTAATATAGATGAATCATCAATAGGCTATCAAATGGTTGATACAAAAGAAATACATTTAAAAATTAACATACTACCACATTTGAATCTAGATTAGCATGAGAGTGCCATTAGTACAAACAATCAAATAAAATTTTGTGAAACTATATTTTGCTCTTTTCTTTTTGTTTGTCATGACATATTTTGCTCTTACAAATTTATATTTAATGATTACTTTCTAGATATGTTTAAAATTTGGTGAGTGTCAGCTCCACATCACAAAGCCTAATTTATGGGTCATCATAACTCGTCCCAATTTTGGGTGGAAAATAATCAAATACAACTTTTGTGTATCATAACCAACGGTGACGCAAAATCTCAACGAGCAAATAATTCCACTTTTGAATCTCCTTTATCAAAAAGCATCATCTGTTACAAACTCATTGTCAGTTCTTTTGTCTGAAATTTGCTGGAAACATTCAGTTAAAGTGTGATTTGAGTGTCTTCTTCTTTTTCTAATTTCAACCGATCAGTAGACACCGTCCATTGCATAAACGACGACGTTTTGGCATAGATTTTGATGCTGATTACAAGGATATACCAAAAAGACAAAGATTATATGCCTAAAAAACAGACCCTACGCGTAATAAGTGCTTTCTTGTTACATGACGTAAAAGCAAAGATACATGAGTCAAAAAGACAACGATTGATAACAAAATTAAACAAAAGAGAATTCAATTTTAAACATCTAAAAAGAAACAAAACAAAAGCAAGGAGGAAATATCTCGAACCAGAAAACAATACATTTCTGATTTCTGGATGTTTCTTGTTACTTATCCATCATGCTATTTATTGATTTCTTCTTCATCTAATCGCAAACGCAAGAAAATGGCATTTTCATAAGACATAGTGACAAAACATCTGCATCAACAACGTGGTCTTACCTAGAAGAAAAGATAATGATCTTCTTACATTGATCAGTGACCATTAGTTTTTCTATCTAGTTGCTTCCGCAGATATGGAATACGTACAAGCACCAAACTCTTTCCATAAGCTCACCTAGACGTATTAAGACAATGTTATCAAGGTCCTTGCAAAAAATATCACGAGGGAACTTATAAGATCCAAGGGTACTTGTGTAGCTTACAGTCCTTGTGCTCGTTTTCGCAGCTACAACATCTGCAGAAGAGAAGGACATTGATATACCGGTGTTGGTTTTTAACTGTTTATAGATTCAAAGATCAATGTGAAATAACGATGTTTAAAGACAAACTTAAACCTTGTTGTTGAGTGGTCTAGTTTCAACTGTTTCTCTATTTCGCCAAAATACTGACCGAAAAGAGGTGACCTGTGATACCATAATTCAAAATCTTTAACAAAATGTTATGTTAAACACAAACAAAATACAAATTTAGCATGTGTATGAATGAAGATATCACAAATGAAACAACATGATACATAGCACTTGCATGAGTTTGTTCAGGTGAAAATTTTACTCTTTTAAGTATTGAATATTATGATAGATTTACTTCTATTAGAGAGACATTCTTTGATGTTCTATAATTTGCGTTTAAAGCCACTCAATCAAAATTTCATTATCGAATTCTAAACAACCAGAGCTACAAAGAGATCATAGCAGAAAGCACATGAAGCTTTTGACTGGTGTTATTTGTAAGCCAGAAAACAGAAGAGATAATTACAAATGATAAATTTCACAGTTGAACTTACGATGACGGTATTGCAGCTGCGGTAAGGGCAGACGGCAACTTCCAGAGGTGATGAAAACGACTCTCTAGTATTTCTGTTAGATACTCGAGAATCTCTTCAACCTATCCAAGAGGAAACCAAGAACGTTGGAAACATGGTTTACCTATGTAGCAAATGTCAAGGCACACACTTAAATTGGGGTTTGAGAAAATTGACCTTTGGATCCAAAGCAATCTCGTTCTGTTTTAAACTTTTAGATCTTTGAAGAAGCAGCTTACATAACTCCTCGTATTGTTCTGACACAGTGACAGATTTGTAGGAAGCTGACATGAAACCTTCGATTATATGTGTCCATCTTCTTGTTACACATCCTACTAACAATAACTCCTGCCCTTAAGCAGTATCACCACAAGTGTTCAAGTAAGAGTGACTAGCTTTTCTTACAAACATAAGGGGGTAAAATGGATATAACTAGTTCAAGAGTTAGATCAACTTACAATCTTTTCGATGAATATATCATCATCATTCCCGGATGTCACACGCAGCCTTCTTAACGTTTCTGCCCACTGAGCTTTTGGTGCAGAAAATATCAAGCTTGCTCCCGATACCAATCTTAAAGTTCTCTTACTAAGAAAATAAGATACACCTCTCGATTGCCAGATGTTCCATGTCAAAAGTTCAATAGGCTGTTGTCCCGAGCTACGAAAAAAGAATCACTTCAAGTTCATCAACAAGCACCACAAGACTATTGCTATCTCGTACTTCAAAAAGCATACATACCCCAACAAAGTTTCATCCTTGTCTTCTCCCTCAATGTTTTTGTAAAGGATCTCCAAACCAGTCTCAAGTGCTGAAACACAGGACACAACAGATTGCCTCTTGCAAAGCTTCCCATCAATTACATCTATAATACCATCACCTGATTCCACCGCCGCAACCAGAATAGCTTGGAGTTGTTTATCCTTCAACGCCGAGTTATTCATCAAATGCTCTAACACAAACTCTCTCCCATGTAAAAGACTATCTGATGACAAATCCTCCAAACCCTGAAATTTTTCCCCAAAACAAAACAACAATTCCAGAAAATTAGAATCACAACCTAAAAACACAACCTTTGGGAACACACTGAAAAGCAAAAGCCTAAAAAAAACACAACCTTTGGGAACAAAGGGTTAGCTTTCATCTCCGATATAGCTTCGTCAAGCTCACTCATAGATTCCTCAAACACATCTGAACTAGTTATGCTTCTTACAACCTAAAAACACGAATCCTCCCATTAACAAATCTAAAGCAATGGAGAAAACAGAAGCGGAGAGAGAGAAAAAGCTAACATTTTCGAAGAAGAGACCCCATTGAAGAGCTTTCTTGCAATTCTCAGCATCCCAATGAGAAGGAACACCAGAAGATTGAAACCCAGATGCTAAAATTAGCAAATCCACAAACCCTTTCAATAGCTTTACGAAATCTTCCTTGGAGATTTCTGGGTAATTCCAAACCATTTTCTTCTTAGTTTTGATTCGATTCGAATGAGCGAAACCCTAATTTCACAAAAGCACAAGCGATTTGATCGATCGGCGTGAGGCATGATCTTATTAAAATCTCCATTGAAACGCTTTTTTTTGTGTGTTTGGGTTCTTTCCCGCGTGTTCTCGTAGTCGTGTAGTGTGTACCCTAGAAGAGACAATTTGATATTCTGATCAATAAGGTTTCCGTTTTCTAAGTAAGACTTCGTGACGTTTTGTTTTTGTCTTGCAAACCACAAGATGTTTAATAACTTTTTAGGAGAAAATGCTACGATTTGTACGTTAACCGAACTGGACCGGACCTCGTTCATATTGGATAATCAATTACACAACTGATATTGTTATAAAATATTACTCACTCATTTTCAAAATATAAAATGTTTTGAGTAAAACACGCATATTAAGAAATTACCACTTTAAAAAAATTGAACCAATTATAAATAAGACTGTATAATATAGAATATTAAATTAATCTAAAAGTTACATAGAAAATTGAAAACATCATAATATATTGTGAATCATATATTATGAAATAATATAAATTTCTAAAACATTTTATATTATGAAACGGAGGGAGTATTAATTTGGTATAACAACATAACATATAACATATGAATGTGCTCTCAAGATTTCTCAAAATTAATCTTCATTACCACATTGAGTTGATAAATTTTACTAGTTATTTTGTAATATAAAAATATAGAAATATGCAAATTTGGTTTTATTTGTTTTGTCAACCGAACTTATAGTAATTTGAATAAATAATTTGTCTGTTTACGGAGTAGTTAACACTTAACATGACATGAGGCTATGCCCTATGAGCTGTGAACATGATTTCTAATAATATAATAATGAAATCTTGAAAGCAAATCAGTTCTAAAACTTCTCAAGAAGGGTTATACTAATACAGTACTTAACTAAAATGGTTCAAGATTAGCAATATAATGAAATTTAAAAATTTGAACAGAACAGTTAAACATAATTCATGCGAAGCATCCCGATGGCCGATATAGTGTGTGAATCCACCAGATAGATCACGAACTGGAATGAGTTGTCAACACTTAAGACTGGAATCAGATTGTTTACCCTAAAGTTAATAATGGCGTTTACAGGTATAATTGGAAAGCAATATCACAAAGAAAGTTAACAATGAAAACAAAAAATGCTATCAACTGAATTGTCCACATTTGATGCGGTTTTTGCTTGATGCTGCAATGTGTGTGTTGTTGCTAAAGTTGATGGCTGTGTTGTGTGGTGATTTGCTTGCATTCATGTTTTGGAAGGTGTGGTTAGGGCAGAGCCAAGACACGCTTATACATGGATATTGTTATTAATACGAGAGTTACTAAATATGTTTGAAATATGAAAGTGAAAAATGGCCAAGGTTTACAAAAGTACATTTATTCTGAATAAATAACTAAATTTATTTCTTAAATAGAAATTTTATAGTTACTAAAAATAAATCTATGACAGGAAATTCAAGCTAATCTAATTCTAAATAATATATATTTAGTTCTCTCTTTATTGTTCAGTTCTTATTTATTGTTAGTATATAATTAATAATAGGGCCCTTAATAATAATAATGATAATGTTAGATTTTTTATTCTGTATATTTAAATACACTTAAGTTTATATTAAATTGTAATAAAATTGAAAATAATGTAACAATCATATCATGTAAATTATTTCAGTAAAAGTAAAGGAATACAAAAACAAATTATTACTGGACAATATGTTATATAGAAAAAATAAAAAAAACATTGAACATCTTATAATGTATATCTTCTAATTATTTGATCATCAAATTATTTTATACTTATATTTTTGCTTTAAATTATGTGACAGTAAAAAAAAATGTTAAAAATGTATCTTAAAGCCAATTGTATTTAATTTGTTAGATTCAAACATTTAAATAAAATAATAACACTTGTTGAAAGAAGAGTGCCAAATGAAAAATTCTTAGAATTTGTTAAAAAAAACCTTACTTTATTATATAAAATATCAAAATCATTACAATATATCACCAGAAGATAGTCTCTATAGCTATTACAAAATAGTGCTGATGTCTACTACGAGATAGGTAGCCTTAAAGCTACTCTTTCCACGAGAAAGAAAGGCAATGAAAAACCTACATATGACCAAGAAGGCATAAACACATCCCATCGTTCTAGCAAATGGCACATCGATCATCGAGTTCATGGCAGCAAGTGAGGCCAAGCCGCAAGGTCCACAGACCACTTCATCCAGAAACCAACAGAGTCGACATCGGAAGTTGAAAGGTTGAGAATCTTTTAGAAGAGCAACTACGAGCTTCGCTCCAAAATGATGGTGTACAAGGATGGAGTAGATCACTAAAATCTGTAAGAACTTGTCTCTCATTGCTATAATTGGGTCGATTTGACCTTCCTCTTTCTTGCCATTGTACTTATGTTGCTCTAGGCTGAGTACCAATACTACTTGGCCCAGTTGGGCAAATATCCCAATCATAGTACCTGCAGGGAACACATTCTCGATGATGGTTCTAGCAAACCAAGATCTGATGTATTCATCTTCCTTTCTGTTCGGGTTAGGAGGAGGATTTTGAGAATTACAATACGTAAACTAGCGACTGAAGCGATCAGCAGAGTTGTGCCAAAGTTTATGGTGGCCAAAGACGATAAAACTAAATTTTGATCTAATATTCAACACAAAAATGTTTATAATAATAAACCTTAAAAAATGTCTACCAAAAAAAGTATTATATGACAAAAAATAATAATTTTAAAGAGTAATTCTTCAACTTTTCTTTTCCATAAAATTATTAACCAAATTTTAAAAATCAGTTTCTCTAAATAATTTTCTTTCAATAGATAAGATATTAAATAGACTAAAGAATGCTTTAACCTAACTTTATAAGACTTTGTTCTGTTTGGTTCCTTGTTTCTTTAACATTTTTATACTTGCTGTTAGGATATATTTTAGTTCTTGGATGAGTAATCTTAGGTGCATTTGATGTGCAATACAGCTGTTTTAGGGTCGTATGTTTAGTTTTGGTCGCTCAGGTCGTTTAGCTCTTCTCCTCGTTAATGATGAATATAATATGAACAATACTTGGGTTCACCCCTAGGGGTGAACCTCTCCATTCACTCCCTTATAAAATAAGTAAATAAAATATGTATATATTATTATCAAATTAAAAACTTAAACCGCTTTTTAATAAACCCAAACCGACATATATGAAATCTAAACCCTAACTATCTCATTTGTGAACCCAAACCGACATATAATTTCGTTCTACTTGTAAAATCTAAACCCTAACCATCTCATTTGTGAACCCAAATCGACATATAATTTCGTTCTAATTGTGAAATCTAAACCCTAATATCTCATTTGTGAACCCAAACCGATATATAATTTTGTTCTACTTGTAAAATCTAAACCCTAACCATCTCATTTGTGAACCCAAACCGACATATAATTTCTAAATAATTGTAAAATCTAAACCCTAACCACCTCATTTATAAACCCTAACCGACATATAATTTCGTTTTAATTATAAAATCTAAACCCTAACCACTTCATTTGTAAATCCAAACCGACATATAATTTTACACTAGTTTTAAAAATCTAAACCAAGCCAAATATTTAACTTTCCTTAATTAAAAGTATACAGAATTTGTTTTCTTAATTTGGGTTACTTTTTAATTTAATTTTGATTTATTTTTTAAATGAAATATTAGATGGAAGATTCTGATTGGATGAAAGAAAAGAGGGTAAATGGAGAGATTCACCCATAGGGGTGAACCTAAGTATTTTTCATATAATATATTGTCGATACTCCGTGATAAGAAAATCCTTGTAATATATATATATATATATATATATATAGTATTATTACGGTCAAAATCCTTTTTCCATCTCTAATTAGGATTTAGATTAAGTTTGTAATTTTTATTATTTCCTTGTGAAAATATATTTTCCTATTTTTAATTCATCTTTATCCATATTTTCCTATATCCTACTGTATTATATAAACATTGGGTTTCGATTTTGTACATAGTATAATAACAACACAAGTTCCATTCTATACAGCTTTTTATAGAATATAAGTTCTTTTGATTGTATGGAAGAAATTCTTGGTCGAGGATTGATCTTCACGGTCTTCTTTACAATTGGCTTCTTCAGCCTTTCTTAGACCGCCAGTACTTCTTGACTTCTTCAGCCTTTGATGTGGAGTTCTTCGGCCAGGAATCCCTTCTTCTTCTTCTTTTTTTCTAACTTGGAGATGATCGGCCTCTCTCTCCTTTCCCTTCTTCCGATCCTCTCTATAATAATAGCTAGCCACTACCATAAGAAACAACAACGGAATCTTGATAATGAACCACAATCTTGCATGCATTGAATTTATTGGCGGAATTGGAAGGATCTACTAAGATATACCTGACGAGCCGTTTACCACGATGACGAGTTTGGGATCACGCTTCTTTGACTCTAATCGCTTTAAGAATCAATCGATAGTGACTTCTGACAATACGCTTCATGTCGCATAATACAAAAGTCGGTGGTCTATATTAACTTTTAGTTCTCAAACGATGATACTAAATCATTCTTCTGTTTCTTTATTTATGTCACCATTCTGTTCTTATAGGTTCACATGAATATATGGTTCATTGGTGCAAAAGATCCTGTAAACTCACACATCCACGTTTTCCTTCTAAGCTGTGACTGGAATTTTCTTATGATTCTTTTTCTCCTCAGACTGACAAGTTAGAAAAAATAGCTCATATGGTTGGCGATGCATGATGAACCTGTATGTTTTGCTAACATCTCTTTGTCACTTGAGCCAGCTCTTTGTAGATGCGATAAAACCCAGTAACCAAAAGACTTGGGATTGTATTATTTCAAAAAAATTTCTTAATATTTATAATGATTCAATATGTTATTAGAATTCTCTTTAGATTTTGTTTCATTCCTCATCATAATAGTTTCAGGTTATTGGCGAAGAAGAGAGAGAGAGAAAAGAAGTTGGACATGAGTTACAGTTAACAAATCTCTGGTTTGTGAGAGATCTGAATTTTCTGTGTATTAGTGTAAATAACTATTTTTGCTAGTCTGAAATTAACTTATCATGAAACAGTAATCTATTACTACATTTTATTTATTACTAGCATTTGACCTGCACTATGCGCGAGAGTTAGATGAGGGTGTTTTTTTCAGTTGTTTTGTTAATTTGTTTTTTGGTTATGTATTTTTCCTCTTTCCGTCTTGTTATGTATGTTTTCATTTGCTCATTTGTTGGTTTATTTTGTTTTCTGTATGTTTTTTCAGCTAGTATAATGTAGTCAATTTTTTTATTTTTAATAAATTTAACTCATCATGATCTTGTTGTAGAAGTTAAGTTTGTATAATAATAGTTGTTGTCTAGCTTTAATCGTTAGCTGTGCTTAATTAAAATTATTTGTCATTTTGTTCTTCGATTGTTATTTGGTTTTATTATATGTGATTGTAGATTATCTTTTAATTATTTTATTATTTAATTAGTAACCTGTGCGAGTAGTTTTTTTGTCAATGCTTTTGTGTTTGTAGTGATTAGTTAGTGGTTTTTGATTAAAAATGTTTAAAAATCTCAATTATTTACAATTCTGTTTTCATTGTATTTCTACCGTTGGGCATTATTTTCTGTACGCCTTAAAATTGTGTTGGCCCATTGAGTTTTTAGTGGTATGTCATTGGGATTGGAATGACTTTGTTCCCTTTGAAAATACGATGTCTCGTGAACGAATAGCAAAGAAGTCATTTTTGCGATCTACAAGACAGTAAGAGTTTTGAAACTATTTCTTTGATGTTTGTAATCCTTCTTCATTCATCCCTTTCATCGATGCACAATTTTTTTTTTTTTTTTTTGGGAGTATTTGGGTGTTTTCCTCTTCGCTTCGCATCCGTAGGGGATAATTGATTCTCCCTAGATGTTTTCGTTCCAGTTAAGTGTTAATTGGTGTGCAAATCTGTTCTTTTTTGAAATTGTTTTCTTCCTTTCATTTCCTAGTTAATTTATCCATTATTTTTGAGATCTTAGTTTTAAGTTTTGTTTCGGTTGGCCCCAGAGTGTGGATTTCGATTAGATGTGAATTGTATGTTGTAAAATATATTTTTCGCCTCTATGATGCTTTTTTAAAATACATTTTGGGGTGTATATTTTTGTGGCCGGTTTAGTAAGTCATTCAATTTTAGGTCTAATATGAACAATATGTGGAATTCTAATTTCAACATCTTTTCTTTCAACTAACGGTGTGTGTATCTCTTACATTTTTCTATTTGGTGATGGTTTTGTCATTTGCTGGCAACTAATGTTAATTGAAATTTAGTTGTGTTATCCTGATGTTCTGTAAGTGTTTGTATTTTTTTCGTTTGAGTTGTTTTTTCGTTTGCTTTTTAAGTAGCCCTATTTTTCGAAGCCGATAATTTTTATGATCTAGGTGTCCCTGAAGCTAATGACCTCTTTGCATATGTCTATATCCAGTATGTTTGTGGGAAGTTTCTTCAATATATGTTGATCTTGTATGTTTTGTTTTTGTTGTCATGGTAAGCGGTGGACTTTAGTTTTTTTCCCCAATCATTTGTATTCTTGCTATACTTTCAGTTATGTTCTCTCGTTTTCTTGTTTAAATTCTTTTGAAGGACAAAATCAAGAGCTGACATGGAGGGCAATTTTTTACGCGATGAAGGTTTTTTTGCTTGGTTTGCAAGTTCTATGTCTTTGGCGGATCAGCCGCTGTTGTTAGGGTCTCTGGTGGCTCTAGGGAGTCCGGGATCTACTATTCTGAGGGATGGTGTGAATCAGGGGATAGCTGCTAGTGGCTCATCCAAGGAGAGTTTTGTTTCGGAACATGATTTCCCGGCACTAGGGATGACACCAAAGGAGCATGCGGTGAAGGCGGATCAGAAGTTATGGTTTAGAGCGGTTCATCAATATACTTTTACGAAGTAGGATTTTGTGGTTTCTCAAGTGGATGGTAAGGAAAGAGTCGCCGTCCCACGGGAGGTTTTTGTGGATGCAAAGCCACTTTGGGAGGATTTCTTAATCGGAAAGTTTTTGAATGCATTGACACCTCATGTGGGAAAGATCCACATGATTTTGAATAAGATCTTTCGTCTGGGGGATAAATCTTCTCTCATTGATGTTTATGTGGTTAACGATTCAACAATGAAGTTCAGGGTTCATAGTGAAATGATGAATTTGTGCATAAACACAGGTTAAATCCATATTTTATTATTTGTCAACACTACTAATATTAGAATATTTGACATATCAAATCAACTTACTTTAACTAAGATTTTGTAAAATAAGTAAATCATTATGAAAATATAACTTAATCACAGCTAATAAATTGCTTACTATGTATTTAACTCCTTTATTTTTTGTTCTAATAACAAAAAAATCAAATAGAATCTCAAACACTAAATAAAACAAACTAAGTTTCCTATAACATCACTTGATACCAAAATGGCTTCCAACTCAACAAATTTTTTTTTATAATTATGATATATATATATATATATATATTTGTCTACTACTGAATTTGTAACTTTGATTAATGGTTCTGTTTATGGAGTAGTTAACATGTCATATGGGATGAGCTGTCAATACATCACACTGTAAACTCAAATACCTCTGATAATTAATTAATGATATCGTTGAAGCAAAAAAAGGCTTTTGTGTCTTATATATGTTCATCCCTACATAACTCATAAAGCCAATCTAGCCGATTAATTTCACACAAGGAGAGAGAGCATAATATATAGTCAAGAACAAGTACCCTATCGATTATTTTTAACAAAAAATACTATTATTTATTCTAAAATATAATTAAGAGAATTGTTGGAAAAGAACGATTCATGAGAAGCATCCAGATTTCGAATTAGTGTGAATCCAGCCTGATTAAGAACTGAATGAATTATTGTCAACAATTTGATTTGGTACAAAAAGTATGCCTCTTAAAGTCACACCATATTAAACAAATTAAGAAAAACAAATTAGAACGTGGGAAATGTTGATAAACGACTAAGGAGTTAGGTTAACAGTTTTACACACATGAATCAGCTATTCACAATTTTTTTCTTTCTCGGTGAATAAACTAAGAGACCTGTAATACATATCTATAAAGTTTCTTCATATCTGTAATCCATCTTAACCTGTTCCAAAAGAATAAGATAATCGAAAAGAAAAGAAGGTGAAAATTCATTGGAATAGAGAGAAATGCTTATAATGTTTGACCCAAGCATACTCAGTCAGGTAACTACAACTTGAAAAAAAAAAAAAAAAGATATAAGAATTGTTTAAAATGAGATTCCGACATACCATGAATATCTAACACGACTGCCATGTGTAAGGATCAGTCTATAAAATCAACATCGGTTGAATGATAAATCAGTTTTATGACAATACAAGACTAAACTTCCGCAATTTTATTTTAGTTGTAGATATTTTAAAACCCTTTTCATGAAATTTCTTAACATCTTTATAATTAAGAAGTAAGAATATTTGTCAATTATTATATAATTAATAAGTATTGAATGTTTGGTCAATTTTATGTGATCATAAGACAACTATCAGAAATCGTTTAGGAGGCGAGGCCACTTACAGAGTTACAATGACTTCCAAAAACCCCGTGAAGTCAAATAGTTCGTTGTCTTAATTTATTAAGATGAATTTAAGATAATTTTATTTGTGTGTCACAATTTAGTGGGTGGGTGATCTCCAATTGTTTTTTTATTTTTTTATTTTTGAATATAATCTCCAATTGTTATTATTCAATTACACATATAATAAATGATATAGAAACGATTTTGTACTTTTTAAAAGATTATTACTATTATTATTAATTTATTATACACTTGTGTTTATCTGCCTCCATTATATTCATTTCTAACATGTTTTGGATGATTATGGTCTACAACATTTTTTGTTGGTTTGAATAAGTTTGTTCTTCGCACATATATGTATATATCTTTAACAAAATGTTTATATCCTGAGTATATATATAAGCTAAGAACACATTTATTCACAGACCCCAAAAACGGTTGATTAAATTAAATTTGCATTAGCTGTAATGGGGATGATCATATCTTCACCTATATATTTGGTCCTATCTATTTCACATCAAGACATGGTACCCACCTTCCTCCTCCAAATCTAGATTTATTATATATCTAAGTGAAATGTGCTGTCGTTCACATTCATCTCCTTATAGTATTTTTATTTTAATGTTTATATTTGGTCACATGAAAATGATAAGATTTATCTGTGGATGTCAAACAATGGTTGGACAAAAATGTTATATAGAACTACTATATATGTTCTTACTTTTTTCTTTTTGTTTCTATTGATAAAGTGAAGGTAATCATTTTGGTAGCTATAGACAAACTAAAAGTGGTGCAATTAACGTTAAAATCATCTTAACCAAAGAGAAACTAATGAGAAGTTTGATTCAAATGTTTTACGGTAACATTACGTGAAAACAAATCAGTTGATAAACAATGAATGTATAAAAATGTACCGACATTCTATCTTTAAATGTAAGAAACAAAACTAGTAGTTTAAAAGAAAATTTATATATATTCCTCATCATTGGCTTATTTAAAGCCAATCAATTACTAGTTGTTGACAAAAAAATATTAAAAAATACTACATAAGTTAACCTTGTGTTTTTGTTGACTTTGTACTTTATATATTTAATGTCTTTTGTGAAATTAAATTGTACTCTACGTAATAAATTAAAGTTAACTTGTGTATTCGATCCTATAACGTGAACATGGCCCCTGGCTCCATGTGGTTTTCTTTAGTGTCATTTAGATCGATCTGTATCAGCTTCGCCATCTTTTGTAAAAAGAATCTATGAGATAATTATTTAAGTTTCCATTTTATGGGTTAAATAATTTTTTTTTGGTTTACTGTTAAATGGGTTAATTTGTTAAAATGTGGGCGAGGTGAAAAAACTTCGTTACTTATTATTATTATTATTTTTTCTGACGTTGACTTGCACTTCTACATACTCTATATAAGAAACACGCAACCACATCGCAGACAGATCGCAAATTACTACTACTCCTTCATCAATCATCATCATCATCATGGCTAGATCCTTGCTTCTCTCGGTGACCCTCACTGTCCTCTTCATCGGAGTTGTCTCAGCTCGTGACTGGAACATCCTGAACCAGCTCAAAGGAACCACAACTACCACGAAGACTACCGAAACCGCCGTCGTGTCTTTGAAAGGACCAAACCTAAACGGATACTGCGAGAGCTGGAGAGTCAACGTGGAGCTTAACAACATTAGGAACTTTTTGGTGGTGCCACAGGAATGTGTGTGGTTCGTCCAAAAGTACATGACCTCATCTCAATACGAGGAGGATGTGGAGAGAGCCATTGATGAAGCTGTCCTTTACCTAGGAAAAACTTGTTGCGAGAAGAAGACATGCGATGGCATGGATGCTTGGATCTTTGACATTGATGACACTCTTCTTTCCACCATCCCTTACCACAAGAGCAACGGCTGCTTCGGGTAAATACACTAAACTTAACTCTCTACATACATTTAGGCTCGATCGGTTTGGGTTGACCAAATATTAGTTTGGTTTTTGGTTCGATTTTGGATAAAATAATAAATTAAATTTCCATTTTATATTTTAAACCAAAAAAAAAAAGAAGATCCAAATTACAAATTTTGTCTGGTTAGCTTTAATCCGGTTAAGACATAAAACCGGGATTGAAATGTTACATTACATTGATTTGAATCAGTGGTGAGCAACTGAACCAGACCAAGTTCGAGGAATGGCAAAAGATGGGCAAAGCACCAGCCCTTCCAAACATGGTTAAGCTGTTCCATGAGATCAGAGAGAGAGGTTTCAAGATCTTTTTGGTATCTTCTCGTAAAGAGTATCTCAGATCCGCCACCGTCGAAAACCTTATCGAAGCCGGTTACCACGGCTGGTCTAACCTCCTTCTCAGGTATATTATACAGATTTCCCGGTTCGATTCATATTTAATAACCGAGTTAAACCGATATGTAAAATTAATTTTACCGGTTAATTTGTAAGATCATTTTTATGGAATAATAACTTTTTTAACAAATCGGAAAATTGCAGGGGAGAGGCAGATGAGAAGAAGAGTGTGACCCAATACAAAGCAGATTTGAGGTCATGGCTTACAAGTCTTGGGTACAGAGTTTGGGGAGTAATGGGTGCACAGTGGAACAGCTTCGCAGGTTGTCCAGTTCCCAAGAGAACCTTCAAGCTCCCTAACTCCATCTACTATGTCGCATAATCAAACCATTTTTACTGTCCTAACCAAAACAATAAGATCAGGTGTTTTAATCTGATTCTTGAGTATTTATGTCTCTTCCTTTCTCCACTTCTGGTTTTTATAACCAATTCAAATGCTTATGATCCATGAACCATGATCATCTTTTGTTTGTGTTGCATTCGGATGTTTTCTTTTGTATCACCATTTTGGGCCTTTGTGAAATTGATTATGGGCTTTCGTTATATAAGTCTCCTCTCTCTCTCTCTCTCTAGTCTCTCTATACCTAATTTAGTTTCAACAACATTGCTGGATTAAGTAAGGGTGTAAGACTAAAGTAGAAATACATAATAACTTGAAAGCTACTCTAAGTTATACAAATTCTAAAGAACTAAAAAGAATAACAAACAGCAGAAGTTAGAAGCCCAAGCAATTAAATAGTACTCTGACTACACTGAGCTGTCTCCTTCTTCCACCAAATCTTGTTGCTGTCTCTTGAAGCTTTCTTATGACACAAACCTCAGACCCAATTTCACCTCACAGTTTGGTACAACCTCAGCTTTCTTCACATAAAATTCTAACCTTTTCCCTTTATATTACATATCTGATCTCTTCAATCTTTAAAAACACATAGTCACATACATTTCTCTATATCACCTTCTGCTCTGCTTTTGAGCACAGCTTGCCTCAGCCATGGAACCAAACACCATGGCTAGCTTCGACCATGAGGTAAGAGAGAAAGAACTAAACAAAACCAAACTTGTCTCCTGTGTTTTGTATACAAATTATTCAGCTGGGTTTGCATTAAAATCTTAAAAGTTACGTTCTTTTAATGGATGCAGCATCGTCATTCCTCCTTCTCAGCTAAGATCTGCAGAGTCTGTGGCGATGACGTCAAAGACGACGACAATGGCCAGACTTTTGTGGCATGCCACGTGTGCGCTTACCCGGTTTGCAAACCTTGCTATGAGTATGAGCTTAGCAACGGTAACAAATGTTGCCCTCAATGCAACACTCTTTACAAACGCCACAAAGGTAAATTACACCAAAACCCTGTTTTGGTCTTTACAAATCGATAACCCTTGCTTGACTCTCATCTCATATTGGTGAAATGATTTTTCTGAAGGCTCTCCTAAAATAGATGGAGATGAAGAAGGAAACAATGGTCTTGATGGTTCAGATGATGAGTTGAATATCAAGAACCGCCAGGATTCCTCCATTCACCAGAATTTTGCTTATGGATCGGTACTAAAATGACTTGGATCAATTGTTTTTTGTTTTCTTGTAGTCTTTCATTCCCACTCGAGATCAAGATTCTGAGTAGTTTATGGATATTGCAGGAAAATGGAGACTACAATAGTAAGCAGCAATGGCGTCAAAATGGTCGAGCCTTTTCTTCAACTGGAAGTGGTATATAGAAAATATATCTAGTTATGTGTGATTTTTATATGCATAGAGATGTGTATAAGAGCAAATTTTGAGGCCTGTTTCTATGTGATTTGATTTGAAGTGTTGGGGAAAGACTTTGAAGAGAGAGATGGCTACACAGATGCGGAGTGGAAAGAACGAGTAGATAAATGGAAAGCGAGGCAAGAGAAGAGAGGTTTGGTGGTAAAGGGAGATCAAACAAATGATCAAGACAAAGAAGATGATGAAGAAGACGAATACTTGTAACAATAAGAAAACACTGATCTTTCTTTAATCTCAAGTAATAAAGGTTTGAAGCGTAAGTAACTGAGTTCTTGTTGATTGCAGAGATGCTGAAGCAAGACAACCTCTCTGGAGAAAAGTCCCAATCTCGTCTAGCAAAATCAGTCCATACCGAATCGTGATTGTTCTTCGTCTTGTTATCTTAGTTTTCTTCTTCCGTTTCCGTATCTTGACACCAGCCAAAGACGCATACCCTCTCTGGCTTATCTCAGTCATCTGCGAGATCTGGTTCGCACTCTCTTGGATTCTCGATCAGTTCCCGAAATGGTTTCCGATTAACCGAGAGACATACCTTGACCGTCTCTCAATGAGATTCGAACGGGATGGTGAAAAGAACAAGCTTGCACCAGTTGATGTGTTTGTCAGTACGGTGGATCCGCTTAAGGAACCTCCGATCATCACAGCCAACACTATTCTCTCGATCTTAGCAGTTGATTACCCAGTTAATAAGGTGAGCTGCTATGTATCTGATGACGGTGCATCCATGCTCCTGTTCGATACATTGTCTGAAACTTCCGAGTTTGCAAGGAGATGGGTTCCGTTTTGCAAGAAGTACAATGTCGAGCCAAGAGCTCCAGAGTTTTACTTCTCTGAGAAGATTGATTACTTGAAGGATAAAGTCCAAACTACATTCGTCAAAGATCGCAGAGCAATGAAGGTCAGTGAAGAAAAGTCTTTACTTTCAAAATCACACAACGGATCTTTACTTACTTACCGATGTTTTACAGAGAGAATATGAAGAATTCAAAGTGAGGATCAATGCTTTAGTGGCAAAAGCTCAGAAGAAGCCTGAAGAAGGTTGGGTGATGCAAGATGGTACACCATGGCCTGGGAACAACACTCGTGATCATCCTGGGATGATTCAGGTCACTACAAAAACCTCAAAACCTAACGCTTCCGATATACAATCAAAGGTTCCACCTTCGAAGCTAAAAAAAAACTACTTTGAGTTTCAGGTGTATCTAGGCAAAGAAGGAGCATTCGACATAGACGGTAACGAATTGCCACGTCTTGTGTATGTATCAAGAGAGAAGCGTCCAGGTTATGCACACCACAAGAAAGCTGGAGCCATGAATGCAATGGTAAGCAAACCAAACCAAACCAGCCATAAAAAGCTCTGTCAGAAACCCAATCTAACTTTTCAGGAAATGTTGCAGGTCAGAGTCTCAGCAGTGCTAACAAATGCTCCATTCATGCTCAATCTAGATTGTGATCACTACATCAACAACAGTAAAGCCATAAGAGAATCAATGTGCTTCCTAATGGATCCACAGCTTGGTAAAAAGCTTTGTTATGTTCAATTCCCTCAAAGATTCGATGGAATTGATCACAACGATCGATACGCCAACAGAAACATCGTCTTCTTCGATGTAAGTCTTCATCATCATCATCACCACAAAAAAAAACCCCAAATTCAAATTCAAAACCCTAATATATCTGTTTCAAATCTTGCAGATAAACATGAGAGGCTTAGATGGGATCCAAGGACCAGTCTATGTAGGAACAGGATGTGTATTCAACAGACCAGCACTATACGGATACGAACCTCCGGTATCGGAAAAACGCAAGAAGATGACTTGCGACTGTTGGCCGTCGTGGCTTTGCTGTTGCTGCGGCGGAGGTAAGCGTCATCATCACAAACCGAAATCATCGGATCCGTCAAAGAAGAAATCAGGAATCAAGAGCTTGTTATCTAAACTAAGGAAGAAGAGCAAGAAGAAGAGTGATGACACTACGATGAGCAGCTATACAAGGAAGCGATCGACGGAGGCGATCTTTGATTTGGAAGACATTGAAGAAGGGCTTGAAGGATACGATGAGCTTGAGAAATCGTCGTTGATGTCGCAGAAGAACTTTGAGAAGAGGTTTGGGATGTCACCTGTGTTTATTGCGTCGACGTTGATGGAGAAGGGAGGTTTGCCGGAGGCGACGAACACGAGCTCGTTGATCAAAGAAGCCATTCATGTTATTAGCTGTGGCTATGAAGAGAAGACTGAATGGGGCAAAGAGGTAAAATAGTAGTAATATATGGGTTATTATGTTAATATTGCAGAATTGCTCTACCAATGAACAAAATAATTTCAAGTCAAAATTAGTTTCCAAAATATTAATAATTTTTAGAATTTCTTTTTAGAGTTATAATTTCGATAGATTAACTAAAATTAGTTTAAATAAAATTCAAATAAAAATCAGTTTGCAAAATTTTATTTTCGATTCTAAAAATTAATTAAAATAAAATACTTTTCTATCATTTAAAGTTTTTATCAATATGATTCAAGAATTTAAACAAAAAAAAATCATCAACTAAACCGATTTTACTAGTCATAACTTTTTCGCAATAATCTGGATCTTTATATTTGATAAATAAATATTATATGATTTTACAGTATCACGTAAATTATAGATCAAACCTTTTATTTATTTTTGAAAGATAACCAACATGATGTAGTTTTATGGTAATGATAATGATTTGAGTTGAACTCTAATGTTTTATATTTGGTATTTGAATTTTTTTGTTCAGATTGGATGGATTTATGGATCAGTGACAGAAGATATCCTAACAGGATTCAGAATGCATTGTAGAGGTTGGAAATCAGTTTACTGTATGCCTAAAAGACCAGCATTTAAAGGATCAGCTCCTATCAATCTGTCGGATCGGTTGCATCAAGTGCTTAGATGGGCGCTCGGTTCGGTCGAAATCTTCTTTAGTCGTCATTGTCCATTGTGGTATGCTTGGGGAGGCAAGCTTAAGATTCTTGAACGTCTTGCTTACATCAACACCATTGTCTATCCTTTCACTTCTATTCCTCTACTTGCCTATTGTACTATTCCGGCCGTTTGTCTTCTCACCGGCAAATTCATTATCCCAACGGTAAGTCTCATGATCTATTTTTTTTTCAACACCTTAAACTTTTACCTAAATGTTTCTTGATTTGTCACAAAGTCAAACAAAATGCTCAAACTTTATTAACACTCATTAGCTATCTTTTAATTCAGATCAACAATTTCGCAAGCATATGGTTTTTGGCACTTTTCTTATCAATCATTGCGACGGCGATCTTAGAACTCCGTTGGAGCGGGGTGAGCATCAATGACCTCTGGCGTAACGAGCAATTTTGGGTAATCGGTGGTGTCTCAGCTCATCTCTTCGCTGTCTTTCAAGGTCTTCTCAAAGTCCTCTTCGGTGTTGACACTAACTTCACCGTCACGTCAAAAGGAGCCAGTGACGAAGCTGATGAGTTTGGAGATCTTTACCTCTTCAAGTGGACCACTCTTCTCATCCCTCCGACTACACTCATTATCCTCAACATGGTTGGTGTTGTCGCCGGAGTTTCTGACGCTATTAACAATGGATATGGTTCTTGGGGACCGCTGTTTGGGAAACTGTTTTTCGCGTTTTGGGTCATTGTTCATCTTTACCCTTTCCTCAAAGGTTTAATGGGTCGACAAAACAGAACCCCGACGATCGTTGTGCTTTGGTCTATCCTTCTCGCGTCTATCTTCTCGTTGGTTTGGGTAAGGATTGATCCGTTCTTGCCAAAACAGACTGGTCCGTTACTGAAACAGTGTGGCGTCGACTGTTGATTAGTCACCGCTACTGCCTTTGCGTTTTATTCGCCCTTATGAGCCATTTTGCTTGGGCTATTTTTCGATTTGGGTGTTCTTTGTTTGATCATATGGGTTTTGTAAGGAGAAAAACAATTCATACTTTGAGTCACATGTTAATAATAGACAAAAGTACAAACAAATATAATGAATATTAATAAATCAAATCACATACACAACACACATAACGATTTGGTAATCATCAACCAGAGACACACACACAAACAAACAAACAGAGTGATGAAATAATTTCACAAACGCAACTTAGTAATAAATAAATGAAATTTTTACTCACAGTATTAAACAAAACATGTGGAATTCGAGTTTTAAGAGCTTCGACTGTTCTTGCTGGTGACCATTGAGTGATTGTTCCAGTAACCACCAACTGTTCCAATGATCGGTGATTCAGGGCTCCTACTTGGCGATTTCCTCGGCGAGTTCGTGGCTGAGAACTGTTTAATCTCCTCTGCAGTCAATGCTCCCAATATAGGTCTTTCGTCGTGGCTTTGAACGGGTTTCGGATGTTTCTTCTTCTCTGACATTGCGGTTTCAACACTGCTGCATCCGCTGGGAGATGTGGATAACCAAGTTGAGAGACTGGCATCAACAGCTACTTCTTGAGTTCTCTGTTTCTTAGTTTCATCTCTTGATCTCCGGTTCAAGCTGAATGAAGATGACATTTCATCAACCTGTTGAGACTCCAAGCTGAAGGAAGCATTAACCGCGTTCTCCTTTCGAGAATGTGTTTGTGTTGTTCTTCCTTTGGATTTCACAGCTTTCCATTGGTTGAGATTCTCGATCGGGTTCAGTACTGCGTTGACATATCCGCTTCTGTCTCTAGCACTCACATTAGTCTTTTCTCCTATCTTCTCTAAGTCCATAACGTTATCCGCAATCTCCTCAGTGTAAACTTGTTTATCCCAGTTGTGCAGCTTATCATCATAACTATCATCATCATCATAATAGTCTTCATCAAGCAACCCACCACCATCATCATCATCATCTAGATCATTTTCGTCACAATCCGTTACATCCTCCTCTTCATCATCACTTTCTCTACAATTCTGGTATCTATGGTTTGAAGGATAAGACCCTGATGAGTTAGATGTAACATCACTCCCCTCAGATGCCTGCCTCGACGTCTTCACCTCTTCTTTCTTCTCTTCAAAGAGCTCAACAGATTCATCAACTACAATGTGTTCATACGTTTTGACATTCGTGTCAAAAGTCACTTTCTTCCTAGTCGGACTCGGACTCGGACTCGGACTGTGTTTCTTCTCCTCAACCTTGTCACTGCAATTTAAATGAAAGAATTAGCTAAAAACACAGCACACAAACATATATCTAGGTACAATACTTACCAAATATCATCAGTGATTGGAATCACAGAGACTTTAGGGACTTCCTCAACACTCACATGATCATCCTTTGGGGATACTTCCACAACACCAACACTAGGAACCTTAAAATTCAGATGATCATCCTTTACAGACTTTGGAACTTCATCAACAATAGGAACCCTAAGATTCACCTCAACATCTTCTACAGACCCTTCAGAGATTCTCTACATAAAACGAAAAAAATTACTACAAATCAAGCAAAACCCAACAAAATCAAAGCTAAATCTAGCTTAACTAAACCAACTCAACACTTAACAAAATCGACTTTTTCCATGTGAAAATAAAAACTTACGTTTAAACGTGGTTGGAAAGATTCACGACGTCTCTGACGGCGACGATGATTCTTCCGACGACCGAAGCAACCTAGTAAGCAACCCATTCTCTTCTAAAAACCTCAAAGAGCTAGCGAGAGAGTTTGAAGATAATAGATTCCTTTGAAGAGCTTGCGCATTAAAGAGTAAACATCACAAAGAGATGATTTTTAAACTGAGCTTAGGACTTTAGAAGTTGAGCTGAGGAGAAAAGAGTGTGTCCTTTGGGGATTTAGGGATTTAGATGTCCCTTTTTTTTTTATTTTTTTTTAACGGCAAATTTACTTTTCTTTTTAATTTGAGTTTACTAATATATTAATTTTGTGGGGTGAAAAAAAGGAAAAAGTAGATGACCGTTACAAAGTCTGACCCACGCATTACAATTAGACTGTGAAAATTAGACCGTTGCTATGTGGGTCACTGGCACTGCTTTATTAATAAAGAAAAACATACTTTTAAATTGGAGGTAATGGGCCGTAGTAAACCCAATTTTGCTCGGTCCACTAAATTTTTTACATCTGCTAATTAACCTCGGCGAGTTTGATGATATCGAGAAAAATGTGTTTACTGGAAGACAAATACGGACGAAATGAAAAGGCGGTAACATCTATTGGCGGCAAAAAAATGAAAAAAAAAAAAAAAAAACAAATGAAGTTATTTTAGAGCTGTCGAAATGGTCACATTGTCCATTTTATGCACATGTCCTATATACTATATCAGACTAGAAAATATATATAGAAGGTGTTTAAATTTTTTTGGTCCAACTTCCCCACATACAAAACGGATAGGATAATATAGACATTGATCGATCTATAATACTTAAAAAGTTAGGTTAAATTGATTTGGAGAAAATTTGAAAGGAAAAAAAAATTACTTTTTAGTTTTTAAAAAATTATGTTACTTTTGAATAAGAATCATGTGAGATTTAAGCAACTACAATTTGAGTATTTGATTGGGTATTTGTGATTTTGATAAAGAGATGCTGTTACTAAATGATAAGAAAAAGTGGTTATACTGGTGGAATACTTGCCTTGGTTCATTATATCTTGCCAACCAAAATCGTTGGAGAATCACCTTAGATAAAAAGGTGTTTAATGGTTAGGAAATTATATAAAAATGATTTTTTTAATTTATAATTATTTTCAATCTAAAAGAAAAGATACCTATAAAAATAAAGTATTTCTTTTGTAAAATATGACTGATAATGGATAAGAGATTTAAACTAGTTGTGTACTTAAATGTTGTAATTGTCTTTGTATGTAATAAGAGTACAAACTTTTACCCATACAAAAACAACTAAAACCGCAAATGAGATTTTAGAATTATTTTTACAAAAATTTGGATTAAGCCAAATTGACGAGCGTTTTTGCAAAACAATTATGGACATACAAAATACAAGTACGTATATGATTACGTTTTCTAAACTAAAATTAGAGTAACCAATTTAATTCACTATGAATCTTTTATCCTATAAAACATAAGTCACTGTGCAAATAAAAACTTGACATGTCGATAAAAAAAAAGTTAATTAAAAGAATTATGTAAAGCAAAAAATATATTGTAGAAAAAAAAACGATTATCATTTTTAATTTACAAATAACTGCAACCGGGAAAAAATTGACAACTGCCTCCCCACGATCTTATATCCACTTCTTTGATTCAATTCTTCACCAACATGATTTCATACCAAAAAAAAACTTCAAAATCTCTTCTTTTTCGTATTCCCAAGTCTCAACAACCCAAAATTGAGAAATTTTAAATGTTGCACTATTTTTCTCTGTTTTGGAACATGAAACCGAAGAACTCAAAGGAACATAAACTATTGGCAAAAAGGTATGATTCTTCATTATCAGAAACTGAAATCCATAAGTTTAGTCTACTAACTGTTTGTCAAAATGGGTGACAATAAATTTTTTCTTAATACAGCAGGACAAGAACATACTATGGCTCTTACATACCTCTTATTCACTAAGATTTTTTAGATCTCTACTGTCTTTTTGTCTATCTGTATTGAACCTCCTTCGTTTGATTGGATCAAAGGTAACCTTTTCGACTATTTTCAAATTAGATTCTCGATTAGAATGAATAATAGTAATTACATGCTTAACTTGGGTAGTTTTTATATGTGTTTTGTATCTGCAGTTACATGCTTGCAAAAACAATGAGACGTTTAGTTGTTGCCGTGAAGATGAACAATTTGATTCTTCTGACACTTTTTGTTTTTGTGGTGAGAATTTTGCAGAAAAAAAGTAAAAGTATGAAATCAAGTGGCGGCTTTCATGTATAAAACCAGAGAAACTCTTATAAGTGTTTAGTGGTATAACAACAAAGATTCATTCCTTTGAGCTCTTTCTAACAAATCATTCTTCGCAAAGTTCTCATTAAACAATCATTTTTCGTGTGTGCAGATTGTATCAAATTCAAGAGTAAAAAAGCATGCCTAATTTTCTAAGGTTTGTTTGTTTTATGGATAAAATTTGAACAGTTTACATTTCAATTCCATGATATTGATATGTCTGTTAAGTATCCATCTTTGCTAAGATTAATTCACCGCTGACTAATGATTCTTATACTAGCTTATGATCGATATATATATATATATATATATATGTTTATGTTAATTAACACATTTAGCAAATCGATATATAGTTAGTTTTCTAATGTCTCATAACCACTTGACCTCTGAATTTAAATTTTTTTAAAAAACAAGTTTTGTGAAAAAAGCCACTGTAATCTCAAGTTTAATTAGAAAATTAGAAGCTTTTTTTGGTCATCAGAAAACGGGAACTTTTTGATTATAGTTTTGTTTTAATTTCTTTGACAAGAAAAAAGTTTTGTTTTAATCCAATGAAATTTTACATAGCTCATCATTAACATAAAACATTTTATTCATTCATATAAAATCAATCTTATTTCTTTTTTCCGTACGCAGTACGGGTGGTATACTAGTAACATAATAAGGGATTAAGCATAACTTCATTTTGCAAATTATTTACATGCATAGTCATTGTCCTTCATAAAATTTTAAATTATTCAAGAAAAAGTCAACTGTTTTTATTTATACAAAGCTAACCAAGTCTTATTTTTTACAACTTGATGATTCAGGTCAACGATCAACGAACATGGGTTTTGATTATAACTATAGGAAAGACAAGCATAATAGACCAACGAATAACTCTGAATAACTTTGTTTCTTTATTATAATTTCAAAATACTTTTACAATGGTGACATGCATTGTTTTATATAGAGATTAAGAGAACAATCTAGACTTTGGTGACTCATCATAACAGCTGTAAAAGCTTAGTCTTCATCCTTATTTTGTAGAACTTCAAATTGGTTATGGAGGAGAGGTTTTGTAGAGGGTACAGTCAACTTTGTCTTGACTTGTGCTTGTTGAATTGATTTGCAAACTGGGACTTGGTCTTGTTGGTCTATTATGCTTGTCTCTCCTATATTCCCCTTCAAACTTGTGGTGGGTGAAAGGCCAACACCAAGTTTGCGACGAAGATCTTCTAACTCTCTTCTTGGTAACGACTTAGTAAATATGTCAGCCAGTTGATGTTGAGCTGGAACATGGATTGTCTCAATGATCTTTAGTGCGACCTGTTCCCTGATGTAGTGGAAGTCAGTGTTGAAATGCTTGGATCGTTTGTGAAGCGCAGGATTGGCACTCAAGTAAACTGCAGAGAGATTATCACACTGCAGCAGAGTGGGAAACTGTTGTGAGATCTTCAGGTCACGAACAAGAAATGATAGCCAAGTGATTTCATGAGCAGTAGTAGTTAAAGCTCTATATTCAGCCTCGGTTGATGAATTTGAGACCGTTTCTTGCCATCTAGCAGACCAACTGATCAGATTGGGACCAAGAAGAACACAAAAACAAGTGGTAGATCGTCGAGTTTTCTTACACCGGCATGATCGCTGTCACAGTAAGCCGAAAGAGACAAGTTGGAGCTTTTTCGTAGATATAATCCAATATGCAGAGTGCCTTTTATGTATCGAAGAATGCGTTTGAGAAGACCAAAGTCAGAGACTGTTGGTTCGTGCATTCTTTGGCACACAAAGTTTACGGCAAACTGAATGTCAGGCCTGGTGATTGTGAGATATTGAAGCTTTCCTGCAAGACTCCTAAAGTATGTTGGCTTAGAGAATGGTTCAGAGTCTAACTTGTCCAGATTTTGTGGAAGAGGAGTAGGCATAGGATTGCAATTGGACATAGCAGCTTGGTGAAGTATATCAGAAGCATAGGCTGTCTGGTGAAGGAAGAACCCTGAAGAGCATTTCTGAATCACAATTCCAAGAAAGTAGCTTGGAGCTCCAAGATGCTTCATAGAAAACCTCTTGTTCACGGATATGAGCAGAGCTTGCAAGAGTTCTTGATCATTTCCTGTAAGTAGCATATCATCAACATAGATTAGTAACACTAGTGACTTACCATTTTTGTGATAAGTGAAAACAGAAGGGTCAGATTTGCTGCAGGTGAACCCAAACTCAATCAAATACTTGCTGAATGTGTCAAACCATGCTCTAGGGACTTGCTTGAGTCCATAAAGAGCTTTAGTCAGGCGACACACATGAGATGGTCTCTTCTCGTCTACAAAACCAGGAGGCTGCACCATAAAAACAGGTTCTTGCAATTCTCCATGAAGAAACGCATTTGAGACATCGAGCTGTTTTATTGCCCAGTCTTTGGTAGTTGCAACATCCAGAACCATTCTTATGGTTGCAATTCTTACTACTGGACTGAAGGTTTCAAGATAGTCCAATCCCTCCTCTTGATCAAAGCCTTTTGCTACAAGCCTAGCTTTGAGCTTGTCCACAGATCCATCTGGTTTTAGCTTGGTTTTAAAGACCCATTTGCAGCCTAAAATGTTCATATCTGCTGTTGGTTCTACTAGATCCCACGTATGTAACATATGAATTGTTGTAATCTCATCATGGGCAGCATCATTCCAACCAGGATGTTCTAGAGCTTCTCGTATATTCTTGGGTTCTGCAGAAGCAAATCTTGAAGTCAGAAGAATATACCTGATATTAGGCTTATGAATGCCTGCCTTGGCTCTAGTGGTCATGGGATGCATGTTGTCTACTTGTGGCTCATCTTGTTGTTCGTCAAGCTCCTCTTCCTCTTCTGCAGTAGAAGTCTCAGTTTTGTCACTCTCTGCAGGATTGTCATCATGAACATATTGTCATCATGTTCGTTACTTTCTGCAGGAGCAGGAGCAAGAATAGGGTTATTGACTTGAGACATTGCAGGTTTCTGCATTGGTATCTCAGAACTGATGACGAGGCTGGTTTTTCCGTATTTGCGATGGACATAACAGAGGAAGATTGCCAAGCTTGAAGAAGAGGCGTAGTGTAAGTAGGGATCAGATCCTTGTACTGTTGAGTGAATGGGAAGCTTGTTTCATCAAACACCACATGTCTCGAGATATAGACCTTTCCCGTTGGTGGATAAAGGCATCTGTAACCTTTGTATTGTGTGTGATATCCCAGAAAAATGCATTGTAGCGACCATGGATCGAATTTGTGAGTCACCATTGGTCGGAGGCAGGGATAACAAGCTGAACCAAACACTCTCAGCATACAGTAGTTCGGTTTTTGTTTGAATAGAAGTTCATATGGACTGCAATTGTCGAGACTTGCAGAAGGAAGTAGATTTGTGATGAAGCTTGCTGTGAAGAAGGCTTCAACCCAATGATGAAGTGGAGTGTGACTGTGAAACAACATCGACAAACCAAGCACCACAAGATGTCTGTGTTTTCGCTCTGCAATCCCATTTTGCTGAGGAGCGTAAGGACATGATATGTGATGACTGATCCCATGTTCTGACAAATGTTGTTTTAAAAGATTGCTTGTAAACTCTCCACCTCCATCACTTTGAAATACCTTTACTTTTAACTTGAATAGATTCTCAACCATTTTCTGTTATACTTTGAAGATAGCAAAGAACTCTGATTTTGCTTTCATTGGATAGAACCAAGTGAACCTTGAGAAATCATCCACAAACACATCATAGTATTTAAAGCCTTGATTTGATATAACTGGTGATGGTCCCCATAGATCACAATGTATTCGATCTAGGGGACATAAAACTTGAGAATCTGAAGAAAAAAACTGAAGTCTACTCTTATTGAAAATGATCTCCTTGCTGGTCTTGAGTTGTTGAAGAATCTGTGAATTTGAGTGTCCAAGTCTGTGATGCCAAGTCTCCTCTGAAGCTGCACATTGACGGTTAGAGAAGAGGGCTACAAATTCACGGTTCCCCAACACATAAAGTCCACTACTTCGAGGACCCTTTGCCACCACCCTCTGAGTAGGTATATCAACAACACATACTTTGTTAGAATCAAACCAAACCCCACAAGGAAGATCATCACATAACTTAGAACCATATATAAGAGATTTTTGCATATCAGGACACACCAACACTTCTTTTAATGTAACTTTACCTCCAGTCGAAGCAATGGTGGTGGATCCAACGTGAGTAATGGGAAGGTAAGCTCCGTCTCCAACAAGAACAGTGTCATTACCAGTGTAGATAGTTGCAGTCTGCAGATTTCCAGTGGAGGGAGTGACATGAGCCGTCTCACCGGAGTCTGTTACCCAATCATTGCCGTCAGACACTTGCAGAGACCAGAAAACTTGAGCAACATCAGGACGTTGATTGTTGTGATCAAACCGGTTGTAACAATCAGACGCCAGATGACCAACACGTCCACAAATCTGGCAGATTGGTCTCTCTCCACTTCCTTGAGGACTGGACTGGTGTGGAGAGAACCCTTTGCCTTGTGAAGAATAGCCACCACGTCCTCTGTTCTGACCAGACCTGCCTCTGCCACGATAGCCTCCTCTAGATTGATTGCCATAGCCTGACTGTTGAGCTTGAAAAGCTAAGTGTGGAGTGACTGAGCCAGGACACTGTAGGATCTGAGCTTGGTGTCAAAGCTTTCGACTTCAGACACGGCATCACCAAAGCTAGGAGGATTGAGTGTACTCAGAGAGCTTTGAATCACAGTAGTGTTTGGATCATAATCACGACCTAACCCATTTAAGAACCCAAAAATCTTAAGCGACTCGTCAATGGGTTTTCCAATCGAGCTCAGAGCATCACAAATGGCAATAAACTCACGACAATACGCAGCAAACGCCATATCTTTTTTTCTCTAGAACCCACAAGCTACGACGAAGAGCAAACTCTATAGCTATGCTACTCTTATTGAAGTTTTCAGCTAAAGAGAGCCAGATATCTCTAGAGGTGGTGAGATTGTGAACATACCCAAGAACCTCCTCAGACAGAGTTCCAAAAAGCCAAGAACGAATAAGCTGGTCTGTGCAGAACCAGGAGTCATACAGCGGATTTGGGACCTCTGTGACAGTGTTGCCGGTCGTCGACGAGGTGGTACGCGGCAGAGTTGTGACGGCACCGTTAACGAACCCGATGAGCTTTTGGCATGACAAAAGAGACTCAAATTGAGTTTTCCAGAGAAGATAGTTGGTGTTGTTTAGTTTGATAGTGACGGTACTGGTAACATGAATGTTATCAGGAAAAGGATATGCAGTCGCCATTAAAACACCTGTGAAGGTTTTACAATGGCTATGATACCATGAAGATAAACGAATAACTCTGAATAACTCTGTTTCTTTATTATAATTTTAAGATACTTTTACAATGGTGAGATGCAGTCTTATATAGAGATTAAGAGAACAATCTATACTTTGGTGACTCATCATAACAGCTGTAAAAGCTTAGTCTTCATCCTTATCTTGTAGAACTTCAAATTGGTTATGGAGGAGACGTTTTGCAGAGGGTACAATCAACTTTGTCTTGTCTCTCCTATAATAACTTGACCTAGTTACATCAATCAATTGGAGGTGCTTAGTTAACTAGGTGATCCAGCCCGATAGAGTTTTTTTTTACTGTATTCTCTTTTTTTTTTTCCTAGAAAAATCAATCAAAACCTATAACATCAAAGTTGGTTAATTCTCTTTATCATTCTGGCACATTAGCAATAGAGAAAAACCAAATGTCCATGATTAAAATTAACTAATCATCAAATTCTTTATGTTGTTTGACTAATCTTTTTTGTTTTCCCTTACTTGATATTTATAGTAACTACTGTTTTAATTCTCTTCGTCTTCCCTTATTTTGATTTTTGTAGTAACTTCTGGTTTAATATCTCTCATATCCTACTGCTGTTTTCTTGTAGTGGAAAGATGTGAAAAATGAAAGTCAACTACAGAGAAAGGAGAACTTGAAGATCCATCATATTTTGGTCCTGATTGGTAACGGCTGTTATTTGTGGCTGTCGATGCTTTGACTGTAAAGATTTTGCTGTAGAGACTTTTGCTGTAGAAACTTTAACTGTTAAAACTTTCATGGCTGTTATTTTTATTGTATTTTTTTTATAAATATAAATTATGTTAAGAATAAATTTATGTGGCAATATAGTGAATTTTATTTAAAAAATATTATTTTTCAAAAATACAAAAAACTCATAAAAATAAATAGATAAATATTTTCAACAAATTAAAAATATAAAGATATGACATAATTGATAATGTGTTATAATGGTTGTTGATGCAAAAATAATTATGAAAAATAGATCTCAAAATAACAGAAATAAAAAATCTACTTTTAATGAATTATAATATATTTGTGATAAATTATATATAGATTGAGAATAAATGTTTTAATCATCATGAATAATAAGAAAGAGAAAAATAATTACAGTTTTATTATTATTTATTTTTTACAGCAAAAAAATGCTCACATTTGTGACTTTAAAAATTTGTACGTACAAACTAAAAAAATGGGCAGTTAGACTTTTAAAACTTTTAAAAATAATAAAGCAATGAAAGCATGATTGGTAAAACTTTAGCTTTTAAGACTTTAAATTAATTTTAAAGCCTTAAAAGTCTCTTCCAATCAGAGCCTTAGAGTGTACTTTTTAAAAAAATCACCAACGAGACTCAACTTTAGAATGTTAATTAGAATGCTGGAGAAAGCAGATGAATGAATTTTATATATAGAGAAAATTGTCTTATTGATGTTAAGACAATCTTAATGAAATTATTAAGACAATCTTAACATCATCTAGAAATTGTCTAAATGGAACTGATTTGAATACTTATTGTTCCATATAGCTGATGGGTACAACTTGTGGCTTTTTAGGCTTCTCATGAGTCTATATCCATGAATGAACGAAACTAGAATACTTATTGGTTGTAATTGATTATTTCTCTAGCTTACCTATACTATGTTAATGCATTAGTAATGGTTTATTTATTTTGTTCAAAATAGATTACAAGTTAGTTTTTCACTATGAGAATTGCATGCTACGTTTGATTACTGTTTTCTTTAATTATTCCTATATTTATTTGGTACGGCATAGCATGTTCGAAAAAATAAATCCTTGTATGGCATGAGTCATCATGAATACGTAGAGGAAGATGTTTAGTTCTTCTTCTTGTAAGTTATAAGTGATTATGTTCATTCTGGTTCGACTGCAACAAGAAAAATTGAAGTCCACTCTTTATTTTACATTGTTGTGTTGTTTTTCTTCTTTGCAAACCTTTTTTCTATAACTCTATCTGCTCAACTATACTCAAGATTGCAAGCTCATTCTCACTATGGTGAATCATAAGAATTTTTTCTTTGAGTTGTGTTGTTTCTAAGTTTTTATTTTAAGTATTTAGGGCAAGTATCAAAATATGTGTTATTAAATGTAATCTTACTATAGAATAAATAGAAACTGGTTATTATATGTTTGATTCTTAAGAGGTGGAATAAATCATGAGATTCAGGAATTGGTCAAATTTTACTAGTTTTTTTTATTGCTATAGTACCAAAAAAAAAAAAAAAGATTCAATCGTGTGTGGTAGCTACTCCAAAGTTTCAGTCACACTACAAAAAAAACAGACATATTGTATCACTTAAATAGTATCACAAAACTAAGTGATATTATTTTAAATCAATAATTGATATAATAATAATAATTATTTTACATCAGTTATAATCATCGATATTATTATTGATTCATTTCATTATAATTGATGCAAGTATAAATCATTTACATCACTTTTAGAATAATGCTGACACAAAATATATAAATTTACTTCACTTAATAATTGATGTATTTATTAATTTATATTAACATCACTTATAAAAATGATCAAAAATTTACATCATTTTAAAAATGATGCTAGTAAAATTATATGTCAAATTAATATATTAAATGAACTAAAAGAAATAAAAAAAAGAATAACATAAACGGCTAAAACTAAAATTCAAAATGACAACACACAAAAATGAAAACAATAATTAAAAAAAAAATAGAATAGCCTATATCCCACATGAACTGTATCAAAAAAAAGTTCTCAATATTGCTCCTATATATTCTCTTCACTTAAGTCGTACATCTTTAATGAGATAACAATTATCTGTTTGGGTCTCATCATAAATACAATACAAATAATATAGGTAAATTATGAAATGAATATATAAATAAATATAATTGAAATATAAATAATTAAATATTATATTAAAGAAAAAAAATTATTTTCATATAATTTATTATAATATTAATTTCAACATCAATTTTCTAAAATGATATTTAACATTAGTTTTGGTAAATGATACAAATATTTTATATCAATTTAGTAAAAATGATGTAAGACTTGCAACATCTTTAGAAGTGATGTAAATGAACATCAATCCTAATAACTGAAGTAAATATTTATTTCAATTGATTCAAATAATTTGCATCAACAAAATGTAAATCATTTACTTAGATGCAAAATATTTTAGCATCATTTAAACATGATACAAATATAAGATATAAATGATGTAAAGCTATCTTTAATTTTTGTAATTACATGTTATTGATCACCATGGTTTGTACTTTTGTTTTGACTACTCAATATACTATCTGATATTGATAGTGAATATATAATTATTTAAATTGCCAAAAAAAACCAGCGTATTGCATGGATACTCATCTAATATCATTAAATATCCCTGCTTTTCAAAGTGCATGAAAATTTAATTTTGTTACAAATTGAACTTAGAAAAGAATGGAATGCATTTTCCAGATTGTCTTTATTCAATTACTATAACTTTTTTAAATAGATTATTAATTTATCGTATAATAGTTGGCATGAAAAGACTAATCCAAAGTTGTACCATTAGAAGGCAAGTTGTGGTCTGTCTTCCACTAAAATAAAATCTCCTCTTCTCAGGTTGTGTGGTCTTCATAATAATGATTTTTTTTGTTTGTTTAAATAATTAATACAAACTAAATATTTATAAATACAAACGAAAACATCACGTGCCACGTGGTGTTTATTGCTTCAAGAATTTGTTCATCGTACAATTTTAATGTCTTTTGTTGTTTTATAAGTTGAAAACAAACAAGAAGAATCAATCATGTTGTAGGTTTGCCGCATCGTACTATATTATCACGTTTCTTTCTTCTACTCATTTTATTGCTTTAGCTCACAAAAGATCCGCGATGGGAGAGAGAGACGACCAATCAGAAGTTGTAGAGAAGGCGAGGACTCCTCTATTATTAAAGGACCAAAATGTGGCGGAGGAGAAAGACGGAGAAATCAAGAGAGAGATATGGACAGAGACGAAGAAGCTATGGCGTATCGTTGGACCAGCCATATTCACTAGAGTCACGACAAACCTGATCTTTGTCATCACTCAGGCCTTTGCTGGCCACCTCGGCGAGCTCGAACTCGCTTCCATATCCATTGTCAACAACGTCATCATCGGCTTCAACTATAGCCTCTTCGTATACTCCACGAACACTTTTTCTATAGCTTATATTATAATTTTGAGTTCATTCTTGAAAAATGTGTTTATATGTGTAGATTGGAATGGCGACTGCGTTGGAAACGTTGTGCGGTCAATCGTTTGGGGCAAAGAAGTATGACATGTTTGGAGTGTATCTGCAGCGATCTTGGATTGTTCTCTTCTTGTGCTCCATCTTGCTCCTACCAATGTACATCTTTGCGTCCCCGATTCTTAAGTTTATGGGTCAACCTGACGACATCGCAGAGCTCTCCGGTATCGTCTCTCTTTGGGCCATTCCTACCCATTTCTCATTTGCCTTCTTTTTCCCTCTCAACCGGTACCTCCAATGCCAGCTTAAGAATTCGGTATGTAACTTCAGATCTGAAAGGTCTCAGCGGGGCGTTTTTTGCTGACTAGACGGCTTTATCATTGGGGTAGATGGTGTTTGCAAATATTTTTCCTACGAAACTGATCGGTAAAATTGTCATTTAAATCAATTAACTTACTTTTAAAACTCAAATTAATCTTCTCCTAGATGCTAGTTATCTATTTTTGACACAAAAGGTTATTTTAACCAATTTTCTTATACTTAATGCAAAAAAATTTAGTGTGTTGTGATGATTTATTGCATTTAGTCGTCGAGATGTGTATTCTTATCTTTTAGACGACGTTCTAAAATACCTTTGTAGTATGTTTGTTATTTCCGTTCATTTTAAAATCTTGGAAAGTTGTATCGGTCAAGGAGTTTGGTACACCTAGAATTGATGAGGGAGTATATATATACATGCCCAAATGGGCAAATGGTAAACCACATGTTTTATATTGAACAAGTTGTCCCATTTTGATCTGAGAAAACGGTTGACCGTTGCCTACCCAAACAGTCTATCAACAGCTTGCTCAAACCATTTTTGGGTCGATCCAGGTGGTCCTAACCATTTTACTATATAAACATTTATAGTATAAAGAAACTAACGTTTATAGTATAAACATTTATAGTTTTTTTTATAAAGTTTGAATTGTTCAAATGTTTGGGAGAGTCTAAAGAAAGTCGTGCTATGTTTGTGATGAAGACCTCATCCTCTCATCCACATTATGTATTATTTCATTTTTTGTATCTGCCTTTTTTTGCATGACGTGAGTGTGTAGTCTACATATATTATGGGGTGTTTTGTTATGCCTAGGACTAAAGTATTGTAGTTTCCTCCATTTAGAACGTGCTTGTATTAGATAAGATATATAGATCTTTTTTGTCTGGTATGCATGTGTTCTATAAAATGTTTAATGGACTTTTGATTTCCTTACCCAGTGGAAATTATATTAAGGTTAAATAAATATATAATTGGTTGACTTATTAAGATTATTTATAATGTTTTTTGAATTTTTAATTTGCAATTTGAATTTTTATATAATTGGATAGTGAGGTGCTAATATCATGGGAATAAATTAGTCTTGTTGATCATGGGCAAGGCATTTCATTAGAATAGATCAACAATAAATTGTTTTTGTATCATAAATTTATTGTTGATCTATTCTAATGAAATGCCTTACCCATGATCCAATCCAATGCCTGTATTTTTTTTTTAAAAAAATTGATTATAGGGTTGTTTATTTCTTAGTTTATTTGCCTTCTCCGTTTCAAAATATAGGATGTTTTGAGTAAAGCACGCATATTAAGAAATAACTATTTTAAAAAAGTTTAACCAATTATAAATAAGACTGCATAATATAAAATATTAAACTAATTAAAAAGTTGCACAGAAATTTCTAAAACATCTTATATTATGAAACTGAGGGAGTATTATCTAGTTTATCATTTAGCAAAGAACCATAAAAAAATGTGTTGCTTTAGCTTATTTTGAATGTGTTAAATGTATTATGTTAATATTATTCCACTTATATTACCGACAGGTAGTTGCAATCTCGTCTGGAGTGGCACTTGTAGTTCACATATTCGTGTGCTGGCTTTTCGTGTACGTTCTTAAACTTGGAGTCATAGGGACTATCGCTACTGCTAACGTGTCATGGTGGCTCAATGTCTTTATCTTATTTACTTACACCACTTGCGGCGGTTGTCCACTCACTTGGACCGGTTTCTCAACCGAAGCTTTCACTAGACTATGGGATTTCACTAAGCTTTCTGCCTCATCCGGAATCATGGTTTGGTATTATTCGTAAAACGCCACTAGTGTCGTTTTAAATATATATTTTTGGTTTATAGATGAGAACACAACTTCTAATTACGACAACTTTTTTCGATATCTACAGCTTGGAGAATTGGTATTATAGGATTTTAATTGTGATGACTGGAAATTTGGAGAATGCAAGAATTGATGTAGACTCTATCTCTATATGGTACGTCAAATATATGGACTTCGAGTTAATAATATCATATTCATATTTGTACATTATTCTGTATAAATTTAGAACTACAATTTTTATTGACAGCATGTCCATAAATGGTTTGGAGATGATGGTTCCACTTGCTTTTTTCGCGGGGACCGGGTAACTAATCTCTCATTTGAACTATTACACAGACTGTATTTTCAGTTTTGCTTAGTTCGGTTTATGTTATTCATGATCGAAAGAGCCGTTAGATCTTGTTAGACTAGTTGATTATAGTTTTCATGGCTTCTAAATAATCGTTTATAGAATTACTTATGCATAATATGTCGTTGTTCAGCTAATATTCTCTGAAAGAAAATGAATGATGGATCATCGATGTTTTATCATTCACATTAATTTATACAAATTACTTTTTGCTAGTTTCGTTGTGCATATGGATAACAATAACATTAACTATATGATGATTACCTATTTTTTTAGGGTACGAGTGGCGAATGAATTAGGAGCTGGAAATGGCAAAAGAGCAAAATTTGCAATGATCATATCCGTGACACAATCGTTAATCATTGGAACAATATTTACAGTGCTTATAATATTTCTTCTTAAACACATCAGTTGGATCTTCTCTTCAAGTGAAACTGTCTTAAAAGCAGTCAACAATCTCTCTGTTCTTTTAGCTTTTGCGATTCTTCTCAACAGTGTCCAACCAGTTCTTTCCGGTAAACCACATAAACAGATTAATTTTGTTTTTCTTGGATCCCAAAATGAACCGGGTCGACCATTGTGTGATGACTTTTGACTTTGATATTAGGTGTTGCGGTTGGTTCGGGTTGGCAATCATTAGTAGCATTTATAAATTTGGGGTGCTACTACTGCATTGGACTTCCACTTGGATTTTTCATGGGATGGATTTTCAAGTTTGGTGTCAAGGTAAAGCCAGCATTTTTATAGTTCGTTGATATCAAATTAGCAACATTTGAAGGTTAATCTACGTATATTGTGACTTATGCTGATAGGGCATTTGGGCGGGTATGATATTCGGAGGGACCGCGGTTCAGACATTGATATTAATTTTTATTACTATGAGATGTGATTGGGAGAAAGAGGTAACTCAAATTTGTTGTTTGTTGCTTTTGGTTTGCTTATATGGTTTACTTCAAATATGTCTTTTTTTACAATTGTTTCGTTGTATATTTCAAATTTGTAGGCACAAAATGCAAGTGTTCGAGTTAAAAAATGGTCTTCTGTATCAAACGCAAAAATCTGAAGTTTGTGACTATAAAATAAGCAAAAAGATCAATAAATCAGAATCGATTTTACTGAATAAAACATATAACATATCATTTCAATCTAACTTTATTGTTTGCTAATCTCAGAATTCAGTAAATTTAGATTATTTTAATTAATTTATTAATTATTTTCCCATTTTGTTTAAAATTGATTAATTTTTGGAAGATTCTCAAAAATAGCACCAATTTAAGTTTTTATTTCAAACTTAAGATACACTCTCCTATTTTCAAAATTAGCACACATACTCTAGTTAAATATTAAAATACTAAAATTATTAATTCGTTATCAATTTCCTACGCGCTTCCTTAGCCCAAGTGAAAATCACGTACCTCTTCTCCACATATCTCCGCCGTCTCATTGTTGATTGCTTGCATGAGATCGGAGCTTCGACAAAATCACCAGCAATCAATTGAAGCAGCCATGCCTGGTGACTTCCGCAGTTCTAAGCTGTCGCATGTGATCGAATTGGAAGATGAATCTGATTTTGAGAAGCTTCTTTCATCCGATAATCGGATCTCCATAACATGCTGCGGTTCTCTTCTCTCTTGTGGGTACACTTCCTCCTTCATTTTGTGTATCATTTGAATCATCGAATGATATTAATTTGGTTGATTTTGTTCTATTGTGAAGGTTAAGCCTGTTGTCGATGAGTGCGGAGGTCTAATTTAGAAGCCGTGGCACGTTGGGATCACGTCTTGGAGGAGGAGCCGAAGGATCCCGTCGTAGAGCATGAAGAGGAGGTTCAGTTCGAAGACGATGTATGAGACGGGTGCGTTCAGCTGCGGCTTCTTCGGTTGATTAGAAGGTCATGGTATGCTGCAGAATTGGTGGATAGGGAAGTGGAGGGATACGATTTGGAGGAAGCTAGAATTGAGAAAAAGCATTTGGTGGTTTTGGATTAGTTATCGTCTCCAGATCTTCATTTTTAGGGGAAATTGTGATGTTGTGGATTCGTTGATGGAATAACGAGATCACAGTAAGGGTAGAGGTGGTGGTGGTGGTGGTAGTGCAGAGAAGACGGAGGAGGGGACTGTTAGATATGGTGGAAGTATAATGATGTAGGGTTTTAGAGGTCGAAAGAGATGAAACTAAAGATAATGGTGGAAATATAATGATGTTTATTTTGAAACGATGATTGTATTTGAAGATTTAGGTTTAGGTGTGTATCGTTGTAAAAATGCATTAATGTTCTGAGTTTTTTTAGGTAGTTTGTTTGATCTTGTTGTTGTATATTGAAGGTTAGCTTCTTTATTATGGTTTCATATTGAACAAATGATTGTGTTATTTTGTATGAGTGTATTGGTTTAGTTTATAACATTTTGTTGATAGACAAATTGAACTTTTGTAAGGGTTTTTAGGATAGCTCTAACGCTTCTTCATACTCACATGGTCTTTGTTTTATCACTAGGATTTTGGATGTAAAAGATATTTTGGATGGTTTTCACCACAAACTTGTTTTAAAACATATTCATGAAGGTTTTATATAAAAGATTTGGATATTTTGCTAGGTACACTACAAGAAAATTGTGTATTTATAGCATAAGAAGATAGCGTTTTAAGGCTTTATGCTATGTTAACTAAACGTGAAATTATAGATAGCGTTTGTTTATAAGTAGACGCTATAAATGCATCGGTCAAACTTAAAAATTTTGATGCGGAAAGATTTTGGGTTTCGCGGGTATCAATTTATAGCATATACCATAAAAAATGCTATTGAAATGGAAAGCAGGAATAAATTTTTAATGCCCGCCATTTGTAAAAAAAGGAAAAAAGGGAATATGAAGATATAAATCTAGAATTTTCTTTCGACTCAGTCACTTCCAAACACCGCACCTTCTCACTCGTCTCAGTCAATTTGTCATTTTTCAGTCTCTAATTTCTCAGTTTTCAATCTCTAATCTCACTCGTCGATTTCGAAGGGATTCGTTTAGCCTCACTTGGAGCCTCACTCGGAGCCTCACTCGTCGGATTTCTCAGTTTTCTATCTCTAATCTGTCAAGCCTCACTCGAAGCCTCACTCGTCGATTTCTCAAAACCAAAGGTGATATATTTAATCAAATTGTTTATCAAATCATTTTACTGTTTGGTATTTGCTCTCACTGGGATTCGTTTCTTTTGTTCTTTTGCATGCAGATTTCAGGATTTGTTTGAGTTAAAGGTACTGTAAATTTGTGTTTTCGATATTAATTTTTTTTCTAAATGTTATCGAGTTAATGTTATGTGTGGGGATATAGATCTAATTAGCGTTTTTTTTTTCAGTTTTACAGAGAATTTTTTAAGTTCGCAAAGACTTAGATCTATTCGCGAATTTTTTATGTGTGGGGATATAGATCTATTCGAGAATTTTTCTAAATGTTATAGAATTTTTTAGGAGTTTCAATTTTTTAAGTTCGCAAAGACTTAGTTCTTGTTCTCTTCGATCTGTGTTTTTGATTGATATGGTTTGACAATACTGTGTTTGTGGTCGATTCAACACTGTGTTCGTGGTCGAGCTTTGGTGGTTTTGCAAGATGGACAAGTCTTCGGTCTGGCTTCCAAGGTATGAACTTGTCTTTTTTCTTCCTGTTTTATGTTTTTCCTTTTCTAATAATTAACCTTTGAAATATTTTTCACTTGAAGGGCTAGCCTTGAGTTTCAGACAGGGAAAACTAATTTTGTGCATGCATTTTCACTGAGATTAGGTAATCCTAATGACATGTTTTGTCCCCATATAGATTGCCGCAATATGTGCCATCAGCCGATAGCTACAGTGTTGGATTATTTAGTGATTAGGGGTATGGATCAGAAATACAAGAGAAATTCATGTTAGATTAAGCATGGGGATATTATGACTGAGAAGTCAGCTGATGATCCGAAATCTGACTTAGATGCGTATGACTTGATTAGGACAGCTTTCTTTGATGGTGATTGACAACCGACGAGCTACTTTGTAGATCAGGCAGATGTTGTTGATGGTGGTAGTAAAGAAGAGTCTGAGTTTAGAAAGAAGCTCGATAATGTTGAAACTCCACTATACTCCAGCTGTCCCAAATACACGAAGGTTCCTGCAATTATGGGGCTTTACCGTCTCAAAGTGAAGAGTGGAATGTCAGAGAACTATTTTGATCAGCTTCTGACAGTGATTCATGATATGCTTCCCACATATAATGTTCTCCTGCAATCAACATATGGGATAAAGAAGTTCCTGAATATGTTTGGCTTCAGATATGATATGATTCATGCATGCAAGAAAGATTGTATTCTATACCGGAAGGAATACGAGGCTATGGAAAGCTGTTTAAGGTGTAGTGTTTCAAGATGGGAGAGGGATAATAAAACTGGTGAGGAAAAAAAGGGGATAGCAGCAAAGGTATTAAGATATTTTCCAATCAAAGACAGATTTAGACGACTATTTAGATCCAAAAGGACGGCTGAAGAGGTTCATTGGCATTTCAACAATAATAGTTCAGATGGTACAATGAGGCATCCAATGGACTCTTTAACGTGGGCCAATGTGACTGATAAATGGCCAGAGTTTTCAGCTGAACCAAGAAACCTTCGCCTTGTGGTATCTCTACAGATGGGATGAATCCTTTCTGCCTTCAGAACAGCACATGGCCAGTGTTATTAGTTAACTATAACATGCATCCAACATTGTGTATGAAAGCAGAGAATATAATGTTGAGTCTGTTGATCCCAGGACCTACATCACCAAGCAACAACATTGACGTCTATCTAGCTCCCCTGATAGATGACCTAAAGGAATTGTGGAATGAAGGGCTTGTGGTTTACGATTCATTTGTGAAGGAGAGTTTTATACTTAAAGCAATGTTGTTGTGGAGTATCAATGATTATCCTGCCTTAGGAATATTAGCTGGGTGTAAAGTGAAAGGCAAACAGGGGTGTAATTTGTGTGAAAAGGATACACCTTTTGGGTGTTTGAAATTCAGTCGGAAGCATGTTTATTTAGGAAACAGAAAAAGATTTAGACCTGGGCATCCTTATAGAAAAAGAAAAAAATGGTTTGACAACATTGTGGAGGAAGGGAGTAGAATTCATAGTGGAGCAGAAATTTTTAATATACTCAAGGATTTGTAAAATGAGTTTGGAAAACCGTTTGGGGAAAAAAGCAAAAAGAAACGAAAAGGAGTATGTGAAGATGAGGTGCCTTTGGACGAAGAAAAAGATGAAGACAATGATGATTGGAGGTGGAAGAAACAGTCCATTCTATTCGAGTTACCTTATTGGAAGGTAAATTTTTACTAAGCCTTTGAATCTACTATAATTCAGTAACTTACTACTTGCATATTCTTTTTGAAATTGACTTTTTGACTTGGTCTTTATCTTCTGTGTTAGGATATGCCGGTTCGTCACAATATTGATGTGATGCATGTTGAGAAGAATGTGTTTGATGCTATATTGTCTATTCTTATGCAATCTGCTAAGTCAAAAGATGGTTTGAAAGCACGGAAAGACTTGGAAGATATGGGGATCCGTGGAAACTTACACATTCAGAACAAAGGGAAGAGAAAGTACTTACATCCAGCTTCTTTTTGGCTGTCCAAAGAAGAAAAAATATATTTTGTAAGAGGTTAAGTTCATTCCGAGGACCTGATAGATATTGTGCGAATATCGCCAATTGTGTTTTTGTGGATCCTCCAGTAATTAGTGGATTGAAGTCTCACGATCATCACATGCTTCTGCAAAACCTGTTACCAGTTGCTTTGCGAGGCTTGTTACCAAATGGACCAAGGGTTGCAATCACCAGATTGTGCAGGTTCTTTAACAGATTGTGTCAACGAGTTATTGATCCTGAGAAGCTAATAACATTGGAGGCTGTGTAGAGAAATTATGGCAACTAAAGAGATATTTTCCTCCCTCTCTATTCGATATTATATTCCACCTTCCCATACATATAGAAAGAGAGGCATGTTTGGGTGGACCTGTCCACTTTCGCTGGATGTATCCATTTGAAAGGTACTCAAAAGTTTTCATTTGCATTTGTGTGTATTTATTGTGTTGTATACAATTAGTAACTAACATGTTTATGCTTAACATGTAGGTACATGAAACCATTAAAGTCGTATGTAAAGAACTATGCAAGGCCAGAAGCGTGTATGGCTGAAGAATATTTGGCTGGAGAATGTATTGCATTCTGCATGGAGTTCCTTAAGAATTCTGTAATATTTCAAGAAACAACAGACCATAATGAGGATGTTGAGTCCTCTGAAGGTTGTCCATTAAATAAGACTGCCTAAGTTGTTCTTACTGATAAAGAGCGAGACATAGCCCATCGATATGTTTTAATGAACATGGAAACGATGAATCCATATGTTGAGTAAGTTCATCCCTTTCATGCATATTATAAATTTATATTTTACCATCACTTTTGTGTATAAACTAACTTATTGTGTTATTCTATAAATATGCATTTGGAAGAATTACAAGCTACTGATGGTAAAAGATGTGTCAGAACCTTTTCTAAAAATCTCCGCCTAGCACCGATTACGCCCCGGAAAATCGCTAGGCCCACCCTCTCTGCCTCGATTAATGTATAATCCTCGCCTAGCATCGATTATCCAGTTATACTTGTCTAATTTGATTATAACCCATCTAATCCGATTACTTTTCGCTTAATTTGGTATATAATGATTATTTTTATAGCCAAATATAAATCAAATATGTATATTTTTTTTGTTAATTAGACATTTAAATTAAGAGTTTATGATGTTTTACAATAACTAATGTACAAACTTTTAATGAAAATCAAAAATTTTCTTTTAAAATTACGTTTTATGTGTTTTCGTAATTTTAAAGACAATACTGTAGTTTTATATTTTATTTAATATTTTTATTTTAACATAAACAAAATTATACATATATTTAATACTATATTTTTATTTTATTATTAATTTCATAAAATAACCCTAAAATTAGTCCCCGATTAATTCCCGTTTAAACTATGATTTTCTCGCTAGGCGCTAGGCCTACCCCGACCGCCCGACTGGCACCTAGCGATTTCTAAAACATAAGTGAAACTCTGTTATGGAAGTTTCATGCAGAGAGGTTCGCATAATGGGTAAAAAACAAGGTATTCTATAATTATTTTTCCTTTAAATCCGTTGAACAAGTGAGCATATATACTACTAATGTCTTCTTCTTTATCTTTGTCATTAGATCCCTGCTAACTCAGAAGATCATTCAGCCAAACTGAGATGGTTAGCTTATGGACCAAGACATACAGCTGAAACATATAAAAGGTTTATCATCAAATGGGCATCGTTTTCACACTAAGGATGTAATGCGTAAGATTCAGAACAGTGGAGTAACATATGAAGCCTTTAGCATGTGTAGAGCTAGTGCCAGAGACAATAAACATATGGCGGACATAGTTGCGTTCTATGGAGTTATACAAAAGATCATAATGCTGGACTACCACAAGTTTCAGGTTCATATATTCAGGTGTAAGTGGGCCAACAAAGGAAACTGTGTGAAAGAAGAAGAAGGATTTACACTTGTGAACTTTAGTGTCAACCAATCAACGTATCAAAAAGATCCTTACATCTTGGAATCGCAAGCCAAACAAGTTTTTTATTCTAGAGAAGATGATTCATCACCTTGGTCTGTAGTTATGAGGGCGCCACCAAAAGGGTATCACGAGTTAGAGACAAAGGAGGAGTTTCTTGTTGCACCCTTGTCTATTCCTCAAAGTGAAGATTTGGGGGACCTGTCTTATGATGATGAAAGTTTCTATGTTAGAGAAGATTGTGAAGGAGTCTAAGTAATGGAATCATAAGGATAGAATTACAAGATTGCAGTTAGTTGTATGTTTAATGTTTCATCTCTTTCTCACCATTCAAAAGTCAGTTGTGTTTGAGGTGTATTTTAATGACAAGACGGAGTAACCGTAAATTAGGCCTTGCCTTAACTAATGACACTGACACTTCCCAGCACAATAGGGAGCAATTTCGCACCAGACTGAGGACAAAATTCATCATGAAGATATATCCCAGCCGCAACAGGAAACCATTGTGAAACCATTAAGTGGAGAACCTCAAAATAGTGAGGTAAATACTAAAAAAAGAAAAACAAGAGGGCCAACTAAGATGTGTGGAGTTGCTAAACACCATGAGGACAAGGTTGACGTTGATTTCACTACTCTTGGTCAACATGTTGGTAAAGGATCAGTAACACTCTCCTCATTTCTTGGCCATCTAGTGAGGGAGCATGTTCCAGTCGTCAAGTACGACTGGAGGCATCTGGATGATACAATCAAAGACATTCTGTGGGAAGAAATTCAGGTATTCTCTGTAATCTTACACAAGTATACTTAAAACAAAAACGTATAATAGTACGAAAACTTACTAATGTTTACATTTGAATATTTTGATAGGAAAGGTTCAATTTAAATGAAGAGTGGCAAAAAGATTGTGTTTTTAAGCAAATTGGTGGTTTTTGGCAGGCTTCTAAATCTAAACTTCTCTCCAAAGTTCGTCAAACGAGTAAGAAAGAGTTACTTGATTTAAAACCAAGTAACATACAATCTGCTGCAGCATGGAAAAATTGGGTAAGAATAAGACTAGTGTAGAAATTAAGGTTTGTGTATGCCTATCTATTCAATTGTAGACCAATGTTGATTTTTTTTTTTTTTTTTTTGAAAATATTGACTGTTTGATTTTGGTACGTTCTAAGTGAAAGATTTAGGCAACTTAGGAAGGCACAAATTCTCCACACCACCAGCCACTAAGGAATGACTCGTCTGGCTCATGAGATGGTATGATCAAATTATATTACTGAGTTATTTCTGATATTTGCACTTAACATCCTTTATTATTTGTAGAAAACGAAGAGTTCTGACCCGATTGAAAATTTTAATGATAGTAAAATAATCATAGGCTAGTAATGGTAGCAAAATTTTAACTAGGTGTCAAATTCTGGATTGGTGTTTAGAAGATGATGTTGTTGTCAGGGAAGGAGAGTTCGGCTCAGCCGAACCAAATTACAAGATTGGTCGTATTGCAATTGGTCATAATACAGCAGCTGTCGTTGTCAAATATGTAACAAACAAAGATGCGTTTGTATGGAGGCCAACCACCATGGTTGTCTCACTTGGGGATGCTGTGGGGACGAAAGTTGCATGGCCAACTGATAAAATTATATTGGACAACGATGCAACATCACCATTTGAAAATCAATCAGCTGGTTCATCGGTAATGTTTTACTTTGACTCTTAAATTATTATGAGATTGTAGAAAGATTTTAAATATATGTATTTTTTTAATGACTTAGGTATCACTTGATAAAATCATCATGTTTGATTGGAGTTTGGAGGATGTAGTAGTTGATGAGGGTCGTTTTTGGTCAAGTGATTCGAAAGAAAAGGCCAACAATATCTGTCTTGGATCTTCTGCTGCTATCGTAAAGGTTGACAAGGTCGTTGAACATGACGCTTATTTGTGGAGACCTACTGATGATATGGTCTTGATGGGTGATGCACTTGATACGTTTATCGCATGGCCAATTAAGAAGATATTGCTCAGTAATATTATACCTCCAACAAGACCATCACCTGCAGCAACATCACATGGGGTAACAATTCTATCTATTGCTAAAGTTTATATTTGTTGTTATTGGTGATGGTCAGTTCTGATATAAGTGTCTGAATTCTTTGGTTTATAGAATGTAAGTTGCAGCATCAACACCACCAAATCAGATGGAAAGAAAGAAGTGCATGATGTTAGATTGTAATAATTCAGGACAAGTAGTTGCAGAAGGCAGGGTTTGTTCAACCAATCCAGATGACAAAATCCACTTTGTCCCCTTAGGTCCGAACGCTAGCAAGATATGGATAGAAGTATCAAAGATTACAGATGCAAAAGTGTGGAGACCAAATTCAGAAGTGGAATTAGTTTCTGATGCTTTAGGTACAACAGTTGCGTGGCCTAATGATAAACTTGTGTTTAAGTGAAATTGTGGTGTACGTTGAACTGTGTGGTTGAATTTTGTTTTATTAGTTTACTAGATACGGACCGGCACGTACGTGCAGGGATGTTTTCATAAGTTTTTTTTATTTCCAATGGAAATTGTTATGTTATTGCCAATTAGAAATTTGTTTTATGTGTTTGTTGCAAGTGTTTTTGTTAAAAAACATTTATTGCAAATACTATGCATATTTGTAATATTATTTTGTGGTAGTACTGTTTGTACATGATTGTTGCATATTGTATATATGCCTATTGATTTATTGTTTGGATTCTTGGGGTTTAGTTTTGTTTACCATTGTAATGAAATTTTATGGATCAGCTTTAATAAATTTTAGGCCCATATTTTACACCACTTCATTTTTTTATTCTTTCACATAAAAAGTGACGTACAATACTCAAATGGGCCTCGACTTTGAATGGACTGGCCCACGAGATCTTTGTTTCTGTTTTCACCATCTGTGGGAAGTTTAGTAATTAAAAAAAGGATAAGATGGAGCTATAATTTTTACAGAAGAAACCGACTGATCGGTATTGCTATTTTCCACCCAAATCTTTCAATCAATCGTGTTTAGCATCGAACCCATCTCCGATTTAAAGATTTAAATATCGGAACCAATATCGGTTAGGTAAGCAGAGATTTGTATGTGAACAACAAACTATTCGTTAAATTGTATCATTGTATGGTAAGATTCGAATTTCCTAATTCAATTTTCTTTAATTTATCGAAGAGTTTGGATAATATTCTTTGTTTATATGTGGCATACTTTCATGTTCGTACAGAGTTTTTTTTCAAAAATTTAGTTTTATTTGTTGATAATTTTTTTGCGATGTCCAGCAATTTGTTGTCATGTTTGCCCAAAAAAAAAAAGTTTTAGTTATTTGGTCCAATACGATTGTAAATAGTTTAACTTTCCGTTTAATTTGTTTAATAGATTAGATCCTGTATCTAATTGTTATTACATGTTTTTTTTACAACTCCCTTTTCAAATACACTGTCTGAATTCATTTGTTTGTTCTCGTATTGTAAAAATTAGACCCAATTATAACCGACACTGGCGAAGAAGAAGAAGATACTTACAGATAAGACTCTGTTACGATATTCACTAAAGATTTTTTGCCTAACCTCTTCATATTTTAAATTGCAAATTTTTCTGATGTGTATAGGTAAACCCTTGGTCTGAATCACAAAAAGAGCCCACATAATGTTGGTGTTTGATTTATGGAAAAAGTTACTGCAAGATCGTCGATCAGTTTGTAATTCCGCTAAGCTCTATGATCAAATTTATTATAAGTTTCATTTTGCTAGTTTGGATATGTTATGTTTTATGATTAGTAAAGCTTATTCTAACAAAGTGTGTCATATGCACTTACATTCTATTAGTTGGTGGAGTATGGCCGTATGGGGGTTCAACATAGACGTGCTTAGATGAGAACTCTGTTAATTGGTTAGTATTTTCTCACTTTATTTTCATATCTATAGATATTTCAGACTTAAGAAGTAGGAGTGACTTGAACGGAATAGAACTTTCGTATTATTACTGAATGTATGACATAAAAAATTTCCCAAAAATTGAAAACTTTGTCCCAATGCTTAATTAAGCATTTGGAAATTATTGAAATTTAAAATTTTGAAACCAGAGCTAAGTCTCCAAAGTAATCAGATAAATAGATGAAAAATTGGATAGTTGGCTGTAACCATCTGACATCTAGATTCTTGTCACATTCCTTTTCTCCTTTCTGCCTACACTTGCTTCCATATTTACACCAAAAATACTCCTTACATGTAACCCATTTCGAAAATTCTGTCTTTCCAACATAATCAGTTTTCTCCTTTTCATTAGCATCTTATTAATTCGCCACATTGATTGATTACGTTGACAAGTCCTTTCACGCAATAATCCTGTTCCATCTTTAAGCTTTTTCATCTTCTTCATCAGCTTCTTTTTCAATCTCTAGGCCAATGGACTTGACACAAATTTTCTTTGATGAAGATGACTACTCCCACAAATCATCACTATCTCCTTCCTTATGCTTTGAAGATGGAGTAGTGTTAGAGGTACGAATACCGTCGTCAGTCTCAACCTACATATATAGCGATTTAAATATGAAAATTATTAGTGATACAATTAGATCATAATATAACGTTTTTGAGCATTCAACTAAACCTGGTCATTGGAGACAGCGGCAGAGGGGTCAAGTGCCTGCTCTGACTCCGCTATATTGTAAACGTATTCTGAATCGCTGCCAACTTCCATATATGATACTTTATAGGTATCATTACCATCATGGAGGTTGCCAGATTCGACACTTGCTAGAAACTAAAAGGTTTTACCAACCAAGCTCTTCAAGACTTCTGGGACATTGGTCGGATCTTGGATCTGTAAAGTCCATTCGTTTGACTATTAGTTAAACCAATTTTTAATTGACTTTCTAAAATGTTACTTGTAATATAGAACACGGGAATTTACCTCATCATAATGTCCACCCAAAATCTCCCCAACTGTTTTGTTAACAATTTTTTTAGCATTGTTGTCAAACAACATTAATTTAGTATGAGCAGTGTGATCCATAACAGAGAGAATCAATCTATACATGGTAAATAATTACAAATTCCAAATTTGGTTATAAATCTGTACTATAAAGTAAATATGACATTAAAAGATATATGAACAAATTTTGAAATGGTTTAGTTGTAGAGTAAAAAGATTACCTTGGCAACTAATGTTCTTTCATTACACTTCTTGCACAAAAACAATCGTGTCTTAAGCTTGCTTTTAGCATCGTCTTCTTTCTTGGGCACCAAGTAAGAAGTTTTGTCACACTTTACACAAGTGAAATAATACCACCCATAGTTCATGTCTATACTAAAAATTGTTCCCAAGATTTTGAACTTTCCTTCCTGCATTACATTTGTACAATATTACCCAGATACGTAAAATTAATGGATCTATACACACAATGGGTTACTTATTCAACTTGATTGGGGTTTCAAGCAGATCGGAAATGGTCTTCTTCTTAACACAGTTGAAATAGTCAACCTTATTATCATTTTTTGGTCCAACGGGCTTTGGTTGTATTACGGCGATTGTCACTTCATCCCTAGGCAGCCTAGCATTTCCAAAATTAACCCGCACGTTTCTGGTATGTTAACTAATAAAAACAATTTCAAAACTATTATTATCTCAACTTGTAGCAAACATACCTGACAATAAAATCTTGCACAGCAGGATAATCAGCATTGATGATTAGCAAGGACATATCATATGCATTAGATATGGATTTGACACCTGTATAAATCATTTAAATTTTGTTAATACATTTTCCCATACTTGGACAGAACAGTTCACATGTAGATGTAGTTTGGCGATATCACCATTAAACGTGTTGACCTTTGCAAGACGTAGCAGGCTTGTTCACACGCAGACCACATGGTATCCGCAAATCTCCCCCATAAGGCACAGGGCAACCAATTGTCACTGTAAAACAAAAAGAAGATAAGTTAGAACCGTTTTTCATAACATTAACAACGCAAATTTCAATAGTTTGTATCACCTAGTGTCTCTCAAAACAACTTCAAGGCGCTTGGATGTTTTCCCATTGACGTCATGAGTTATCATAGCACCAATTTTAACGACCTGTCCAACAAAATCTACAACGCAAAAAAAAAAAGTCAAACACTTATTCTTAGTTTGTTAAATGTTCAAAACAGTTTACAAAATATATACGGATCAAGATGTTCTCACTAAGCCCTCCGTCAGCAGTTATTGTTTCAAAGCTTTTGAAGTCCAAATACCAATCATCTGATAGTGCAGGAGAACGGCTAATGATTGTGCTGTTTGTTAAGGACATCTTAAATGCATGGTTCGTTGGCCTGTATTTTTCCATAGTTTTAGTCAGCTGAAAATTCTCGATGATTCTCCACTCTCCCGCAACTATCATCCGAAAAAACTTTTTCACCTAGTTTTTTTTTACAGTTGCATGAATCAGAGTTCCCTATGTAAAAAAACATACAAAGTTATTAATTGTTTTGTAAACATTAAGAAACAAAATGAGTAGTATTCTTGTAATTTACTCACATTAACATCAGCGAGTATGACCTCCAAGATTTCTCCGGAGAAAGACGTATACTGCTTCCAAAAATGCGCAATCTTGACTTGGATCTTCCAAGTCGTCTTGAAGGGCTTAATGGTAACAAGACTTGTGAAACATTGTTTCCAGCCATTTGTTTTGGTGAAAGGATTGCAATCGTAGACTGTTTTCTGGTTTTTGGTTTGAGTGACAATTACATCACGTTGTATGGTTTTTATAGTAGTAGACCATGATTATACACTAATAGTAAAGATTCTATGTTATCGTTTAAGAAAGAGGTAAGTAGCTCAAATTTTGCCATGTCTAATATTTCGTTAACGTTTTCAAACTCCGAATTTAGAAAACTTCGGAGTAGATTGAGGAATTCTACACTTGTGAATTGCAATAACGATTTTGTAAGATCCAATTTTTCATAATGGTTATAATAATTTCTTAATTTGGAAACTTCACATATAAATACACTAATTTTGTGGATTTTTTTTTTTTTTTTTTGCTAATTTGTAAATATCATTAAAATGAAGTTTGAGGTATTACAAAAGTGCTACCTAGTGATAGAGTAATCTTGGCAAAAAAGAATAAAAACAAGATTACAATGCTTTAGGAAGATATGAAGAAGAAGGAAACAATTCAGTGGATCCATAGAAGCATAAGCTTCCTCCATCTCTTCCTATACTGTCGACCTGAAATAGTATTGAGGAAGAGAGACTTTGATTGTTGTGAAGAGCGTTATTCCTTTGCCTCCAAATATGGTAAACAACAGGATTGAGTGACTAGCTTCCTTAGTGTTGATGGGGCCTGTGGTGAACTAATGAGTTAATGAATAATGAATAGTATAGAAAATAATGATCCAATTTATTGGGCACATAATATAACAATTGGCCGATTTTTATAGATTAGCCCAACACGTTTGTATCGTTTATAGCGAACAAACACGTTTGTATCGTATTAAATGCTTCCCAAGGCATCAATTTCGGATCGGGTTAGATAGGGTCCGTGTGTTTTCAATTTCTTTTTAATACCAAGCTACCCTTTCTGTTTTATTTGTTTGTTCTATGTCTAATGGCATTTCACGTAATAATCTTAAACTTTATGTCTATATCGTGAAAAATAATTTCCTTTTAATAGTATAGATATTTTTAGAACATTGTAATCTTTGATTTCAATTAATGTGTTCTGGTTTTTTAAGGTTTAACCTTTTTATATTTAAATACATAAAATAATAAATTAATCAAAAATCAGTTAAAATAACGACATAAATATAACATAATACTAAGCTATTTTTTAAAAATTTCTAACAATAAATAACGTTATTAAATAAAAAATAACAAAACAAAATTGCTATTATAAAAAGGAATATAGCATGTCAACAAACATTATTTTATATTACCAAAAAATAACATACCGTAAAGCGCTATCTAATGTGCCGACCTATTATCGCGGGCGATGATAGAGCGTTTACGAAAACGCTATAATATTTTTTGATAGCGTTTTTCCGATACGAAGAATACACGATTTTCTTGTAGTTCTAGCTATGTTTTCATCGGTAAACATATAAGAATGATCTGAATCAAACATTCAGGAATGTTCCTTTAACATTTAGAAAGGAGTTTTTGAATTTCAGGAAGAAATTCATAAAAAAAAACAAGAGTATACATGCCCTCACAAAGTCGAAACCAGGACATTACGTACTGTACTAGAGCGTGTAACCGGTAAGCAAAGATTTTTATTTAAAGATAGTATAAAAATAGATATAAAAGAAACTTTGATAGATCATCTCCCTTAGTAATGGAGTAAGTGGTGACATATAAAAATAGATATAAAATAAACTTTGAATTAAAATTTGTAACATATTTAATTCAATTCAAGAAGGATTCCTTGAATTTATGAAGCATTTCTAGATATTTAGGAAGGATTTATTAATTTTTGGGAAAACCTTCATGAAGAAAAAAACTAGGTATACACACATCCTCACAAAGAATCGAACCTAAGACCTTTGGGTGTGGTACTAGATGTAACCATAAAAAGTGATTTGATAGAACTGTTTAATCCATATAAAATGTTTAATATTTCCATATGCTTTGATGTGAGTGTTGTTAGAAATGTTATTATTCTTTACCTTCTGTTTATGTGAGATGCTAGTTTAAGAATAATTTAGGAAGAACTCCTTGAAATTTTGGAATGCCTTCCTAAAGTTTGAACATTGTTGGATGTGTGATACATTACCCTTTACTAATGGAGTAATATGTGATACATTAGAACAAAACACAAATAAATATAGAGATTTAAAACAATTTTTCTTAAGTTTATGAAAGATTTCACAGTATTTAGGTAGACAACCTTGAATTTTATGAAGACCTTCCTAAATGTCTGAAACCAACATTGTGTCCGTAACACTTTTTTTTTTTCTACAGAACATTAGATTACATGGTGAATTTTCTAGAATCGTTAGCAACAATGTTACACAAAGAGAGATGAACAACAACAGTCATAGCATCAACTTCTTTTTATTGGCTTAATTAATAATCTCTTATAGTTAAAAAGAAGAATCAAAGGAAGAGTTGAGAAACTGAAGAAATTGAGCTTGAGAAGTCTGAATCAAATCAATCCATATAATCTCCATCTCTTTACGAAGCCTCACCATTGTAACGCCCCAACCGCCAACTCTCAGTGGGCTCCATGTCCAATCCCAGTCCATGGGCCCACCTTCCTTAATGGGCCTCACGTCTTCTCACTAGGCCCGTGAGTCCATCCATTTCTGACGGCCGGTTTGCTACGTCAGGGAGGCTTAAAGACTTGTTAGCGTCCCCACAAATCACCACATGATCATTTCATGTATTTTGTCCTCACTCGCACAGTTCCGACAGTCACTTCGCAGAAGGTCACCCATCCTAAGACTACTCCAGCTCAAGCACGCTTAACTCTGGAGTTCTCTCAGGACCCTTGACCGAAAAGATAAGTGCACTTTGGAGATATAGGTGGCCAAAATAATTCTTTTAAATCTCTCCGCAAGTCTTTGAAACCGGGGTGTCACAACCATCTCTTTTGCAAACTCCATCTTCTTCTTCTTCTCCATTACCATAACTCTCTCAGAAAACGCTCTAATCTCCGCTGCCAAGACTCTCGCTCATTTCCTCCGCCTCTCACCACCATCTCCATCGTTGTTCCTATTCCTCTTTGACGATCTCTCTCTTTGTCACCATGAAAAGATTCCTCCACCAAATCCAGCAAATCAATAAACAGTACCAAGTCTTCTTATTATGTAATTAATAATCCTTGATTTTCTATGTTTCTCATCATCTTCTTCTTTGTAATTATCCTCTTCTTAGTGCTTATTCAAATTCAGCGGTAGTCATGTGAAAGGATGAGCTGAGATAGGATTAGGGTTCGAATCCAACTCTTCCATTTGATTATAGAAACGCCAAATCGAGATAAATCCCATACTTTTTCTCTCAAACCAGAATCTTTTACGCATCTTCTCGATTTTGTGCCTACATTGAGTTGCTGATCAGTCAACGCATGAACGAGCTGAGACGGTGATGGCGGTCCTTTCCCAGTGGGTTGATTTGAGAGGACCACAGTCAATTGCGTACTATTTCTCTTTGTATGATTGAGCTGAGAGTACTTGTTAGGTTTTTCTTGTGACAGCGAAGGTTGTAGTGGCTAAAGCGATGAAGAATAAACAAATCGTTGCGGCGATTATCCCATACATTGATTAGAATGAACTCATAAATGAAGATCTTAGATCGGAGGATACACCACAAAGTTAGTCGAAGAAAATCTAAAAATCGTGATTCACAGATCGATGAGTGATTTTTAAAATAATAAATTTTAAAATTTAATTTAAATACTCAATATCAAAAATAATACATTTGGAAAAGTTGAGAATGCGTGTCCTAGTTTTGGAGGAAAATCTACAATAGTGCTATCCTAAGTTATTTCTCTAATTTTTTTTATGAGGATATTAATTATGATGACCGAAAATTTGGAGAATGCAAGAATTGATGTAGATTCTATCTCTATATGGTACGTCACATATATGGATTTGGAGATTAACAATATTATATATATATATATATATATATATATTCTTCTTTGTATATTTTTGCTATATAAATTTTATCAAATATTGGACAGCATGTCGATAAATGAATGGTTTGGTGATGATGTTTTCACTTGCTTTCTTCGCGGATACCACGTAAAGACCCGACCCATAGGATAAACGGACTAAACCAAAGTTTAGGACCATATTTTTATTTAGTGATTTTAAGGCCATAAAAAAATATCTATTGTACTTTAAATCACGCTATTTGAAGTCCACATCATAAATATACCACATTCTTTCTTTTTTCTTTGTCAACAAGTGCAAGATCAGCTCAAACGAGCCAATTGAAAGGAAAATCATTTACATAGGTAACTGGGTGCGAAACTACATGAACACACCGCACTAGATTATCCGCTTTACCATTTTGCGAACGAGGGATTAAGACCACTGAAAATGAGAGAAATTCCTCCTTATCCACTTTAATGTCTTCCAAATAAGTCTTGAATGCAGGCCACTCAGCAGGCGAAGACACCATCTTCACTAAATCCGAACAGTTTGTCAGGAACATAACTTCCTGATTATCCGCACCAATCATACACCGCATTGCCCAAAGGAAAGCTTCTACCTCTTCATGAAGAGGAGTAAGACTGCGATGGAGGTTAGATGCACCCATAGTGGGGAGCTCCCCCGAAGGGGAAATGCAAAACCAACCTCTACCAGCATATTGGTCTGTTGCCTTCCAAGAGCCATCCACAAAACAGCGGTAACTATGTGTACACCAAGTTGTCCCAAAGGCAGCAGGAATCCTAAAATCTGAAAGTATTTGATTGCTTGCTGTAGCAGGATTCTCAACAGCAACCTCCTGCGCCGAGGTCCAAAGTCTGGCCTCGTCTTCCGCCAACCGCAAAATCGCTTGTGGATTAGAGTCCAGATTGCTAAATAATTTATCATTCCGGGCCTTCCAAATATACCAGATAATCCAAGGATAAATATCTGCCGAAGAAACGTCATAAAATCTCCAAAATAAGAAGTCCATATTGGCGTAGATAGACCCCGTGGGGAACAACCCTAGGGCCATCGGAAAAGTAGATAATGCCCAGACTTGTCGCGCTGGAGGACATTCAAATAGAGCGTGATTGATTGTCTCTTCCACAAAACCACAAAGAGCACACTCACTATCACAGCTTATTCCACGTTTCCGAAGATTAGCTGTTGTTGCAACACAACCAGTGATTGCTTGCCATAAGAAGTGCCGTATTTTTGGGGGACACCGGATTTTCCATGCAAAGGCTTGTAAAAGAATAATATTTGGACCAGAAACTGTAGAATCCGGGGTAAAAACCCGAGCCTGGCGTAATGCATTATATCCTGATTTCACCGAATAGACTCCAGTTTTGGTTAAATGCCAACCCAGTCTATCCGGGGAATCAAGATTACCCAAACCCAAAGGTAAGGCCGAGATGATGGCAACATCTACCGGCTCAAAAGTGGCCGAAAGCAACGCCATATCCCAGGAGTTTGAACTCCTGTCAATGAAGGTTTTAACTCGAAGCATAGGATCAGAAGGCGGTCCAGAATGCAAAGCTGGTCTCGGGGATTGAGCCAAAATCCAAGGATCAAATCATACAGAGATGGAGTCACCGGATCCGACTCGTTTAATGACTCCTTTGTTTACCAGAGAGAGAGAGCAGATACCATACTCCGCCATCCATGAGATGGAGAATAAGACTTGATGGGATCCAAGGGATCCGAATGCCGATAATAACGGCCTTCAGAAACCCTAGCCAATAATGAGTCAGGACATGTAATCAATCTCCAGAGTTGTTTTGCTAAAGAGCAGTATTACAATCATCTAGACATCGAAATCCCAGTCCCCCGGCCCATCCATTTTATCAATACACAATTTGTCCCAAGCAATCCAATGCAAACCCCGAGATTCCCCAGAAGAACTCCACCAATAATCAGATATAGCACTAGTGAGCTTCCGTGTGACCATTTTCGAATATACCACATTCCTTACCAAAAAAAAGAAAATAAATATACCACATTAACTTTTTTTTTGTTTTCCTTTTTTAATTATTACATTTATTTTATATATTTTATTGTATGTTTTCATTTATTTATTTGTTGGGATTTTAGTTTTCTTTAAAAAAAGTTATAAGAAAAGCCCACATTTTTTATTGCTTTGGGCCACCAATATTATTGGACCGGCCCTGGCCGAGTAACACATCTCTCACTTTTATTACTATGGCACAAATTGTCATTTGATTTTTGTTTGAACCGGTTTGTATTATTCATGATTAAAAAACCGGTTAGATCTTATAAGACTAGTTGTACTTGTAGCTAGTAGTCATGGCTTAAATATATGATTCACCATTCTCTGAATATATAGATAGCGAATAATTGATTTTACTATTTTAATAATACAGTATACCCTAAATATTTTCAAACACTGACTTTTATTTATTTAAAATGATAGGTAAGGATATAACCATACAAATATATCGATGTATCCAGTGGTGGAACTAGAAAATCATCACATCAGGGTCAAAAAAATTTATTGGGATCAATTATATGATTTAAAATTTTTACTAGGGTCAATTATGCTATTTTACATGGGTCAATTTGATTTTTTTTCTTAAAATTTCAGCTAAATAAAATTTCACCAGGGTCAATTGACCCATACCGTTGTACCCTGCCTCCGCCTCTGGATGTATCATGATCGTTGTAAACAACAACATACTCCATCCGGTCGGTTATTAGCAAAGCACATTAAAAAAGTTGGATCTTCGTCTGCGGCAGTGCATATGTTCTTGCAATCAGCATCGACTTTACAAGGGCCTTTAGGGCATCTCCAACCCATTTCTTCATTTTTTACTCTATTTTGGAATAACTCCATTTTGGAGAAGTTTTACTCCAACCTATTTCTCCATATTTGACTCTAAAAGAGAATATTCTTCTTATATCTTATTATTAATTTATATAATAATCCTTTATTTATTAAAATTACAAATTTAACTCAATTATTTTACTTTTAGCAAAAAATTTTTTTTAAGCATATTATTTATATTTAAAATTTATTATTGAACAATATTACATTACACAACATTCATTAATTATTAGTCTTTGTTGTATTAAGTTGTTTTTAATCTTTAGTTTAAATCATATTATGTATTTTAAATTTTATTGGTAGTAATGCTATTTTGTAATTTTGTTTGTATTGTCTATTTTCTATGTAATATATGTTAATTGTTGAATTTTAAAATTATTATTTAGAAGTTTAAGTATAAAATAATAATATTTAACTGTATTTAGATATAAAATATAAATCTATATAAATTTAAGGAACTGATTTGCAAATAAAAAAGCTCAACTCCAAAATGGAGAAATGAATTAAAAGTCTCCAAATATAGAGACAAATATAGAGATTTCCATTTTGGAGATGGAAATGAAGTGGGGTTGGAAAATGTTTTTCTCCAAAATGGAGTTTGAAGATAGAAATGGAGATGGGTTGGAGTTGGTCTTATAATGACATCTAGGCGCTGAAAAAATATTTTAAAAATTAATCAAGTGTAACTGATTTTGTTTACCATTTTCTTTTTTTTTTTTGAAATGAAGAAGTTTAGGAAAAACATATTACCAGCTGATTGAGAAACAAAAAGAAAAACAAATAAGAGGATAATAGCAAGTTGAAACTTTTGTGCTGCCATTATTTTTTTGTAGCACTTTTTTGGTGATGATAGTCATTTTTTTCTTTCTTTTTGGTAATGGTATTTAGAGCAAATGGTAATCTCCTCCTATATAGTAAATGGTATAACATAAATAAGCATTTTTCGTGCTAAAAAAGAAATAACTTACCAAAAGGATTGTCAAACTTAAAGTTATCAACCATAAAAAGCATTTATATAATTATCCAAGTAAACCAAATTTAGATGTCAAATTTTAGGGAACTTATCTATATTAAGATCTTTGAAGTAATTTATTGAAACAATGAAATAATCTTTTTTTTTTAAGTATAATAAATCTCTATTGGTCTTATACTCACTAACAATCTAACATCAATCAACAACAGCGGATAACCATTTAACACCATTAAATCAATAAAAAAAAAAAAAATCCAACAATGAATAATCCAATAAAACGACAAAGTCAATAACCAATTCCAACATCTTACAATATTTTATTGACTAAACTCTAGCAACCTAACAATAGCTAGACCACAATCAATCAAGCCTTTAGAATATCCTCTTTCTCATCGCCTTGATTCCACGATCACACTTTGCCTTTACCTGCACCACAAACACAAATTGAGATGCATGACTATTGTCATAAACACTTAATGAGGCAATCCTTTCATCTATTAGGCTATACACACAAGCAACTAAGAATCCAATGTTAAACAAGCAACTAACCAACACAAACAAACCAGAGAAACCGGAATTTGTTGGTGTCGATCGACACTCCCCCTGGTGTCCACCCCCAAAACAGACTGCTTGGTTCGCGGATGTTACAAATAAATCCTCATTTCAAAAGAGTTACAATCTACAATATTTCATTGCTATATTGGTTAGTTGCTTGTTTAACATCCGATAAATCATAAAATTAGAAATGTCCATACAATGTTCCACAACTAATAATATAAATATTTAGATGATTTTGTCATGATTTTCCAATCATTTTTGTTTGATTTGATTTGCTATTTGTTTTTGAATCATCATATAATACATAAATTTAATAAAAATATTATAATATTTTTTTTTGCATAAATAATTATTCGAATTTTTATAAATGGACATATATTACTCAAATAATTGTAAAAAGTGTGTGTTTAACGTCAACCATCGAGAAAAATATTTAGAGAATGATTCAGAATCATATTAGCAATAAAATTAAAATGAATCTAAATCCGAATAAGTAGGTAACTTCACTTAATAAGCATCCAAAGTTAAAGTTCGTATGTGGTTTAATTCTGTTTGTACTGTATCCAAAACAATTTCCCATGGGTTGTAGGTGGATCCAAGTTTTAAAACCCATAAAACACAAAACAAGGAAGCTAAGACGTTATCGAGCAAAGGTAGTTAACGACAAAGCGGATAGGGGAAAGCTGGGTCAATTCGTAAAGTCAAATATCCTGATTGGTTCGCACATCCAGTAATGGTCAAGAAAGAAAATGGAAACTAGAGAGTCTGTGTAGATTTCACAGACATTAACAAGTTTTGGCCGAAGGACAGCTTTCCACTTTTTCATATCGATCATTTGGTCGAGTCAACTGCTGTTTACGAACTGTTAAGCTTCATGGACGCTTTTTTCATATAAAACCAAACATAAATGAGCCAAAGAGATCAAGAAAATACCTCATTCATAATATATAGAGGTATTTATTGTTATATTGTAATGCCTTTTTGACTAAAAAATGCATGAGTAACATATTAGCATCTCGTTAATAAAATATTTAAAAAACATCTAGGAAAGATTGTGGAAGTTTATATTGATGACATGGTCGTGAAATTCCTCAGGGAGAATGACACATTGGAAATCTTAAGCAATCTCTCAAAATTCAAATGAGTTCGGGATGAAGCTTAATCCCACGAAGTGTACTTTTAGGTCCCTATGGGGAAATTTCTCGGTACATAGTAACGAAGCAGGGAATCGTCGCTAATCAAAATCAAGTGAACGTGTTCTTAACAATACCATCTCCAAGGAATATAAAGGAAGTGCAGTTCCTTAATGGTCGGATTGCGGCACTAAATAGGTTTATCTCCCAGTCCACGGAAACTGTCTTTCTTTTTATCATTGTTGATAGTAAATAAGCACTTCTTGTGGGAGGAAAAGTGTGAGGAAGCGTTCAAACAACTCAAAAAATATCTCACTACCCCGCCGATCTTTTCTAAACCTGAGACCGAAGAATTTTTGTACTTATACATCTACATAACTAAGCATGCAGTCAACATAGTGATTGTGAGAGATAGTCGAGATGAGAAAAGGCTGATTTAATAAATTAGCAAAAATTTGAAGAGTCCATAAATCAGGTTTACAAGTATGGAAAAGCTAGACCTTGTCGTGGTAGTTTCAGCCCGGACGTTTGTTCCTTACTCTCAATTGAACCGATAGGAGTATTGATGACTTAGCCTCTCCGACCTATTTTGCATGGGCCAAGCCAATAAATTTTGCGAAGTGGGCGATAGAGCTTAGTGAATACGATGTTATGTATAGAGGTCAACAAGTGCGAAAGCTTAGGTTTTGACAGATTTCCTAACTGAACTTCCAACTTACAAAGTTTTTCAAGACAAAAGTAATAAGACGTCGAAGTTAGATATAGATGGTTCTTCATCTAAGAGGCGCAGGCAAAGCCATTTGACTTGAAACCATAACAACGTAAGTGATGTTAGGAGCTTCCATGGGCTGGCTAGCTTATATAGGAGATTTGTGAAGGATTTCAATACCATTGCTGCACCCTTGATGTCGGTGATTAAAAAGAATGTGGAGTTTAAATGGGGTCAATCACAAGAGGATGCATTCAAGCTGCTCAAGCTGCTCAAAAACAGCCTCACACATGCACCTGTTTTGGTACTTCCTAACTTTGATAAAATGTTTGAGATTGAATGTGATGCTTATGGTACATGAATAAGTGTTGTTCTAACTCAAGGAGCATACTTCAGTGAGAAACTCAGCGGCGCTGCACTTAATTATCCAACCTATGATAAAGAGCTCTACGCTTTGGTAAGATCTTTATAAATTTGGCAACATTATTTGTTATCCATAGAGTTTGTTATTCATACAGATCATGAGACACTCAAGCACCTACGAGGGCAACCTACACTTGCAAAGCCGCTTATGAGTCATACTACCAACGTGATGGATGTCTCTTTAAGGACAAAAGGCTGTGCATTCCTCAAAGACACATGTGAGAGCTGCTAATAGGAGAATCACATAGAGGAGGACTTATGGGACATTTTGGGCGAGACAAAACTCTTAAGTGTTTTGATGGAACATTTCTTTTGGCCGCATTTGAAAAGAGATGTGGAAAGGTTCTGAGCAAAGTGCATCACTTCCTTGAAAGCAAAATCCAGGTCACATCCTTATGATTTATATATGCCTTTGCCTATTCCTAATCTACCATGGGTAGATATCTCTATGGACTTTGTTTTAGGGCTGCCTAAGATCAACAATCGAGATTCTATCTTTGTTATGGTGGATTGGTTCTCCAAAATGGCACATTTCATTCCATGTTGATGTTCATATATTTTACCCTATTTTCCCTTAGTATATTCACATCTTTTGCATTTTTTACTATCCATTTTCACCATTATTGCATAGCTTTAGGACTAATCATGCATTAGAGTTTAGTTGCATTGCATTTGCATCTTTTCATGCATAAACAGGTGATTTTGGAGCTTAAGGAGCATGGAAGCAATGCTGAGGAAGAAGTGAAGCAATCATGAAGGGAAAGCAAGAGAGTTAAGACTGAAATAACAAGGTCCGGAGTCCAACTCGACCGCACACTCGACCAGACACTCGACCGTGTGCTGAGGAGGACTCGACCGAGTGGAGGATGCACGAGAGGAGCCAGCTCGACCTGCCACTCGACCGAGCACAGGCCGAGTTGACCGAGCCGTTGACTATTTTGTATTTTAGTATATTTAGGGCTTCCACTCCCCTCCTATATAAAGCCTTGTACCTGCAGCCACAAAAAGAGTCCAGCTTTTAGATATTCTCTAAACCTAGTATTTACCCCTTTTGGGAATTATTCCTTTTGCACTCTTATATTTCTTAGATCTTGTACTTGAAAAAGACTAAATTCTTCAATATTGTTGGTTTCATAACTTTCTTAATATTGAGAATTCGAGTTTCATTTCTTTTTCAATATTGTAGATCTCTGTTTTATCTTTCTAGTGATGCAAGTTTCATTATTTTCTGGGTTTTTGACTTTGTTCACCATGTGTTCTTGTGAGTAGTTTGCTTAGGATCTTGAGGATGGGTTAGGCTGGGTTGATCTTGTGGTTTGTTTGATTTGGTCAAGCTTGATTGTTGTAGATCTCTTCTAGGCTAGATGTTCTTAATGCTGATCCTATATCTGAGAAGGTAGGGTTTGATTTCAAGCATCTTAGCATCACACCAATGTCTAAGGAGCATAGATAAGGCTAGATCTAGAGCTTACCATTAGGCTTGCTAAGAGATTAGAGGTCTTGTTTGGTATGAGATGTATTGCTTAATGCCTGCTTGTGTAGATTCTTTACTATGTGAGAGCAAGTCTAGAAATGCATAGGTTTGATTGTTTCTTGCCATGAGAGTGGATTAAACATGTCTTAGAATAGTATGTCTAGAGATTAGCTCAAAGTTTGTTTGAGGTTTGTTGACCAAGTTAAATAACCACAATGATTAGTTCAGCCCATGAATCCCTCCTCAGGACCTTCTTTGTTTATTGATATCTTAGTCTTAATCTTGTTGCTTGATTGTTGTTTGATTCGTTTTTGCATTGCTCTGTTTTTATTGTGTTGCTCTGTTTTCACGTTTAGTCCAGCTCGACCCTGTACTCGACCTACACTCGGTCGAGTGCTTGCTTGAGTTCTTCCCCAGAACTTGTGTTTATGATTTGTGATTGTCCTGTTTCATTCTTGTTTCATTTCTGCAGCATTCATTTAGTTTTCTGTTCATTACTTGTCTTACATTAGTTCATTTCTTGCATTATAGTGGTTTCTATTTATGTTCTAGCTTCATTACTGTTACAATCATTCTGTTCATTTACATTCAGCATATAGTTCTTGTAGTTTTATTTTCTGCACTTTGCATTTGAATCATAGGATTGTTAGTGACAAACATCCTTTACATCTGGCTTAAATTAGATCTTTATGCACATCTTGATTGTTCACAAACTCTCAGATTGGATTGACACCTCTTGTACTACAATTGCATAAGGGGAATTGAAACACCTTACCATCCATCCATTCATATCACCATTGCATACATTCATCACATTCACATCCACCATAAAAACCTTGTTTCAATTTGGCGCTGTTGCCCATTTGAGTGTGTTTTTGTGACAATTAGGATCAATAAAAGTCTAAGATTAAGTTCGTTTATCCACTTGTTCACTACTGATCTTGTTTCTTCTTCTGCTTGTATGTGATTGAGTTTCAGGTACCAGCTCGACCATCAACTCGACCACCACACGACCGAGTGTGTGCTCAAGCACCTGATCGAGTCAGAAGCCGGATTCAAATAGACTTCACATCTCAGTCGACTCGACCTTCCACTCGAGCCAGTGCTCGACCGAGTGTCTGCTCGAGTCAGTAACCATGTTTCACAGCAGTCAGTTCAATTATGTACCCATGCACCAGCAACAAGGTTTCCAGACTCAATGGTGTCACCCTCCAGCGTTTTAGACCTACCAAGCCCAAGAACCTGACTTAAGAGCTATGATGCAACAACTATTGCTTGGGCAAGCCAACAAGCAGATTGAGGAAGCAAGGCAGTTTGCTGAGCTGACCCAAAAGTTGAATTTTTATTCTAATGACCTGAGTAACAAGCTTGAAAGTCTGACCTCTACAGTCAAGTACATGGAAAGCTCCATTGCTTTTACTTTAGTTCCTAAGCCAAACCAACTTCTTGAAGAACCTATTCCAAACCCAAGGGAGTTTACAGCTAAAGCTCTTAATCTCTATGAAGATGCTGTCACTGAGGACAGTGAGATTCAAGGTGGGGAGAATTGGTCATTTATTGAAGCCCAGGGTGAAGCTTGTGCACAACAGGCTGAATTCGTCAAAGCACTCGACCAAGTGCTCGAGCCAGCACTCGATCGAGTGCATGATCGAGTGGTCGATCAAGCTGAAGGACCAGAAGCTGTTAAGCCTGCTAGATACATTCCTCCTGCTTACAAACCGCCTCTACCATTCCCAGGACGTTTCAAGGCACAAAAGCTGAAGGAGCTCAGGGACATTATTGAGAAAAGGGAAGAGTTGGCTTTGCAACAAGAGAAGGAGTTAGCTTCACAACAAGAGGAAGTTATTGAGAAGGAAGAAGTGATGGCTTTGAAGGAAGAGGTTGTGATTGAAAAGAAGGAAGAGGAGAGAGGACCAGCTTTGGAACAATATGCCCCATATCCTGTCTACAAAGGCATGTTACTTGACATATCCAAGCAAAAGGCTTATAATCAAGGCAAGAGAGATCAGGAGGAGATTGGGACAGCTATTGTTCCAGCAAAACTTGAAGATCCAGGTCCATTCAATCTACCTTGCTCCATCAGCTACCTTCACTTCAACAAATGCTTGTGTGATCTTGGGGCATCTGTTAGTGTCATGCCCTACTCTATAGCAGAAAAACTTGGACACACTGAATTCAAGCCAAGCAATCTCCACATAAGTCTAGCTGATGGTTCACATAAGGATGTGATTGGCAAATTGGATAGCCTCTTAGTCAAGATAGGCAAGGCAAGAATTCCCACTGATTTCATCATAATAAAGATGGATAAAGAGTTAGAGGATCCAATCTTTCTTGGGAGACCATTCCTTGCCACAGCAGGAGCAGTCATTGATGTTAAGGAAGGGCTGATAAGGTTGAACATAGCTGAAGGTTTGACCATGAACTTTGATATCACAGATCCATCTAACCAACCAACCATTGGAGGTCAACCATTTAAGATTGAAGATAAAACTGACTTTGGGGTTTTGAGAGAAGAAGAGACTTCAAAAGCTAAGGTCTCATCTCATGAGGAATCATTTCAACATCTCAAAGGTTCAGTTCAAATGTTAGCTGGTTTAGTGAAAGATCTTCAAGTTCAGCTCAACAAGAGGTCTTTGAAGAAGGCAAGACCAAGACTCAAGTTTAAGAAGAAACAAAGTTCAAGTGTTTAAGAGGTAGTGATTAAGGAACAACACCACGGTTATCAAGTAGAACCAGGGGGATTTCATCACCTCCTTGGTCTCCAAATCAAGCTTGAAGAGCTAGAAGAAGTCAAGCTTAGTGACTTTAAACAAGCTCACTAGGGAGGAAGTCCCTAAGGTATCCTTTGTAAATATGGTTTAATTTCTTAGTAGTTTTGATGTGTTTTCTTTTATGTTTGTGTTGGACAGGTCTTTTAGTGAGAATGTAGTTGGGTAAGGAGAGATTTGGACTTGGAGAAGGAGAAACGCAAGCCCACTCGACCAGCCCACGAGAGGTACTCGACCGAGTTGGAAAGGAACTAAGGCCCATTTGATCTTCAAATCGCTAAACGATCGAGTGGAGGGAAGAACAAGAAGAAAATTTTGAATTTTCAAACTTTGGTCAAGGGAGCTCGACCGTGTACAGTCGAGTGTGGGTCGAGGTGCAGCAAAAAGCAGGTCAAAGATTCCCAATTCAAATTTGAATGGTATGGACGCTCCACCCTTGTCTCCTTGTCCCCTTAGCTTCTTTATATAGAGCTTGCACGAGATTATACCTCTCACACTCTCTCATTTGCTCAAAACAACTAAATTCAAGTTTTAAAATCTCTCTCAAGCTCATCTTTTGCTCAAGCGTTGTTCTTTCAAGTTTTTAGGCCACTAACCTATTAACTTTGAACTTTGAGTCTATTCCTTTCAGTTCTTTTTGAAAATGTCTTCAAAGATCACCAGGAAGTCTCAACAAATCGCTGCAAGCTCCATGGAACGTCGTGATGCTGGCCTTGAATCAAGAAGAGAAGCTGGAAAATCAACTCGACGCCCCACTCGATCATGCACTCGACCGAGTGGTGGGTCGAGCAGCCGGTCGAGCCAGATGCCGTGTCCAAGGAGAGAGTCAGTTGAGGAAGATCCTGAGAGGACTGAAAGTGAGGAGGAAAGGGAGCCAACTCTCAATGAGTTCATAAGGAGACACAAGGCCAAAGAGAAGAGGCCAACAGTTGAGGTTGAACAAGAGGAGAGTGAAAATGAGAGTGAGGAAGAAAGTGAAGAAGAAGAGTTAATGGATGATGGGGAAGCACAATCTTGTGGGTTGTCAAAGAGGCTATGATGCTTTTATGAGAATGGAGTTCTTGGGGACTAGATATCCTCACAAGGAAACAATGGAGAAGCTTGCCATTGATGAAGATGTGGAGTTTCTTTTTGAGAAAAGTAACTTAACCAAGTTCATGGGGCTTTGCATGGAGGGCTACAAGGAGGAAAGTTGTGAGTTTCTAGTCACTGTCAAGCTGCATACATATGCAAGGAAAGATCCTGAGGTTGGATCTGGTCACATCTCCTTCACAATCAAGGGGAAGAGGCATGAGCTTTCAATGAAAAAGATAGCCAATGTGTTTGGTTTTGAAGTTGGGAGCCATAGGAGCTTGATGATACCAAGAGAGGAGCTCTATTCAGTTTGGGAAACCATTGGGGACAACAAACTCTACTCATCCTCCAATTCCAAGAGCTCAAGGATAAGGAGCCCAGTCCTAAGGTACTTCCACAAAGCTCTTGCAAACACCTTCTTTGCAAGGAAGGAAACTGGGAATATCAATGAGGGAGAGCTTAAGATGATTGACATGGCTCTCAATGGGATCATCCTCAAGGCAAGAGATGGAACCATCATCCTTGGGAGCACTGTAGAGACTGATCTTGCAATGGTACTCATTGACCACATGGTTTACTTGAGAGTTTGGGTAGGCAAGTTGGAGAACAAAGGATCAAGAGGAGCACTAACCATTGGAGGCATCATTACTCCAATTCTACAAGCTGCAAAGGTTCCACTTAGAGGAGAGATGGTCTCACCAAGATGGATTGACTCAAGCTACCTCACCTCTACTCTCATCCTAGCCAAGGAGATGCATCAAGGAAATCACATCTTCAATTTTGAGCTTCCAACACTGAAGAAACAATTGATCTTGCCTAACCAAGAGCTCATCACCATTCAAGAAGGAGCCAACATTGACTTTTGGCCAGCTGAGGAGCATTTGTTTGATGGAGTAGTTCAACCTAGAGTTGAGGAAGCTGGGAATGCACAAGTGGCTGATGGGGACGAACAGTTCTATTTTGAGGATTATGAGCCCAACCCAAGGGATAGTAGAGGAGTGAAGGAGAATAGCAAGAGGTTGACACTTTTGCAAAAGTGGAACAAGTGGCTAGGGAAGAGGTTTGATAAGCTGAAGAAGAAGGTGACCAACATGGCTAAGTCTATCAAGGGCTTAAAGAAGGAGATTGCTGAGTTGAAGAGTGGGAATTCTTCAACTACACCATCAAGTCCTTTGAGGAGAAGTAGTTCAACTAGAGCACTTTCAAGAGTTGCGAACCCTGTGGAACCAACTAGAGCTTCAATGTATGAGCCAAATCAGAGGAAGAGGAGCTCAAGTACCCGAGAACAGCAGCTTTCGAGGCACTCGACCGGGTCACTCGAGCGCCCACTCCACCGAGCACTCCCGACGTACTCGACCGAGTTCCAGCCCAGATCACCATATGGCTTCCCACCTCCACCTGCTTATCCAGGCTATCCAGGTTACCCTCCCATCCCACCCCAATACTTCATGGATCCAGCACTCTACCAGCAGTTCTCCCAGCAGCAGGGACAGGTAATGGACATCCGCGGTCCAGCTCGACCCCCCCACTCGGACACACACTCGACCGAGTCACGGTCGATCGCCGTCGTCGAGCTGCCCCAATCTCCATCTCCAAGTCACCAACAAGACCCCAACTACACATTTGACAGCATGAAAGAGGATGTGGACAACTTCTTCTCCAATCCTTAAGGTACCACTATCACCTTCACTTGTAAATATCATTGCATTTCATTTTTGTGTTTTGTTTTTAATCTTGAATCCTCTTACAAATTTCTTTCACACGGGGGACTGTGTGATTTAAGTTTGGGGGAGGGTTTGACATAGCATTTGACATTGTGTTTTGTGTTCTTATTTCAAATTTTTAGCATCAACATGATAGCATCTGCATAAGCATCTATGGCATAGAAAAACCATAAAAATTTGAAAAATTTTGAAAAAAATCTTTATAAAAAAAACGAGTGTTCATGTAGTTTGCATTGCATATTAGAATCTTGTTTAGCATGTTTCATGTAGGATTGTATATTATTTGCATTAAGGATCTATGATGAGTTTTGCCTTGTTAGCTTGTTCATTCACTAGACTAGGATCAATGCCCAAGTTAATAGTACTTTGATGCTAGTTGAGTAGTTAGAAGCATAAGATTGAACCAAGCCTTGAATTCCTGCATTGTATTTGGTCTATATTGAAGCATGTTGTGATTTGAAGCCATTTCTTATCTATAAGAACCTAATATTGACTTTCAATTATCAATGTGTGCATTGCTTTAAACTCATGGATACCATATACATATTAGGATCATCTTTCTCCTTTTTACCACTCTTGTTGATCCAAGTAGCTGATTTCCTCATTAAGAATCAGTTTCCCTACCCTTAACCAACCCTTCTTTCAAGCCTTGTTTATTCTTGTGTGTGTGAGGCCTATTTTGGGATTGAGCTTGGTAGAAAGTGTTAGGTTTGAACTGACAAGAGTAAAGCCTTGTGTAGTTCTAGTTTGCATTTTTCAAACTAGATAGGACTAGGTGGTTCACTTGTTGGGTTTGGGACTTGGCTGTTATGAAAAGAAAAAAAAAAAAAGAGAAAAGAAAGAAAAAGGGTAGAGTCTTTAAGAGGAGATTGTGTTTAAGCAAGGTCTAGTGAAAGGATGGGAAGTGAAAATTGTTGAAGATGGTTCTAGTTAAAGAAAAGAAAAGAAAGAAAAGAAAAGTCTAGCAAAAAGCTTGTATGTCTTAAGAATAAGAAGAAAAGAGAACCATAGCAAATAAGTAAGAATCCCCCATCCCACTAGAAAGATCAAATAAGAAACCTCTCATAAGACTTGAAAACTAAAAGAGAAAAGGGTGAAAGAGAAAAGAAGAAGTTAAAGGGTAGCACTAGGATCATTTGGGTTTAGATTGCTAGGATAAACACTTTGGGTACCTTTGGGTAGACAAGGTTTTATTCTTGTATGTGTCTAGGTGTTCTTACCTTTAGCATTCTTCTAAAGCTCAATCCATTTTCATGAGAGAACCTTGATATTGATAAGCCCCACTCTAAAAAGAGACCATCATTGTCTCAAAGCCTTTACCTCCAAGCCAAATGAGTTTAAGCACTGCATAGAATTGATTCAGGTTCTTGATTAATGAATGTTAAAGGAAATGGTTGATTTGAATGCATGTGGATATCTAAGGCTCAAATCAGTAAAGGTTGTGATATGCTTGTCTAAAGTCTTTAAGTACAACTCATTCAACTTGCATCATAGTACTAGTAACTTGGACATTGATTCTAGATGGTCTATTTACAAGCTTTAGGAGCTGAGATCCCACTTTCAAACCTCACCTACCTTCTTATGTCTTGCTTATTTGCTTGAGGGCAATCAAAGACTAAGTTCATGTAACAAGACAAATGATGCTTCTCAAACCGCTAAACTCTGTTTCAAAGAAGTTGTGCATTTACATGGGATCCGAATGACCATAGTTTCAGATCGAGACACCAAATTTCTTAGTCACTTTTAGAAGACCTTGTGGAAAAAGCTCAAAATTAAGCTACTCTCTCCACAACTTGTCATCCTTAAACTGATGGCCAAACTGAGATAGTTAATCGTACTCCCTCCACTCTTTTGAGAGCTACAGTGGGTAAGAATCTCCGAAACTGGTTATCTTGTTTACCCTACATTACATTTGCTTATAATCACCCTAATCATTCTGGTACCAAATTCTCTCCATTTGAAGTTTTCTATGGTTTTAATCCTCTAACCCCATTAGACATCACTCATCTGCCCCCAAGCTGTTTATTCTAGTGTAGAAGGAGTCACCAAAGCTGACTTTGTGAAGAAACTTCACCAAATGATTAAAGATAACTTTGAGAAGAAGAGCGCAAAGAAAAAGAGCATGTGGATAAGCAATGCAAGAAACTGACGTTTGAACCGGGAGATTGGGTCTGGTTACACATGAGAAAATAAAGATTTCCTAAGGAGAGAAATTCCTAGCTGTCACCAAGAGGAGATGGACCATTTCGGGTCTTAGAGAAAATCAATGACAATGCCTACAAGATTGAGCTACCAGGTGAGCTGCACATTTCTCCTACCTTTAATGTTGTTGATTTATCTCCTTTCCATGTAGATTAAATAGTTCTGCAGACAGAACTTTCTCAAGAGGAAGGGAATGATGAGGACATCGATACTCTACTTCCCGAAGAACCCGTTCTACAATTTACTGAAGAACATGTTCTACAATTTTGTGAAGAACCCGTTCTACCATTTCATGAAGAACCCATTCTACCAACAATGATACAAATACCAAGGACAAGGTTGAGAGCAAGAACCTTAAGAGAACAATTCAACAAGTCCATTGAAAGTCTCATTACTCTCATTGAGCTAGAAGATTCCAAAGAGAAGACTCAAAACGCATCATTTTTGCCGGTCTTACAAAGAATTAAAGAACCTGTTCTTTTCATCATTTTCGAGGCAATCAATGAAGGGTTTGAGCTTTCATGAGAGCTATTATCAAGGTAAGTGTTTGAATTCAAATAATAAATAATGGTTCTTTTCTTATTTTGCAGGATTTGACCGTTGGGTTTTTATGAGTCTTTTATTTGTTTAGGTCCTAAATTTTAGTCTGTTGTTTTTGTAATTTTAGTCCTTTTATTTGTAATAATTTCGATCCTAGAAGGTCCCCAGCTGCTGGATCGTTATATAAGGTCCCTTCTCTGGTTTGTAACTTTTCAAGTTTTTATGAAATAAAACGAGAGTTTTCTTTGAAGATAGAAGCAACCACCATTTTCTCCTTCTTCTTGTGTGTGATTCCTTGAAAACTGAGATTTGACTTAGCATAGATCCTTTCACAAATCTGTGTGGTGTCCTTCACTCCATCCATCTATCTCTTCTTCTTCCACTGCTTCCGAATAGACAGAACAGTGTTTTCAACCATTTTTCTAATCACCATCTCTTTGCCGCATTCCATCTATCATCTAACGAGTAGGAAAAACAGTGTTATCAACCATTTGCCTATTCCCATCTATCCACGTGGATATCCTCATCAGATGAGAAGAGAAGGATTCATGATCAGATGTTGGGATGATAGCAAAATCCCTTTGCTGATGATGTGTCATAATTTGAAAACTTTAACAATAGACCTAGATAGTGTTTTAATGGTACAATCAGGGCGGTCCATAGTCTTTGTATGTTCGAAACCTAAAAACAATTGCTTGGCTATTTACAAACAAAAGAATTATATAGAGATTTTTTAAAGAAATTTGTTTTCAAGACTTAAACTCGACACCTACAACCTACGAACAAAACGATAACCATTGTACTACAATCTTTTTTATATGTAATGACCCTTACATTTATAACAATTTGCTGCCAAAAACACAAAATTTTTTTTGTTGTTATAACAATTTGCTGCCAAAAACACCATTTTGCTTGGGCTTTAGGCCACAAATTTTCATTTCTAACTACATCAAGTTAGAAATTAAGTCTCAAACAATTTAGACATCTAATTTTAACATCCATGTGACTTGTGTCCTTTATACTTATTTCTCTAATTGTTGAAGAGGAGGGTTTACTATCGTATGAGATCGAACGTCTAAAGGTGGGACACATGGAGAAATCGAGGCTCTTGGTGTTTTAAAAGAAGTCAAGGAAGTATTCTTTCGATATATCTTCTTCTTCCTTATTTCTTAGTTTGTTGTTCGAGTTTGTTAAGAGTTTTTACAGAGAGGAAAGCGAGAGAGAGAGTTGAAAACGTTTGTAGAGTGAGAAAGCTCGGTTTAGAGCAACTGTTCTAGTAGATTCCGGAGATCTCTCCGGAGAGACGTAGGATCCTACCTAAGGATCTGAACTCGTAAAATCGCCTTGTGTTGTTTCGTTTCTTGTTCGATCTTTACAAACGAGAGAAAGTGAGTGAGAGAGTTTTTTTTTTGCATCGCGTTAGATCTAAGTTCTTATCGATCTGAGAAGCAACAAGTGGTATCAGAGCTTTTGGTTGGCGCTTTCTCGGCATAAATCTGGGTGGAAGATGACGGATACGAAGCTCAAGGTCGCAGTGTTCGACGGATCTGGTGATTTCTCTCTATGGAAAACGCGGATGTTTGCGCATCTTAGGATTCTTGGTTTGAATGATGTTCTGATGGTTCAAGAGACTTCAGCTCTGGAGTCGGAAAAGGAGGAGGCGGATCCAGCGGTAAAGAAGAAGCTGATCGAGGATGAAGAAGCAAGACTTTCTCGCAGTGAGAAAGCTATGGACATAATTTTCTTGAATGTCGGCGACAAGGTTCTGAGGAAGATCGATAAGTGTACATCAGCAGCGGAAGCATGGTCATTGCTTGAGCGATTGTATTTGGTGAAGTCTTTGCCAAATCGAGTGTATCTACTGAGATGCTCAAATTAAACCCTAGAGCTACTCTCTCAAATTAAGAGATCAATGTAGTACTTAGGGGTCGAATTCCACAAGGACTCAAGTTTACACAATAAATTATAGAGTTTTATAATTATGCTACACATATTAGTTTAAATAAAGAAAAGTAATGCAAAATAATAAATAAAAGCTGTGAAAATTCAATGGATCAAAAAGCTAGGCCTAGGGAATTTCTCAGGAAATTATAAATTATTAAATCAATAATTAAATAGGATTCAAGCAATTAAAGATCAGATCTAGAACTCTAAACTCTTCCGTAAAAAGTAAATCAGTTCTCACTGCAAATATTTTCTAAATTTAAAACCAGAAAATCCAAATCTCTTTGTAAAATTCAAGGTTAAAAATCAGCTTTAAAAACAGGTTTAGATTGTACACAAAATCACTTAGTCAAATCTCTTTGCAAAAACTAATTTTGCTCATCAAAAGGTTTTATCAGGAAAATCAATTATATTCACATATATCAATTTATTTTCCTAGGTTATTAATTCTAGGTGATCAGTCAAAAATTAATATGAAAAACAACCTATGATGAAGATCTAGATAGATAATGAATCCTAAATAAACAGATCTAATAATTCATAATAACCCTATGAAAAACCATGAACCTAACAAGCAAACTGCTCAGACATATTCAATGAAGAACAAAACATAATTCTGAATAATAAGCAATTATAATTTAAAGATTAAAAGGAAGTTTAAGAATTCTTCTCTACAAAGCAGTTCAGATCTCTCTCTCTCCAAAGCTTTCAAAATCTTACAGGGTTGCAGAAAAATAAAACTTGCTAGAAAATAACTTAATTGTTTGTAAAACCTAAAAACACTATTTATATGTCCTAAAACACGTCAGGGCTTGTGTTGCATTTATGGAGATCTTCGGTTAAATTTTGTAAAACTTCCAAACTTGGCTTCTCGCGTAGACACAACGGGGTGTCGACTGACACCAGGGTGGTGTTGATCGACACCATTACTCTGATTCGACTCCAAGTTCGTTTCTTCGGAATTATTGCTCCAAAAATAATCCAAATTGCTCCACTTTGCTCCATCCATGCCAAAATCCTAGATAACCTGTAAAGACTCAAAAACAACCTAGAAGCAAATCGAAAGACTCAAAAAGCACACTTATATCATGGTTAAAAACCGTAAAAACTATTATATATCATCTACAGCTTAAGGTGTACAATTACAAGATGCATGAGTCGAGGACGCTGGATGAGAACATTGATGAGTTTTTAAAGATGATCTCTGATTTGAGTAATCTTCAGATCCAGGTTCCGGATGAAGTTCAAGCGATCTTGATCCTGAGCTTTTTGAGACATTGAAGTATGGTCGAGATGGGATCAAGCATGAGGATGTTATTAGTGCTGCTAAATCTAAGGAACTGGAGATTCATGATGAGTAAGGTATTTCAAGCTCGATTGGGGAAGGTCTGTTTGTTCGAGGGAGACTTATCTCTGGAGGTCGTTCAGGTCAGTCGAATCAGAATAACAATAATGGATCAAGGTTGGATTCGAAAGATGGAAAGAAGGTATGTTGGATTTGCGGCAAGGAGGGCCATTTTAAGAGGCAGTTTTATAAGTGGCTAGAGAGGAACAAGAATCAGGCTCAACTAGGTGAGGCAGGGGAGTCGGCTTTGGTAAAGGATGATTCTCAAGATTTGGTAGGTTTGATAGCTGCAAAGGTTAATATGGGAGACGATAAGTCTGGTCAAGAGGAGTGGGTCATGAATACAGGCTGCTCTTTTCACATGACCCCGAGAAAGGAGTTTCTAATAGGCTTCAGGGAGTTAAACTCTGGTAAGGTTAGGATGGCTAATAACTCGTATGCCGCTGTGAAAGGAATAGGAGATGTTAAGTTCGAGAATGAGGATGGGAAGATGTTTGTTCTGCATGATGTTAGATATATGCCAGATATATCTAGAAACTTGATATCCATGGGTTTTCTTGAAGATAAAGGTTGTGAGTTTAGTGGCGGCAATGGAGTTTTTAAGGTTGTTAGAGGTTCAACGGCTGTTATGAAAGGAAAGAGAAGGTCTTCTTTGTACATTCTGCAAGGAAAGGCTTGTATGGTTGAAGCCTTGGCGTTAGTTTCTAGCAGCTCAGATCAGACTTTGTTGTGGCACAGCAGGATGGGACACGTTGGTCAGCAGGTGCTAAATATATTGGCTAAGAAGGGCTGTTTTGGGGATGACAGAGTGTCAGATGTCAAGTTTTGTGAAGATTGCATTATAGGAAAGGCTCACAGGACTAGCTTCGAGACAGCTCAGCATGTCACTAAGGGCAAGCTAGATTAGGTTCATTCGGATCTTTGGGGATCTCCCAATGTGCCACAGAGTTTAAGTGGTTGCCAATATTTTGGTAGTTTTACCGATGACTGGTCTCGGAAGGTTTGGGTGTACTTTCTAAAAACCAAAGATGAGGCATTCAACAAGTTTGTTGAGTGGAAAAAGATGGTGGAGGTTCAGACAGAAAGAAAGGTGAAAAGACTTAAGACCGATAATGGTTTGGAATTTTGCAACCGCAAGTTTGATGAATTTTGTAGACTCGAGGGAGTTTTGAGGCATAAGACGTGCACCTATACACCTCAGCAGAATGGTGTAGCAGAGAGGCTTAACACAACCATTATCAACAAGGTACGAAGTATGCTTAGTGAAAGTGGCTTAGATAAGAAATTTTGGGCTGTGGCGGCATCGACAGCAGTCTATTTGATCAATCTTTCCCCTTCTTCAGCCATTGAATTTTGGATACCAGAGGAGCTGTGGACATCTTTAGTTCCGAGTTTCTCTTCTCTGAAGAGATTTGGATGTGCCGTGTACGTACACTCGCCCGAGGGTAAGTTAGATCCTCGAGCTAAGAAGGGTATCTTTGTAGGATATCCTGATGGGGTAAAGGGTTTTCGAGTTTGGTTGCTGGATGAGGAGAAATGTACTATCAGTCGAAATGTGGTCTTCAGAGAGGACGTGATGTATAATGACGTCATGATGAGACCATCTCCAGGTATGCAGCAGAAAATATTTTGTCTACTAACAAAGTTTCTAGTTATGATTGTGAAGGTGACAACAAGGATATACATTACAAGGACCAAGGGGAGGCTGCGGACTCGACTGTTCAGGACACTGCAACATCAAGTGGGTATTTGCTAGCGAGAGACCGTGTGAGGAGGCAGACGAAGCCACCTGAGAAGTTGCAGGATTATGAGACTGATGATGGCGTGTTGGATAAGATGTGTGGAGGGTTGTCTGGTTTTGCCTACATGGTTACATAAGATGGTGGAACTCTAGAACCAAGATCTTTCCAGGAAGCGATGGCTGATTCAGACAGCGATAAGTGGTTGGGAACTTCTAATGAAGAGATGGATTCGTTGATCAATAATCAAACGTGGGAACTGATAGACAGAGTGGGGATGCAGAAGCCGATATGCTGTAAGTAGGTGTTTAAACGGAAGGCAGGTGATGTTGGTGTGGAAGGTCCGAGGTTTAAAGCCAGGTTGGTTACGAAAGGGTTTTCCCAGAAAGAGGGAATTGATTATCAGGAGATTTTTTCACCGGTTGTGAAGCATGTCTCGATAAGGTTTGTTCTTTCCATGGTGGTTCACTTTGATATGGAATTGCAGCAGATGGATGTCAAGACAGCTTTTTTGCACGGGCACTTGGATGAGACTATCTACATGGAGCAACCTGAAGGTTATGTCGACAGTGAGAATCCGGATAAGGTGTGTTTGCCTAATAGGTCTCTTTACGGTTTAACACAGTCTCCAAGACAATGGAACAATAGGTTTGATATCTTTATGCAAAGCAGTGGTTATACTCGGAGCAAGCATGATTGTTGTGTGTATTATAAGAAGCTTGTTGGTGGTGATTTCATCTACTTGCTGTTATATGTGGATGACATTCTTATAGCATCCAAGGATAAGAAGCAAGTGAAGGATCTTAAGGCTTTATTGAGTTCAAAGTTTGAAATAAAAGACCTTGGAGATGCTAGGAATATTCTTGGAATGGAGATCACTAGAGATCGAGAGAGAGGTACTTTACATGTTTCTCAAGAAGGATATTTGCAGAAGGTTTTGGGAAGCTTCAGAATGGATCAGGCAAAATCTACAAAGACTCCTTTAGGTGCTCATTTTAACTTGAAGGTAGCTACAGATACGGAAGCACAAGAACAGGCAAATGAGAATAAGAAGGTGCCTTATCAAAGTGCAGTTGGGAGTTTAATGTACTCTATGATTGGAACTCGACCAGACCTTGCACATGCTGTAGGGTTAGTATGCAGATTCATGAGTAAGCCATTGAAGGAACATTGGCAGGCAGTGAAGTGGATACTTAGATATATTTTTGGGTCGCTACATAGGAAGATTTGTTACAGAAAGGAAGGAGAGTTTGTGTTACGAGGTTTCTGTGATTCGGATTATGCTGCAGATAAGGATAGGAGAAGGTCAGTTACTGGGATGGTGTTTACCTTGGGAGGAAATACCATCAGTTGGAGATCGTCGTTGCAGAAGGTAGCGTCGCTTTCGTCGACCGAGGCTGAGTATATTGCTTTGACAGAGGCTGTAAAGGAAGCAGTGTGGCTCAGGGGATCTATGAAGGAGTTGGGCTTCAGTCAAGACTCAGTACCTATCTTTTGTGATTCAGAAAGTGAGATTTCTTTGGCTAAGAATGCGGTTTACCATGATAGAACGAATCACATTGATGTGAAGTTTCATTTTATCAGAGACTTGATTAGCAATGGAGTGGTACAAGTGGTGAAAATTGCGTCTGAATACAATCCAGCTGACATTTTCACGAAGGTTTTACCGGTGGGAAAGTTCCAAGAAGCTTTGGAACTTCTCAGAGTTACTAAGGATTAATAAGGAGCTGGAGCTCCTGCAACAGCTGAGTGGGTTTAGTCAGGAGATATGAAGTCAAGTAAGTTTTGTTTGGTGTTAACCAAAAGTGAACAAGAAGTGTTCAGGTACCGGAGAGGGAATCCAAGCAAAGCTAGCAAGAGGAGGTATAAAGGTCAAGGGGAGGTTTTGTGACTTGTGACCTTTATACTTAGTATTTCTCTAAGTGGTGAAGAGACTCTGGTTGAAGAGGAGGGTTTACTATCGTATGAGATCGAACGGCTAAAGGTGGGACACGTGGAGAAATCGAGGCTCTTGGTGTTTTAACATAAGTCAACGAAGTCTTCTTTCGATATATCTTCTTCTTCCTTATCTCTTAGTTTGTTGTTCAAGTTTGTTAACAGTTTTTACAGAGAGGGAAGAGAGAAAGGGTTGAAAAAGTTTGTAGAGTGAGAAAGCTTGGTTTAGAGCAACTGCTCTAGTGGATTCCGGAGATCTCTCAGGCGAGACGTAGGATCCTATCTAAGGATTTGAACTCGTATAATCGCCTTGCGTTGTTTCGTTTCTTGTTCGATCTTTACAAACGAGTGAAAGTGAGTGAGAGAGTTCTTTGTTCGCATCGCGTTAGATCTAAGTTCTTATCGGTCTGAGAAGCAACAATCCATATTCCATGTCTTGATCAGCTCTTTCTTAATGGTAACAAAACATTGCGGTGACGTATATAGGAGGAAGATTTCGTACTACACTGCTAGCTGTATTACGAATATCTATTAGTTTGTTTATTTTTTGAATCTAAGTAGAAAATGGTGTAACCATAGTCTCGACTTAAGCTGCCTGATTAAATACATATATAGCCTAGTCCGACAGAGAAATCTTGGCCCAGCTAATTTTTAGTTGGATCTTGACACCAAACTGAAAGGACCTTACTCAATCTGCTGTTCCAGTCTTGCATGTATTTCATTAATCAATAAACATCTTGTCTCCTATTCTCCTTTGATTGTCACGATTACATACTTGTCTCCTCAACATTTACAGAGGCTAATTAGTTGGTTTGACTTAAATGTGACCCAAACTCTCCTTTAAAGTTCAAAGCTTCCCGTTTCGGTTTGGTACCAAAACTTTTAAAGCTTCCCCGCTGGACCCAACATTGTTTATAAATAGGGTTTGCTTTCATCTTTCTTTTGATATTCTTCTCTTAGCTTTTGCAAAGAGTGAAGTAACATGTCTAGATATTTAAAAAAAAAAAATTAAAAAAATTAAAATCAAGACAGTATGTGGCACATAACGAAGGGAGTTTTTTTTTTTACCAAAGACAGGATATGGAAGAATATTTATAGGAATTGAAACAATAGAGTATTACAAGAATTTTTTTTAAAGTAATCTATATTATATTTCAACTAATGAACGATTACAAGATATGGTAGTTCGATTACCTCGCCATGGAGAAATCGTATTTCAACCAATGGACCGTTGCAATTGATTTTTCTGCCAAGAAGATGTTGAGAAGAGATCATTAGAGTTAGCTGATCAGTTCTTGATCACTGGGTAGCTCTGGTTTAGTTTCCTTATATCTGATTTAAGTTAAAGCATACTTTACTTGTGAATCAATCTAACTGAACCAGATTAACAGGTTATTATATGATTGGTAATTATGATAATGAATTAATGATAGTTGTTTTTGCTCTGATACTTGTGTTGGTAGTAGATATTATAATGACCTTTACTTTCTTGGTTTTTGTTCAGGACTCTGTCTGTTTTATTCTGGCTCTGTTTTGTGGTCGTGGTGAAAGGGGGTTTGAGTCCACGGAGCAACAAAGATAAATAGGATGGAGCAGCCTGTCATAGGTGGGAAAGGCGCTGATGAGTTCCGATCCGAGGTTAGAGTTCTAACTAAGGTTCATCACCGTAACCTTGTGATTCTTCATGGGTACTGCCTCGACAGAAACGAGAGGATGTTGGTTTACCAGTACTTGGCGCAACGGACGCTAAGCATACATCATTTTGACTGAAAGGACCAAGGATTGAGAAAACTCGCTTGGACAAGACGCCTCTCTATTGCGTTGGATGTCGCTAGAGGAGAAGAGTATATCCGTACGGACCGTACCTAGGCGCGTCAGAGTCAGAGCTACATTCACCTCCTAGAAGATATGCGCGCCAAAGTTTCTTATTTCGGTTTAGTCCGGTCTACATAAGAAGGCACATAATCAATCAGAACCAAATTTGTTGGAACATTCGGTTTTATCGCACCCGAATATTTAGTATCTAATATCACTTTTTCTGTGTAGAAAAATTTCTTCAAATGATTTTCTAACATCACAAAACTGAAAATACATTACATATAATTAAGTACTTCCAACCAATTTCACCAATAATATTTTTACAATTATGTAACATCTTACAAACAGTTTAATATAAAAAAATTAACAAAAAAAATAAGCAAAACATATGCAAAATATAAACAAAAAATAAGTAAAATATATGCAAAATATAAACAAAAAATAAGTAAAATAGTTTTATGTATGTTTTTTATAACAATTAAAGTAGACTCTTAGATGTCATACCATCTATTTTTTATTGTCACATAAGAGTTTGGTAGTTCATTAAAAATATATTTTTGTATAAAATTTTAATACATGTTTTCAAGTTTTATTTGGTTTTTCATCTTCCTTTCAAACATCTAATACATTATATAATACTTTACTAGTACAAATAAAGTATTAAGAGGTATCAAGTTGGATTTATATCTAATATTGTATAATTGTCTTTTATGTCTGTAACGTAGATTCTTAGTTAATTTTTAATTAATAATAGAATTAATAGACTTTATATATTAAAATTTGATAGAATGATACATTGCAAAAGATTATGAAACATATGCAAGCTTCTTAGATTGGATTTTGTGAAAACCTTACTTTATTATATAAGATATGTCTGATTTGTAACTAACATCTGAAAACTCTGTGATCGCAGGAAAGGACCACTATAAAGTTTGATGTGTAGAACTATGGAGTTATTCTAATGGAGCTGATAACCAGCCAAAATCTACAGATGAGACGACGACATCATTGAGGAAGTAGCTAAACACGCATGTCACTGCTGCACTAAGGAACCAGAGCAGAGGACAGAAATGACTCATGTTGTCTATGTCCTTTCGTCGCTTGTGGAGCAATGGGAATCCAATAATGAGCTCAAAGTCGGAAAGGACAAAGATATAGACAACATATCTCTTCAGGAACTTGTAAGGAGATGGATTTGGAGGCAAGTGACAGTTGTTTGAGTTGCGTTGGGTATTTTGTTAACTAGTTACTTATAGGGGTTGTATTGTATAAGATAACATATTCTAACAAAAATTAAAATACAAGGGAAAAAAGCCCAAAAAGTACCTTGTTTATTTTTTTAGACTTTTAATACATTGTATTTTGTTTTTATTGAAAGAATATTTACTTTTATATTAACATTTTTGAAGTATATTTGTGTTTCACACTTTTAGTTATACTAATTTAAAAAAATATTTACATAATTAACCCCTAAAATATTGCACAGAAAAAAAAATAACTAAAATATGACAACAAAATTGATTAGTTAAATAATATAATTTTAAAATTTTAGTTTTGATAAGATATTTTTAGATAAGGAGGAAAAATAAGCGGTTTAAAAACTAAGCATCAATCATAAAACTGAAATTGAATAAAAGATATTAAATTATCATTTGAAATCATATAATTTAATATCAAATTTAAAACTATAAGAAATTAAATCATTATTTATGTGAATATAAACCGTTTTCTCTCCCTGCGACAACAAAAGGCGATTGTTCACAACCAAAAGCTTTTAATATCTCCGGCAGGCGTCGGCCGTACTTCTCTCTGTCTCACTTTTCGTTTGTATCTTCTTAGTTTGTATTTGTTATATATATTCTCTCGGTGAAAAGAGGCAATCGATAACAACCTTCTTCAAAAACAACATCGACAGTTCTGCAACTCTATCCGGCACTTGATTATCCGAAGTTGGTATGGTTTCTCCTCACTTTCTTTTCTCAGTTATTGCTTTTCGTCTTTTCATTCAATATATCGATCGAACGGTCTAGTGTGATGATGAGAAATTGAGAACATACTTGCATCAAAAGGGTGCTTCACTGTTTTCCGGTGGATTTCATGTGGTTTCTTCCGTAATTACACCCTCTATGTTGGCTCTTGTTCTCGGATAGTAGTTCTAATTATCGGTGGTTCCAAATCAATTGTTGTTTTAGAGTTTTTTGGTCTTATTGGCCATGTGTTTAGTCATACTAACATCATATGTTAGTTGTACGATTGTTACCGAAAGTCGTCAGTATGATCTATTGTGGATGTATCAAAGATTAATACAAATCCACTCGGATTTGATATATAAGCAACGACCGACACGTAAACCACCATGGAAACAATATGTTAAAGAGGAGTGGAACACTAACAGCAGGAGAATCAGAAGACGGCATATACCATATCAATAGAAATGGGTATTAAGTACAACCAAGATCAATGACATCTCTTACGTTATAAGAGTTTCGATCAATCCAAAGATTATACGATGTAACAGATGAATCGCTACCTATGACTTTCAAATGCGTTACCACTATTTTATCAATAAAAAGAAGATGATTCCCAAACATAATAGTCACACCAGATTGACGACAATGACGAAGATGATTAAGTATCTGCTTTTTGCTTTTTCTTTACTCAAACTATTTGTTGTAATTGTAATCTCATTGATAATCATGTATACTTCTAGTTCATATTAAGAAAGTTTGTTAGATGTAAAAAAAAAAATTAAATCCTTAATTAGAAAAATGAAAAATTATGCTGTGGTATACTGAGGTTTAAATTATTTAACTACACATGTACTAATTAAATTTTAAAAAGCACAAAAAAAAAATCAAAATCATATATACCTTTAATATCAAACTAAACAACTATAAAAAAACTAAATTATTATATATATATTTTTTTTTAACAAAAACTAAATTATTATATATCAAAATTAAAAATAACTTCAGGGTGTACCCGCCGGTTGAATTCTAATATATATGGTTTTAAAAAGCCTATCCTCTTTTCTCTTTTTTACTATTATTTTTTAACACCCTATCTTTTTAATTGTTGGTTAAACTGAACCCGCCGCTTAACTACCATTAACGGACATGACGATATCAATAAGCGATGTTAAATTATAATCTCAGATGTTTGAAAATATATATGTTCTTTATAAATTTTAGACGTAAGATATTCACGTGGCTTAGTGGTACATGTATTTTGGTAAACCCGACACCAGGCTCGATTCCACCATCCGACTTCATAAAATTGAACTTAAAAAAAAAAATTAATGCATGGCACAATCATAATTATTATAGCCCAATCGCCTATAAGGAGATGACCAAGGACGAGACATGAGATTGTGAAGAGGAAGATCGAGAGTAATTCCCATATTTGTGAGATGTAGGGATTAAAAATCTGAAAATATTGAAATGCTACTATTGCATTGGACTTCCACTTGGATTTGTCATGGGCTTGATTCTCAAATTTTGTGTCTAAGGGTAAGCCAAAAATTTTTAAATCATAAGAGCAATGTTTGAAGGTTTGTCTACGCATACTGTGACTGCACTGATAGGATAATTTGGCAGGTATCATATTCGGAGGTATCGCGGTTCAGACCGGCCGACCCATAATACAATCAAGTGAAGCCATGGATTAGGGCATTAAAATATAGGGAACATATTTTAAAAAAAAATTTAAGGCTTTTTATGTTAAAAGAAATTATCTAAGCTTTTATATAATTCTTTTTTGCTGAGCTTTCTTTTTATTATATTTTATGGGCATTAAGTCTATTAATAAAATATTACTTAAGTATCTTGCTAAGAAAGTTTTTTGTTTAGTAAAATTTCTTAGCTTTTAAAATAAAAACCCTGAACAACTTTAATCGAAGATTTCTTTGAAGCAGCAAGTGATGATAGTTTGAAGAATTCATGTGTGAACTTGGAAACTGCTCTAAAAAATGGTATACATTCATATAGGGAAAAATGCCAAAAAAAAAACCCGAAGTTATTCTTATTTGGAAGTTTAATACTCAATGGTTTTGGATTGGAATAAAAATACACCAAATAATAAAAATGTGTCATTTAAAACCCGAAATAATTAGTGTTGTTATTTTTATACCCACGATTTTTCAACAAAATCAAAATTCCAATTTTATCCCGGTTATCTAAATAATTATTAATTTTTAATATAAAAACACTTGGTTTTCTGTTAAACATATTAAACCGAGACCCGGTTATCTACTTTTTTATCTCTTCTTTCTCAATTATTTCTCCTCTCTCACGACCATCCCATCTATTTATCTGTAAAACAAACCCCCCCTCAGTTAATTTCCGCAGCATCATCATGACACCGAGCAGATACTCGACAAGGCTCTCTCCCTTGTCCTCAAATGCTGTGCCAATGGTCGCGTCTTCACCATCATCCCCGCCGCCGCCTTCGGCAAGTTGTTCGCTCAGTTGGAGAACTCCACCGACGACGATTCCTGGCTCCTCCGCGGTCGGTAGGTTGCTGTTGTGAACCGAAGAAACGAGTTCCGATATACTCGATGGCAACCAAGACAAGGTAGGATTCTTTGGGTTCATGGACAGCTCCAACTCCAAGTCGACAAGCCGTTGAGACTCTCTCAAGCAATTCTTGAGAAGCCGGTTTGATATGGTTAACAGAAAACTAAGTGTTTTGATATTAAAAATCAATAATTAATTAGATAACCGAGGTAAAATTGGAATTTTTATTTTATTGAAAAATCGTGGGTATAAAAATAACAACACTAATTATTTCGGGTTTTAAATGACACGTTTTTATTATTTGGTGTATTTTTATTCCAACTCAAAACTATTGGGTATTAAACTTCCAAATAAAAATAACTTCGGATTTTTTTTTTTGCATTTTTTTCCGTTCATATATACGCAAAAATTTGAAGATTGTATTATATCTATAAAATAAGTAAACGCTCAATAAAGTTAAATCGTTTATATTGAATAAAACATATAGCATGTCTTTGCTAAAGCTTCTTGCTGGACTAAACCCAACGATGACGATACCGGTTATCAACATTGGACCGTTTTGTTCATCGAAGTTTTCACCAAACTATGAGAATTCACAAAACTCTCTGCCTCCTCTGGCTTGGAGAATTGCATTATAATCTTTTCATTGTAATACATGTAGACTCTATATTTCTATGGTACGTAAATATATAGTTTTGAGATAATACATGTTTATAGAAAAAGCCATATCATATTCCTTATAGTACAATTCTTCTGTACAAAATTTTATTAATTATTACAGAAGAATTTTATTAATTTTCTTAATTGATACTTAATAATTTAATTAATATTAAGTTTCCAATTTTATAAAATAATATTTTCTCCATACACAAATTTTCTAAACAATCGGCCAAATCAATAAACGAATTGATTTTTAATCTTGGAGGAGGATCCGTGGCCGAGATTTTTGATCACAACGCATTGATTTTCTCCTCAATAAGTTGCTTAATCGAATATTTTCTGCTTGAAAAAAGTTTGTTTCCTCAACCTAAGGGCATGTTTATAGGGGGATCAGGTGAGAGTGTTCTTAGAGGAGAAATATTGTAAAAATATTGTAAGATCAGGTCTTAAGAACTTTTGTTAAGAAGTTAGTTATTGGGAGAACAGGTATAAGATCTTAAGATTTAATAATATAATATTCTTATAGAAATTTAAAAATGTTTAATAAATACAAAGATTAATGTTTGATAAATAATTTAAGAATGTTTAAAACTATTTAATAATATAATGTTTATTAATATTCTTATTAAACATATTACAATTATAAAAATTTATAAAATAACATTTTAATTGCAAACTTATAAAACTTTTATTAAAATTAAAAAAAACAAACATATTACTTAATTAATTAAAGAAGACAAACATTTTATTTAATTAATACAAATGACCAAATTTATTCCAAATATTCTCAATCAAATCCTCCTTTAATTTGCGATGTGCTTGTTTATCATGAACTAATGAATGGCCATCACCTAAACCTTCAAGATTTGAAGACATAGTTACTGAAAATGTAAGATCTGGAGTAGTTCCAGTTTCATCTTCTTGTTGGAATTCTTGTTCGTCATAGAGTGTGTCTGAATCTCGTTCATCTTCGACAATCATATTATGCAGTATGAGACATGCTCTCATTATATATGCAATTTTACCCTTTGACCATAAAAGAGTTGGATTTTTAATCATGGCGAATCTAGATTGCAAGACTCCAAATGCACGCTCAACATCTTTTCGAGCACCTTCTTGTTTTTGTGCAAATAAACGATGTTTCGGATGTTGTGGTTGTGGGATGGATTTAACAAATGTCGCCCACTCCGGGTAAATACCATCCGTCAGATAGTAAGCCAAATTATACTCATTTCCGTTGACATAGTACGTAACTTCGGGAGCTCGACCGTAAATAATGTCATTAAATACTGGTGACTGATCAAGGACATTTAAATCGTTACAAGTACATGGAGCTCCAAAAACTGCGTGCCATATCCAGAGATCTTGTGAAGCTACTGCCTCCAAAACAATTGTTGGCTTATCGGTGCTCTTGAATACATTCCTTTCCAAGCGGTTGGGCAATTTTTCCACTGCCAGTGCATACAGTCAATGCTTCCAACCATCCCGGGAAAACCCCTCTGTTCTCCATAAAATAGTAGCCTTTGAAGATCCTCTGGTGTTGGTCGGCGTAGGTATTCAGTGCCAAACAAGTCAACTATCCCGACGACAAAATTTTCCAAACATTTACGAGCAGTACAAGCAGCAAGACGTATGTATTCGTCAACCGAGTCCGTCGCAGTCCCATATGCTAAAAGTCGAATTGCTGCAGTACATTGTTGTAGGGGTGATAGACCATTCCGGAAGGTTGCATCCTTTTTTGACTTAAAATATGGAACTTCTTCACTGAGACGATTCACAATAAGCAAGAACAACGGCTTGTTCATTCGAAACCGTCGCCGGAAGTGGTGAGCATTGTAAGTCGGATTATCAGAAAAATAATCGTTCCACAAACGTTCATGCCCTTCTTCTCGATTTCTATCAATATATTCACGTGGTTTCCTTTCCACAGAAATTTCCTCTTCAACAGCTTCAAATTGGTTACTAAATTGCTCTTGAAAGTATTGGTTTAAACTATCATTATTGGGATCATAATGATAGTAAAATTTGTTGGAAGAAGATGCCATAGCAATGAAGAAAAGAAAGAAATATTTGAGTTTGGTGAGAGAAGAAAATGTTTGTGTTTGATGAAAGAAATAAATATTTGAGTTTGGTGAGAGAAGAAAATGTTTGTGTTTTGTTTATAGAAACAAATGTTTGTTTTGTTGAGAGAAATGTTTGTTTTTGATCTTGTGAAACCTTGTGCTCTTGTCATATATATAGAGTGATCAAAGTATATAGAGTGATCAAAGGCAAATTCCAACCTAAACATCACGGGTTCACGACAGAGTACATCACGGGTTCACCAAACTAAACATATCAACCTAGCCTAAACAAAATTCCAAACAAAACATCACGGGTTCATAACACCAAAAGAAACAACAACAACCAACATCACGGGTTGCAACACCAAAAGAAACAACAACAACCAAACATCTTTTCAAGACCATACGAAAGCAACAACAACCCAATTATCCAACACAATAATTTACTTGAGCTGGTTCACTTTGTCCGTCAGCTGGATCACTCGGTCCTTGAGCTGGATCACTTGATCTTTGAGCTGGATCACAAGTACCTTGAGCTGGATCATTTGGTCGTTGAGCTGGATCACTTGGTCCTTGAGTTGGATCACTTCGTCCTTGGGTTGAGCATCACGGTTCGACAGACTAGGTAGTGGTTCAACTTCACGGTTCGACAGACTATGTAGTGGTCCAATCTCGCTTGATGGTTGCGGTTCATAGTAACAGGTCTCAGCCTCATCTTCTGTATCGGAACTATAGTTTAAGGGGCTGTTTATGCCCTCGTCATAGTCAGAGAACATGTCTTCCTCAACCTGAAACCAAAACATATACATTCGACATGAGATTATAAACCAAAACAAACCAAAGCATTCGACATTCATTAGAAACCGAAACATATATTTAAGTTTCTGAAAACACATAAACATATATAACCCGAGTTAAACATAAACATAAGCAAATTCATTAAACACATAAACAAGAGTTAAAAAATAAACATAAACATAAACATCAAATAAACATAAGCCGATTCATTAAAAACATCAAATAAAACTAAACTTCAGAGAGTGTTTCCATAAACATAAACAAGCATAAACCCTAAAGCTAAAACAGTTCAGCCATTAGCTTCTTCTTTAGAGCTTTTTCATCTTCATCTAGCGTTTCTTTCTTGGCAATGAGAGTGTCAAGAATGGACATCTTTTGAAGTTCTTTCATGCCCTCTAAGTCCTTCTTTTTGATCTCCCACATTTGACTAAACTCTGTCGTTGGTGCAGCCTTCTCTTTACCTTTGTTCCTTGATTTTTTCATTGCCTTTATTCCAGCAGGCCTGCTCTCGTGCTCACCCACAACAGAACCTGAAGATGGTGCAGCCTCATCCGCTTTTCTTTTCGAAGAGGTGGTTGTCTTTAGAGTGGGGTTCATAGGCTCTAAATTAATCCATTTCTGTTCATAGCGAAGCACATTCCAAGCATACTCCAAACCAAACTTCTTCTTGTACAGCTTCGTGTATAGTTGGTGAGCATTCTGCAGAATATCCACATCATTCATCCCACTAGCTTTCTCACCCTTTGCCTCTGCGTATGCTCCACAGAACTTACTGACTTCCCTGCTGATTTTTTGCCATCGTTGTCTACAATGATTAGGGAGCCTTGGTTCACCACCACCAAGGACATGATCACTTGTTGCATAATAATCACCAATGCGCTTCCAGAAGGACCCATACGGTTGATCATTCCCAACAATCCCATCATTCGATGTGTTTAACCAGGCGCTTATTAGGACTAAGTCATCTTGTGCGGACCATATCCTTCTCTCCCTACGCTGTTCTGCTGTCTCTTCTGTTTGACTAAGAGGTTGACTCGGGTGTGAACTAGTTTGTGAACTAAAAGAAGGGATTTGAGAGGAACCAAGGTTTACATTGGGAGCAAAGCTGTCGTATGGGAAGTTTAGAAGACTAAAGTAGGATTGAGACTGACTATTAGGAATATTATTTGATTCCATAGAAAGCAGATTTAGAACGGAAGAAGGTGTGGAAGAGAGATTATTGGAAAGTCCTAATAGATTGGTAAGAAAGAAGGAAATGAGATTGGATAATATAGAGAAGTTAAGAAGATCATTTAATTCAAAGTTTTGTGTTGTTAGAGAATTTTAATTCTAAATAACCATTACCTACTTCAGTCAAATCAGAAGTAAATAAAGGACATTTAGTGTTTTAAATAATAGACCATCGCAATCACAAAAAAAAACTAACATAGACCATCGCATTTTACAACTATAGTCTACACTATCACAACTAAACAACAAACATAGACCATCGCAATCACCATCACAATAACCAAGCAAACAACACTTTACGCGTAATCAGTTACTACACAACTAAATTTCAGTTTCGTTACAATCACAACTAAAGTTCAGTTTTGTTTACGCGTAACCAATGAGGGGAGAGAAAGAGATATCGAGTACACCAGAAAAATAGAGAGAGAGACGTTATGTGGGTATTGTTGTAAATGTTTGGTCAGAGTATATATTTAGAGAGTGACGTTAGCCAAAGAAATGAGGAGAAGGTGTGTGAGAACGAGAAAGAAAAGTGAACGAGAACGAGAAAGGGACTTTGGCCAAAGGAAATCATCCTATCAGTTACATAATCAACTACCTTAAATGGAATTTATGTGTAAATGAGCATGAAAAGTGAACCAGTTTTTGAAGTTAACAAACCATTCAACTTAGACACAAACAAACATTTTTTTGAGACCATTTTTTCAAACTAGTTAACCTTTTACTTGCGAGTAAGGAACTTAGACACAAACAAACAAACGACCAAACCATTTTTTGAAGTTAACAAACAAACGAATCATAATAAGCTACAAACCATTACTCAGACACAAACAAACCATTTGAATTACCTTTCACTTGCGAGTAAGGAATGTTGTTGATGGTGGTCCGATTTATTTTGCCCTCCTTAACCTCACCTACATGCCTCATAAAAAAACCAAAAACAAGAGTTAAAACAGAGGAGACAGAGGACAAAAACGATTACAATTCACTCATACAAATCTATTAGGGTTTATTTTCAATACAACACATGAAAGGCATAAAATCGAAACCCTAAATCGAAACCCTAAATCGAAACCCTCAATCAAAACCCTCAATCGAAACCCTAAATCAAAACCCTAAATGGAAACCCTAAATCAAAACCCTAAATCGAAACCGTAAATCGACACCTAATTCAGAGATGAGATTAGGTTTAAATCGCCGGAGCTTACCTTGTCTATAAAGCCGGAGGAGACAGAGGAGATAGAGGAGACAGAGAAGACGAGGAGGCGAAGAGATCGGTTGACTTGGCGAGACAAAGGAGACAATGGAGACGACGAGATCGGTGGACACGAGGAGACGAGGAGAAGAACAGACGAAGAGATCGGTTGAATTGGTGTTTTAATGGCCGAAACACACCGGAATTGGAGACAAGGTGAGAAATCTCTCGGCGTTTCGCCTTTTGGGAGAGAAGAAGAAGAAAACCCGACTTCGAGAATGAAAAAATGAAAATGAAACGAAGGAAAAAAATTGATTTGGGAAAAAAATTCTCTTCCAATCAGATTGAGACACATCTCCGAAGATTAGGCCCAAGAACTGATCCCAAATAAGATCAGAAGGCCTGATCTAAAGGCCACTATTCATTAAATCAGATTTTTTAAAGCCCTAAGATCACACCCCCAGTTATCCCGATAAACATGGCCTAATGTTCACCCTATAAATACTATACACATAAACCCATATTATATATCAGCAATCAAAATTACATAACCCATAAAAAAACCCTTAAACACTCTTTCGTTCTTGATTTTTAGATCTGACTCTAAATCTTGGAAATTTTTATAAGAAAAAAGATAATTATAGAGAAACAATGGAGGGGGAAAAATCTTGTGATGGTTTTCAATTAAGTTCTCACATATAAGGTTTTCTTATACAGTTAAGTAAATCTTGTTTATTTTACTTAATCAAAAAAAAAAAAACATATTGTTTATTTTATGTTTGATGCTTTTAGTTTCACAAAAATTTTGGTTTGTATAAAATATATGTTCATGAACATGACAAGATGAATCAAAACAAAAATAGAGAAGTCTTAGTTTTCGTCTTTTCTACTTTTTTTTTTTTTGTTTTTTCGTAATTCTTTTTTGTTTTTGAATTTAATGTTAAATTATATTCAAAGAAAAAATAAATGTTTTACAGCTTTTTTAGAAACTGTGCTTTAAGTCATTTTGTTTGAGAAATCAAAAAACTTTTAGTATAATCTTGCTGCGAACCACGCCTGAATGTGGGTGCCCTCCTTGTCCAAAATGGTACTCAACCTGTTCCGAACATTTTTATCGATCAGCTTCACCAGCTTTTCCACAGATGATTGTGGTTCTCCATGGCGCCTATCATTTCTCTCCCTCCAAATAGAGTGGATGGTGTTCTGAAAAGTATAACCCAGAAGGAATATTATTGTCTTATCCAGAGCGTTCCCTAGAAGGAGAATCAACACCTGCTTCCAATCGTTTGTATACTTGTCCCAAATTGCTGTGGATTTGTTGTGAGAAAAGGCAGTGAAATAACAAGTGCTCCATTGTTTCCAGTAGATGATTACAAAATAACACAATTTGAATGTGCAGTTGCTGTCCATTTGATCATTCGGTCCCTGTTGCAAGTCTATTTTTAACCATCAACCATGTGATGAAAGCATACCTTGGTTTTTTTTTAATTAATGCAATTTATATTCAATTATTTTATATTTTTTGATAATAACTATAATTCTATGAAGTGACCTTAGTGCAGTGGCAAGAGGTAAGTCTATTTGTAGAAGGCACCATCACACCCGGGATCGAGTCCCGGTTCTTACGAATGTAGGAATTTGGCTTATGGGCCGGCCAGTTGTGGCCCAATGTTTGACAAAAAAAAAAACTATAATTATTTATCTATATTAAAAATACATTTTGTTTTTTTGACAATAAGAAACATATCTAATTAAAAAAAAAATCGGTAATTATACTTAAATCTTTTATTGATATAATTTCTTAGTTTCCAAATTAGACAATTTATAACAAAAAATAGTTAATATGATAGCTAAAATCTCGAAATTAAAGCAAAATGATAACATGATTATGAATATAATTATTTTAGAGAATCTAATTATTTTAGAAAATTCTATAAAAATCTAAATTTTTTCCTATAATTTTGTTTAATGTCATATCTTCCTATAATACTGAATTCAGATTTTTTTTTTTTTAATTATGATAGTCTCATGATAACCAAGTGGTTTTTTATGCCTGATTGGTAGTCTTTAGCCACATGGTCCTCCTTAACAAAAAAAGTTATATTAATTGAAGAAAAAAATGTGATTTTGAGAAGAGAATTCTTTATAGGTAATAAACTTTGAACAATACTTGGATTCACCCTTAGGGGTGAACCTCTTCATGCACCCTCTTATAGAATAAAGAAATAAAATCTGTATACATTATTATAAAATTAAAAACTTAAACCGCTCTTTTATAAATCCAAACTGATATATAATTTCATTCTAAATTGTAAAATCTAAACCCTAACCATCTCATTGGTAAACCCAAACCGATATATAATTTCGTTCTAATTGTAAAATCTAAACCCTAGCCATCTCATTTGTGAACCCAAACCAACATATAATTTCGTTCTAATTGTAAAATCTAAACCCTAACTATCTCATTTGTAAACCTAAACCGATATATAATTTCTTTCTAATTGTAAAATCTAAACCCGAACCACCTTATTTGTAAACCCAAACCAACATATAATTTCATTTTAATGTAAAATCTAAACCCTAACCACTTTATTTGTAAACTCAAACCGACATATAATTTCGTTTTAATTGTAAAATCTAAACTCTAATTCTCATTTATAAAATCAAACCGATATATAAAAGTGTAAACCAAACCAACATTTAACTTTCCTTAAATAATAGTATACATAATTTGTTTCCTTAATTTGTTTGGTTTTTTAATTTAATTTTGATTTATTTTTAAAATGAAATATTAAATTGAACATTTTGATTTGTTGAGAGAAGAGTGAGTGAATACAAAGGTTCACCCCTAGGGGTGAACCTAAGTGTTTTTCATAAACTTTCCATACAATTTAGATTGTTTGTAGAAACTAAGTATTTTGCATAAATTCAGTTAAATGTTATAGGAGCAAATGCCATTAGTTTCGGTATAATTGTTCTACATAAATTCTGGATTTAAAGTATTACTTAAAAAAACTAACTGTATGATTTTAAAAGGTAACAAACATATTTACCATTCAATTTGATATCTTATTCAAGGAATAATAATAAAATATAAAAGATATTGCTTTCTCATAGATTTATTTTTGTTTTTATTATGTATTTAAAACTAATTTTTACTTACACGGGTTTCCTATGATGAGTTTTTGCGGATTAAATTTTTTTGAATGTGTTGTATGACCCACCTAGCATGGCGGGTTTGGACTATAGAACTAACACTAAAACTATTAGTTTATCTCATATATACTATAGATTTGTAATCATAGTTTTGAAAATTAACTTATAAATTATTTATCATATGAACTACAAAATATTACATATACTATAACACATTCTTAATATTTCAAAAAAAAAATTAAATAAACATAAAAATATACACTAACATACTATATAGGCATATACCTCTGTTTAATTCTAAAGAACAAAACAAATCTAGAGTTTTATATTCTATCTAATAACAAATTTAATGTAATTAGGTTATAAACTTTATAAAACGTTAAAAGAAGAAAAAAAATTCTAAACAAAATTCTAAATTAATTTGATAAAAATTAGTTAATTGAGAATTTAAAAACTAAATAAATTAAAAATTATTATTTAAAATACAATAATTTATAATTTAGTCCCGCGGCGTGGTATACCGCGAATGAAATTCTAGTTGTTATAAATTTTTTGAGCTATTATTATTTGAATATATGTCAAAATTTTATCAATCATTAGCCATTATTGGTGGTGGCATATATAAATTTAGGGATGCTACTATTGCATTGGGCTTCCACTTGGACTTATCATGGGCTGATATTTTAAGTTTGGTGTCCAATTTGCTTCAGTTAGTTCATATCAAATCCTTTATCCTATAAATCACAAGTCACATAGCCAATAATATTCTGTCACATAGATTTTACTTTTGCAAAAAATTAATTAATAAAAAAAAAAGCTTAAGCAGAAAAGTTGAGTTTCTTCCAACTATTCATTTGCCCACTATACCACAATCTTTTCAGTTTCAGTCTATATAACTAACCACTACTCCACGATGTTCTATTCCATTAACCATTTTCATCTCCTATATAAAGGTCAAATTATTTGTCTCAAAACTACTAGATATTTACTCCTATTTAAAACAAATGTTCTCATTGTAGCTTCACAGCCTTCACTGAAATTTGAAAGATGGCCTACGAGTAAGACACCAGTCACACACTATCTTTTTGTTCTAATTCAGTGTAATTTATTATTATATTCCTATCATATTGTATTTAGATTAGGAATTTTAGTCTTTATAAGAGATCTGTAATTCTTTATGCATACTAAATATGTAGTAGTTAATGGCTAAATTTAATTCCATGGCAGGTTTTTAATGAAAAAAAAAAAAAAAAAAAAAAGCTCGTTATTTGGCCTCCAGCCAATATACTCTGTGAAATCCGCGAACCAAAATGGGTATTTGGGGAGTGGATGTCGATCGACACCAAAAAGAGTGTCGATCGACACCAATGAATATTGGTTTGACCAGATTGTTTTGAATTGTCGTTTTGTTTAGTTTGGTTCAATTGTTGTTCCTAACCGATGTACATAAGAGAAAACTTGACCTAGGTCGTGAGAGGAGTTGTCTTGGCCGTCCTAAAGAGAAAAGAGAGAAGAGAGAGTGTTCTTGTGGGGATTTGCAGATTCTAAGCTATTTTGGTGTGATATGTTCCTGTGGAGTTGAGATTATGTGCTAGGAACAAAGGAGAAGACTTCTAAGGGTTGGATTCGTCGTTATTTGGTCAGAATCTTCCTGCAAAAGAGGTGAGTGCATGACCATGGCTGATCTAAGCCTGAGATCTCTTATGTTTTGCTTGTTTGGTGTTGTTTTGGTGTCTTTCTTGTTGGATGTGATTGCTTTAAGGTCACTAATGGTTCATGTGACGTTTGGGTGAGTTCTGGATGGATTGGAGATGGATTGGAAGGGAGATTCGACGACCGACTTCGTGCAGAACGCGACTGCAGAGTCTGTGTCGATCAACACCAGGTTGGTGTCGGTCGACACCATGTCTGGGCCAGTGTTCCAGCAGTGAAAGAGTCGGTTGAGTAGAGTGTGACAGCTGAGGGTGTCGGCGAGTCGCAGGACTTCCAGGAGGGGTCCATGAGTGTGGCAGGTGGTGGTACTTATAGGACCGTAGGCGCTGAGGGGGTCAGTGCGCGCAGTGTCGGTGCTCGAGTGGCCGGTGGTGCTAGGGTCCCGGGTGTGGGAATCCCAGCAGGTGGAGCCCCTGTAGGAGGTGTGGACCTGGCGGGCATGTTGACACAGCTGTTGGAGCGGATACCAGAAGTGGGTCCGGCTCAGGCTCAGGTAGTGCCACCAGTGGTGGCGGAGGAGCTGAAGCCAGTGGCTGCGGATGTGAGAGCTCATGCTCGTTATTTGTCTATGCTGAAGGAGATTCATAATCTTGATACTGCGCGGTTTTAGGGTGGTACGGATCCTACTGCTGAGGATGCATGGAGGATGATTGTGGAACGTATCTTCCATACCCTGAGATGTCCTGAGGAGTTTTGGGTGGACATAGGGGTCCACAATTTGATTGGTGATGCACAGGTGTGGTGGAGATCAGTGTCTGCTAGGAGAGTGCAGAGGGAGATGACTTGGACTGACTTTGTGGAGGAGTTCAACCGCAAGTATTTTCCGAGAGAAGCGTTAGACCGATTGGAGGTACATTTTCTTCAGCTATCTGAGGGGACTCGGTCAGTGCGGGAGCTGGACTTAGAGTTTAGTCGACTGCTGTCTTATGGGGGTCGGGCGATGGAGTCCGAGGTGGCTCAGATCAGGAGGTTCATGAGGGTGCTTCGTGAAGACTTGAGGGTCTACTGTAGAGGGAGGAGTTTCGCTACGAGGGCGAAGCTGGTGGAGACTGCAGCTGAGATAGAGGATGACTTGAGGTCACAGGTAGTGGTGGTCATTCCAGCGGTTCAGACAGAGGAGACTTTGGAGCAGAACATTCCGAGCAAGGGTAACAGGTCCGAGCAAAGGCATAAGAGGAAGCGGGAGGACACGTCGGTGACAAACTAAGGCGGTCAGAGATGTTATGGGTGCGGGAGCACGGATCGTAGGTTGGCAAGGTTTCCCAAGAGGAGCGGGACGCAAGGGAACATTCGAGTGTGCTTCTACTGCAAGGAGGTGGGACATACCAGACCTCAGTGTCCAAGGTTGCAGCAGTTGACAGTGGGAGTAGTGCAGCCGAAGGAAGGGTCGGGCACCAGTCCCGGAATTTAGTTGGTTTCTGTGGCTTTTTATTTTTAGTTATGTATTTTTGTTTGGAGTTGTAAACGATTATTGCACTTGCGGTTTTAATAAATATGGATTTCTTGGTTTTTTTGTTATTGTGGATCTTGTGGAAAAGGTAATCGCTTGGGTGTTCTATAATTGGAAAGTTTCCCTAAATAGAAAGTTGCTAGATATGGAAAGAGTTTAGGGAGCTAGAGTTTTGCTATTTATGGAAAGTGTCGTTGGAAAAAAAATCCAGTAAAGGAAAGTTTCCATAAATATGAGGTTCTATGAATGGTTAGGACTTGTCTATTTTGAAAAGTAGGGTGAAATGCCTGGAGTGGCGGGAATGTTCGGGGTTGACCTGAAGAGTGGTCATAGATGAGATGATTAGTTCTCAAGGACTTTTGATTGGTGAGGTCACGGTGCTAAGAGAGTAGCGGATTCAAAAAAAAAAAAAATGGGAAGCTTTAGGAATAGTTAAACCTTGCCTATTTATGGAAAGTGCGTTTGCAAATAAATGGAGAGTTCTATGAATAGTTAGAACTTGTCTATCTTGGAAAGGGGCATGTGTAGACATCCAAATGGTTGAGATGTTTTAGAGTTGGCCTGAGGAGTGGTCATGGTGGGGTGATATTCCGGTGAGGGAATATGGTGGTTGGTAGGACATTGCAATGTTTTACGCGAACCACGGGAGGTAGTTTCGGTCGTGAGATGCTTATAGACGTTAAGACTTGTTTGTTCATGAGGAGATGATTAGTGCCTGAGGAGATGATTAGTTCTCCTGAGGGGATGATTAGTTCTCCTAGTGCACCGCGGGCTTGACGGGTTGCGACCCTGAGAGCGGCAGAGGAGATGATTAGTTCTCCTGGGGGATAATTAGTTTCCCAAAGGGGATGAGTAGTTCCCCTGGTACCGAGATCGCGAGGGTGACGATCAGAGAGTGAGACGGTATGGCTCGAGGACGACGGTCTGAGACAAATTGAAACTAGTAATTTTGTATGAAAGGTGAAAGATGGATCAAATAAGAAACCTCTCCTAAGACTTGAAAACCAAAAGAGAAAATGGTGAAAGAGAAAAGAAGAAGTTAAAGGGTAGCACTAGGATCTTTTGGGTTTAGATTGCTAGGATAAACACTTTGGGTACCTTTGGGTAGACAAGGTTTTATTCTTGTATGTGTCTAGGTGCTCTTACCTTTAACATTCTTCTAAAGCTCAATCCATTTTTTATGAGAGAACCTTGATATTGATAAGCCCCACTCTAAAAAGAGACCATCATTGTCTCAAATCCTTTACCTCCAAGCCAAATGAGTTTAAGCATTGCATAGAATTGATTCATGTTCTTGATTAATGAATGTTAAAGGAAATGGTTGATTTGAATGCATGTGGATATCTAAGGCTCAAATCAGTAAAGGTTGTGACATGCTTGTCTAAAGTCTTTAAGTACAGCTCATTCAACTTGCATCATAGTATTAGTAACTTGGACATTGATTCTAGATGGTCTATTTGCAAGCTTTAGGAGCTGAGATCCCACTTTCAAACCTCACCTACCTTCTTATGTCTTGCTTATTTGCTTGAGGGCAAGCAAAGACTAAGTTTGGGGGTGTTGATGTTCATATATTTTACCCTGTTTTCCCTTAGTATATTCACATCTTTGCATCTTTTGCTATCCATTTTCACCATTATTGCATAGCTTTAGGACTAATCATGCATTAGAGTTTAGTTGCATTGCATTTGCATCTTTTCATGCATAAACAGGTGATTTTGAAGCTTAAGGAGCATGGAAGCAATGCTGAGGAAGAAGTGAAGCAATCAGGAAGGGAAAGCAAGAGAGTTGAGGCTGAAATAACAAGGTCCGGAGTCCAACTCGACCGCACACTCGACCAGACACTCGACCGTGTGCTGAGGAGGACTCGACCGAGTGGAGAATGCACGAGAGAAGCCAGCTCGACCTGCCACTTGACCGAGCACAGGTCGAGTTGACCGAGCTGTTGACTATTTTGTCTTTTAGCATTTTTAGGGCTTCCACTCCCCTCCTATATAAAGCCTTGTACCTGCAGCCACAAAAAGGAGTCAGCTTTTTAGATATTCTCTAAACCTAGTATTTACCCTTTTTGGGATTTATTCTTTTTGCTTTTGTATTTCCTAGATCTTGTACTTGAAAAAGACTAAATTCTTCAATATTGTTAGTTTAATAACTTTCTTAATATTGAGAATCCAAGTTTCATTTCTTTTTCAATATTGTAGATCTTTGTTTCATCTTTCTAATGATGCAAGTTTCAATCTTTTCTGGGTTTATGATTTTGATGTTCATCATGTGTTCTTGTGAGTAGTAGCTTAGGATCTTGAGGATGGGTTAGGCTGGGCTGTGAATGAGGTTTGCTTGGCTTGATTAAGCTTGATTGTTGTAGATCTCTTCTAGGGTAGATGTTCTTAATGCTGATCCTATATCTGAGAGGGTAGGATCTGATTTCAAGCATCTTAGCATCACACCAATGTTTAAGAGGCATAGATAAGGCTAGATCTAGAGCTTACCATCTTGCTTGCTAAGAGATTAGAGGTTTTGTTTGGTATGACACATATTTCTTACTGCCTGCTTGTGTAGATTATTTACTATGTGAGAGCAAGTCTAGAAATGCATAGGTTTGATTGTTTCTTGACCATGAGAGTGGGAGAAGCTTGTCTTAGATACATATGTCTAGAGATTAGCTCATGTTGTTTGAGATTTGTTGATCAAGTTAGTTAGCCTCAATCATTAGTCCAGCCCATGAATCCCTCCTCGAGTCCTTCCTTGTTTATTGATTTTACAGTTTTAATCCTGTTGCTTGATTGTAGTTTGATTCGTCTTTGCATTACTCTGTTTTTATTGCATTGCTCTGTTTCTGCGTTTAGTCTAGCTCGACCACTCACTCGACCTACACTCGGTCGAGTGCTGGCTCGAGTTCATCCCCAGAACTCTTGTTTATGCTTTGTGATTGTCTTGTTTCATTCTATTTGCATTCCTGCTGCATTTATTTAGTATCTTGTTCATTACTTCTCTTGCTTTAGTTCATTAGCATAGTTCATACTTCTGTTGTTTGCATCATTACTGTCATAATCATCTTGTTTCATTTGCATTTAGTTCATAGTTCTTATAGTTTACTTTCTGCATTTTCATCATAGGATTGTTAGTGACAAACATCCTTTACATCTGGCTTAAATTAGATCTTTATGCATGTCTTAACTGTTCACAAACACTCAAATTGGATTGACACCTCTTATACTGCAACTGCATAAGGGGAATTGAAACACCTTACCATCCATCTTTCACCTTCCATACAAAATTACTAGTTTCAATTTGGCGCCGTTGCCTATTTGAGTGTGTTTTTGTGACAATTAGGATCCATAAAAGTCTAAGATTAAGTTCTATTATCAACTTGTTCACTACTGATCTTGTTTCTTCTTCTGCTTGTTTGTGATTGAGTTTCAGGTACTAGCTCGACCATCAACTCAACCACCACTCGACCGAGTGTGTGCTCGAGCACCTGATCGAGTCAGAAGCCGGATTCAAATAGACTTCACATCTCAGTCGACTCGACCTTCCACTCGTGCATGTGCTCGACCGAGTGCCTGTTCGAGTCAGTCATCATGTTTCACAACAGTATGTTCGATTCTGTACCATGGCAACATCAACCAGGATTCCAGGCTCAATGGTGTCACACACCAGTGTTTCAAACTTCACAAGCCCAAGAACCTGACTTAAGAGCTATGATGCAGCAACTTTTACTTGGGCAAGCAACTGAGCAAATTGAGGTAGCAAAGCAGTTTGCTGAGCTGAACCAAACGTTGAATTCCTATTCTAGTGACCTAAACTCCTAGGTCAAGTACATGGAGAGCTCCATTGCTCCTACTTCAGCTCCTAAGCCAAACCAACTTCTTGAAGAAGCTATTCCAAACCCAGGGGAATTTACAGCTAAAGCTGTTAACCTCTATGAAGATGCTGTCACTGAGGACAGTGAGGTTCAAGGTGGGGAGGATTGGTCATTTCTTGAAGTTAAGAGTGAAGTTTGTGCAAAGCAGATTGAATCCGGTAGTGCACTCGACCAGGTGCTCGAACCAGCACTCGACCGAGTGCCTGATCAAGTGGTCGATCGAGCCAAGGATACAGAAGCTGTCAAGCCTACTAAGTACATTCCTCCAGCTTACAAACCACCTCTACCATTTCCAGGACGTTTCAAGGCACAAAAGATAAGGGAACTCAGGGAAATTATTGAGAAAAGGGAAAAGTTGGCTTTGCAACAAGAGAAGGAGTTAGCTTTACAACAACAAGAAGTCATTGAGAAGGAAGAAGTGATGGCTTTGAAGGAAGAAGTTGTGATTGAAAGAAAGGAATTAATGGCCATACAACAGGAGGTTGTCATTGAGAAGAAGGAGGAAGTAATGGCTATACAAGAGATTACCATTGCTTACAAGGAAGAGGAGAGAGGCCTGACTTGAGCAAATTTGTTCAGAATCCTTCCTACAAGGACATGCTGCTTGAATTATCCAAGATGAAAGCTCAGGAACAAGACATGAAGGACTTAAGAGAGATTGGGGAAGCTGTTATACCAACAAAACTTGAAGACCCTGGATCATTTGATCTACCTTGCTCCATTAGTTACATGCACTTCAACAAATGCTTGTGTGATCTGGGAGCTTCAATGAGCTTAATGCCATACTCAGTGGCTGAGAAGTTGGGATATGAATATTTTAAGCCTTGCAACCTCTATATTGGCATGGCAGATGGATCCAAGAGGGATGTGCTTGGGATAATTGAAAACCTTCCAGTCAAGATAGGAAAGGCAAGAATCCCAACTGACTTTGTGATCATGAACATGGACCAAGAGCCAGAAGATCCTCTCATCTTGGGAAGACCATTCTTAGCCACAGCTGGAGCTGTAATTGATGTTAAGATGGGAACCATCAAGCTCCACCTTGCTAAAGACTTCACTATGAAGTTTGAAATCAATAATACTACTCATCAGCCTACTATTGAAGGTCAGCACTTTATAATAGGTAAAAAGGCTAGTTGTGAAGTTTTTGAGGAAGGAGGGAATCCTAGGATTAAATGTTCAGCCCAAGCTAAGACTGTCCAAGAACTAAAGGGTTCAATTCAAGTGCTAGCTGGTTTAGTGAAGGAACTTCAAGCTCAGCTCAACAAGAGGTCTTTGAAGAAGGCAAGACCAAGACTCAAGTTTAAGAAGAAACATGGTTCAAGTGTCAAGGAAGTAGTGATCAAGAAGGAACACCAAGGTTATCAAGTAGAACCAGGGGGGATTTCATCACCTCTTTGGTCTCCAATTCAAGCTTGAAGAGCTAGAAGAAGTCAAGCTTAGTGACTTTAAACAAGCTCACTAGGGAGGAAGTCCCTAAGGTATCATTGTACATATGCTTTATTTTCCTTGTAGTTTTGATATTTTTGTTTTATGTTTGTGTTGGTCAGGCTGTTTAATGAGAGTGTAGATGGGTTTGGAGAGAATTGGACTTGGAAAAATAGACTCGCAAGCCAGCTCGACCCCCCCACTCGGACATGCACTCGACCGAGTCACGGTCGATCGCCATCGTCGAGCTGCCCCAATCCCCATCTCCAAGTCACCAACAAGACCCCAGCTACACCTTTGATAGCATGCAGGAGGATGTGGATAGTTTCTTCCCCAATCCTTGAGGTAACACTATCACCTTTCCATTGTAAATACCATTGCATTTCATATTGTGTGTTTTGTTTTAAGTCTTGAATCCTCAAACAAATTTCTTTCACACAAGGGACTGTGTGATTTAAGTTTGGGGGAGGGTTTGAGATATCATTTGACATTGTGTTTTGTTTTCTTATTTCAAATTTTTAGCATCATCATGTTAATATTTGCATAGCATCTAAGGCATAGAAAAACCCTAATAATTTGAAAATTTTGCAAAAATCTTTATAAAAAAAAAGAGTGTTCATGTAGTTTGCTTTGCATATTCAAGTATTTTGTTTATCATATAGGACTGCTTGCATTAGGGATCTATGATGAGTATTTCCTTGTTAGCTTGCTCATTCACTAGACTATGATCAATGCCCAAGTTAATAGTACTTTGATGCTAGTTGAGTGGTTAGAAGCATAAGATTGAACCAAGCATTGAATTCCTGCATTGCATTTGGTCTAAATTGAAGCATGTTGTGATTTGACACCATTTCCTATCTATAAGAACCTAATATTGACTTTCAATTATCAATGTGTGCATTGATTTAAACTCATGGGTACCATATACATATTTGGATCATCTTTCTCCTTTTTACCACTCTTGTTGATCCAAGTAGTTGATTTCCTTATTAAGAATCAGTTTCCCTACCCTTAACCAACCCTTCTTTCAAGCCTTGTTTATTCTTGTGTGTGTGAGGCCTATTTTGGGATTGAGCTTGGTAGAAAGTGTTAGGTTTGAGCTGACAAGAGTAAAGCCTTGTGTGGTTCTAGTTTGCACTTTTCAAACTAGATAGGACTAGGTGGTTAACTTGTTGGGTTTGGGACTTGGCTGTTATGAAAAGAAAAAAAAAAAAAAAAAGAGAGAGAAAAAGAAAAGAGAAAAGAAAGAAAAAGGGTAGAGTCTTTAAGAGGAGATTGTGTAAAAGCTAAAGTCTAGTGAAAGGATGGGAAGTAAAAATTTGTTGAAGATGGTTCTAGTTAAAGAAAAGAAAAGAAAGAAAAGAAAAGTCTAGCAAAAAGCTTGTATGTCTTAAGAATAAGAAGAAAAGAGAACCATAGCAAATAAGTAAGAATCTCCCATCCCACTAGAAAGATCAAATAAGAAACCTCTCCTAAGACTTGAAAACCAAAAGAGAAAAGGGTGAAAGAGAAAAGAAGAAGTTAAAGGGTAGCACTAGGATCTTTTGGGTTTAGATTGCTAGGATAAACACTTTGGGTACCTTTGGGTAGACAAGGTTTTATTCTTGTATGTGTCTAGGTGTTCTTACCTTTAGCATTCTTCTAAAGCTCAATCCATTTTTTATGAGAGAACCTTGATATTGATAAGCCCCACTCTAAAAAGAGACCATCATTGTCTCAAATCCTTTACCTCCAAGCCAAATGAGTTTAAGCATTGCATAGAATTGATTCATGTTCTTGATTAATGAATGTTAAAGGAAATGGTTGATTTGAATGCATGTGGATATCTAAGGCTCAAATCAGTAAAGGTTGTGACATGCTTGTCTAAAGTCTTTAAGTACAGCTCATTCAACTTGCATCATAGTATTAGTAACTTGGACATTGATTCTAGATGGTCTATTTGCAAGCTTTAGGAGCTGAGATCCCACTTTCAAACCTCACCTACCTTCTTATGTCTTGCTTATTTGCTTGAGGACAAGCAAAGACTAAGTTTGGGGGTGTTGATGTTCATATATTTTACCCTGTTTTCCCTTAGTATATTCACATCTTTTGCATCTTTTGCTATCTATTTTCACCATTATTGCATAGCTTTAGGACTAATCATGCATTAGAGTTTAGTTTCATTGCATTTACATCTTTTCATGCATAAACAGGTGATTTTGAAGCTTAAGGAGCATGGAAGCAATGCTGAGGAAGAAGTGAAGCAATCAGGAAGGGAAAGCAAGAGAGTTAAGGCTGAAATAACAAGGTCCGGAGTCCAACTCGACCGCTCACTCGACCAGACACTCGACCGTGTACTGAGGAGGACTCGACCGAGTGGAGAATGCACGAGAGAAGCCAGCTCGACCTGCCACTCGACCGAGCACAGGTCGAGTTGACCGAGCCGTTGACTATTTTGTCTTTTAGCATTTTTAGGGTTTCCACTCCCCTCCTATATAAAGCCTTGTACCTGCAGCCACAAAAAGGAGTCAGCTTTTTAGATATTCTCTAAACCTAGTATTTACCATTTTTGGGATTTATTCTTTTTGCTTTTTTATTTCCTAGATCTTGTACTTGAAAAAGACTAAATTCTTCAATATTGTTAGTTTAATAACTTTCTTAATATTGAGAATCCAAGTTTCATTTCTTTTTCAGTATTGTAGATCTTTGTTTCATCTTTCTAATGATGCAAGTTTCAATCTTTTCTGGGTTTATGATTTTGATGTTCATCATGTGTTCTTGTGAGTAGTAGCTTAGGATCTTGAGGATGGGTTAGGCTGGGCTGTGAATGAGGTCTGCTTGGCTTGATCAAGCTTGATTGTTGTAGATCTCTTCTAGGGTAGATGGTCTTAATGCTGATCCTATATCTGAGAGGGTAGGATCTGATTTCAAGCATCTTAGCATCACACCAATGTTTAAGAGGCATAGATAAGGCTAGATCTAGAGCTTACCATCTTGCTTGCTAAGAGATTAGAGGTTTTGTTTGGTATGAGACATATTTCTTACTGCCTGCTTGTGTAGATTCTTTACTATGTGAGAGCAAGTCTAGAAATGCATAGGTTTGATTGTTTCTTGACCATGAGAGTGGGAGAAGCTTGTCTTAGATACATATGTCTAGAGATTAGCTCATGTTGTTTGAGATTTGTTGATCAAGTTAGTTAGCCTCAATCATTAGTCCAGCCCATGAATCCCTCCTCAAGTCCTTCCTTGTTTATTTGATTTTACAGTTTTAATCCTGTTGCTTGATTGTAGTTTGATTCGTCTTTGCATTACTCTGTTTTTATTGCATTGCTCTGTTTCTGCGTTTAGTCTAGCTCGACCACTCACTCGACCTACACTCGGTCGAGTGCTGGCTCGAGTTCATCCCCAGAACTCTTGTTTATGCTTTGTGATTGTCTTGTTTCATTCTATTTGCATTCCTGTTGCATTTATTTAGTATCTTGTTCATTACTTGTCTTGCTTTAGTTCATTAGCATAGTTCATACTTCTGTTGTTTGCATCATTACTGTCATAATCATCTTGTTTCATTTGCATATAGTTCATAGTTCTTATAGTTTACTTTCTGCATTTTCATCATAGGATTGTTAGTGACAAACATCCTTTACATCTGGCTTAAATTAGATCTTTATGCATGTCTTAACTGTTCACAAACACTCAAATTGGATTGACACCTCTTATACTGCAACTGCATAAGGGGAATTGAAACACCTTACCATCCATCTTTCACCTTCCATACAAAATTACTAGTTTCAGCGGTGCAGTTTGAAGGTTGCAACCTAAGAACGTGTGTGTGTGAGAGCAAACAATGTCTAGAACATGGTTATGAGCATAGTGACTGGATGTAGACCTCGGAGGTCGGGATTGATCTCGTTTTTTATGTTGTGCTAGCTAGTGGGGTCAGGGTTTGGTCATGTGGATGTGTGGGCTGTGGTGACGGTTGCACGGGAGTCCTTGGTGGAGGGACGATGTTGCGGGATTCGAGGACGAATCTATATTTGTGGGGGAGAATTGTAACATCCGCGAACCAAATTGGGTATTTGGGGAGTGGGTGTCGATCGACACCAATGAATTTTTGTTCGACCAGGTTGTTTTGAATTGTCGTTTTGGTTTGGTTTGGTTCAATTGAAGTTCCTAACCGATGTATATAAGAGAAAACTCGGCCTAGGTCGTGAGAGGAGTTGTCTTGGCCATCCTAAAGAGAAAAGAGAGAAGAGAGAGTGTTCTTGTGGGGATTTGCTGATTCTAAGCTGTTATGGTGTGATCTGTTCCTGTGGAGTGGAGATCATGTGCTAGGAACAAAGGAGAAGACTTCTAAAGGTTGGATTCGTCGTTTTTTGGTCAGCATCTTCCTGCAAAAGAGGTGAGTGCATAACCATGGCTGATCTAAGCCTGAGATCTCTTATGTTTTGCTTGTTTGGTGTTGTTTTGGTGTTTTCTTGTTGGATGTGATTGCTTTAAGGTCTCTAATGGTTCATGTGACGTTTGGGTGAGTTCTGGATGGATTGGAGATGGATTGGAAGGGAGATTCGACGATCGACTTCGTGCAGAACGCGAGTGCGGAGTCGGTGTCGATCGACACAAGGTTGGTGTTGGTCGACACCATGTCTGGGCCAGTGTCGATCGACCCCAACTAGTATGATTCTTGATTTCTTGGTTTATTGTGATTATTTGTTGATTGTTTAACATTTGAATCTCAATTGCTTGTGTGTATAGCCTAGTAGATGGGAGGATTGCCTCACTAAGTATTTGTGATAATACTTACGTATCTCAATTGTTGTTTGTGGTGTGCAGGTATGTGACGTGGAATAATGGCAATGAGGAGGAGGATGATCTAGGGTCTCGTTTGTGTGTTGTTGGTGATGTTATTGATGTTGGAACCATTGTTAGAGTTTTGTTAGGTTGTTGGATAGGATGGTTATGAATGTTATTGTATGGATGTTATATCTTTGAGATGATTAATGTTATATGTTTCCGCTGTGGTTGTTATTGGGTGTTGGTTTATTATTGGTATTGTAGTTGGTTTAATTAGGTAGTATTGGACTCTTAATTATATATTGTCGGGTCGTTTCAATTTGGTATCACAGCAATTACGGTTCTAGGATGGTTAAGTGGGAAGTTTAGGAATTTAATTGGTGGAATTATTTTCATGTTGCTTGATGCATGATGTTGTGTTATGGAAATTGATTATGAGTAGTTAGTCAATTTGTGTGAGTATGGAGTCCTAGTATCATCCTCTTCGAGCCTTCAGTGAGATTCCACGGTAAGATGTGTGTGTTGTGTGCGGTTTTGAAATTTTGTGCTTAGCTTTCTGTTTTGGGTAGTGCAGATGGTTAAGGGTGGAGCTGTTGCTGGTCGTGGACGCGGACGTGGTCGGGGACGCGGTCGTGTTCTTGATAGGGGCAGAGTTCCAGCAGTGAGTGAGTCAGTTGAGCAGAGTTTGACGGCTGAGGGTGTCGGCGAGTCGGAGGACTTCCAGGAGGGGTCCATGAGTGTGGCCGGTGGTGGTACTGATAGGACCATAGGCGCTGAGGGGGTCGGTGCAGGCGGTGTCGGTGCTCGAGTGGCCGGTGGTGCTAGCGTCCCGGGTGTGGGAATCCCAGCAGGTGGAGCCCCTGTAGGAGGTGTGGACCTGGCGGGCTTGTTTACATAGGTGTTGGAGCGGATACCGGGAGTGGGTCCGGCTCAGGCTCAGGTAGTGCCACTAATGGTGGCGGAGGAGCTGCAGCCAGTGGCTGCGAATGTGAGAGCTCATGCTCGTTATTTTTCTATGCTGAAGGAGATGCATAATCTTGATACTACGCGGTTTTCGGGTGGTACGGATCCTACTGCTGCGGATGCGTGGAGGACGGGTGTGGAACGTAACTTCCATACCCTGAGATGGCCTGAGGAGTTTTGGGTGGACATAGGTTATCCATAATTTGATTGGTGATGCACAGGTGTGGTGGAGATCAGTGTCTGCTAGGAGGGTGCGGAGGGAGATGACTTGGGCTGACTTTGAGGAGGAGTTCAACCGCAAGTATTTTTCGAGAGAGGCGTTAGACCGATTGGAGGTACAGTTTCTTCAGCTATCTGAGGGGACTCGGTCAATGTGGGAGCTGGAGTTAGAGTTCAGTCGACTGCTGTCTTATGGGGGTCAGGCGATGGAGTCCGAGGTGGCTCAGACCAGGAGGTTCATGAGGGTGCTTTGTGAAGACTTGAGGGTCTACTGCAGAGGAAAGAGTTATGCTACGAGGGCGGAGCTGGTGGAGACTGCAGCTGAGATAGAGGATGACTTGAGGTCACAAGTAGTGGTGGTCAGTCCAGTGGTTTAGACAGAGGAGACTTTGGAGCAGAACTTTCCGATCAAGGGTAACATGTCCGAGCAAAGGCATAAGAGGAAGCGGGAGGACACGTCAATGACAAACCAAGGCGGTCAGAGATGCTATGGGTGCGGGAGCATGGATCACAGGTTGGCAAGCTGTCCCAAGAGGAGCGGGACGCAAGGGAACATTCGAGTGTGCTTCTACTGCAAGGAGGTGGGACTTATCAGGCCTCAGTGTCCAAGGTTGCAGCAGTTGATAGTGGGAGTGGTGCAGCCGAAGGAAGGGTCGGGCACCAGTCCTGGAATTTAGTTGGTTTCTGTGGCTTTTTATTTTCAGTTATGTATTTTCGTTTGTTGTTGTAAACAATTATTGCACTTGAGGTTTTAATAAAAATGGAGTTCTTGGGTTTTTTTGTTATTGTGGATCTTGTGAAAAAGGAAATCGCTCGGGACTTCTATAATTGGAAAGTTTCCCTAAACAGAAAGTTGCTAAATATAAAACGAGTTTAGGGAGCTAGAGTTTTGCTATCTATGGAAAGTGTCGTTGCAAAAAAAAAAAAATCTAGTAAAGGAAAGTTTCCATAAATATGAGGTTCTATGAATAGTTAGGACTTGTCTATTATGGAAAGTAGGGTGAAATGCCTGGAGTGGCGGGAATGTTCGGGGTTGACTTGAAGAGTGGTCATAGATGAGATGATTAGTTCTCAAGGACTTTTGATTGGTGAGGTCACGGTGCTAAGAGAGTAGCGGATTCAAAAAAAAAAAATGGAAAGCTTTATGAGTAGTTAAACCTTGCCTATTATGGAAAGTGCGTTTGCAAATAAATGGAGAGTTCTATGAATAGTTAGAACTTGTCTATCTTGGAAAGGGGCATGTGTAGACACCCGAATGGTTGAGATGTTTTAGAGTTGGCCTGAGGAGTGGTCACGGTGGGGTGATATTCCGGTGAGGGAATATGGTGGTTGGTAGGACATTGTGATGTTTTACGCGAACCACGGGAGGTAGTTCCGGTCGTGAGATGCTTATAGACATTAGGACTTGTTTGTTCATGAGGAGATGATTAGTTCTCCTGAGGGGATGATTAGTTCTCCTGAGGGGATGATTAGTTCCCCTAGTGCACCGCGGGCTTGACGGGTTGCGACCCTGAGAGCGGCAGAGGAGATGATTAGTTCTCCTGGGGGATGATTAGTTTCCCAAAGGGGATGAGTAGTTCCCCTGGTACCGAGATCTCGAGGGTGACGATCAGAGAGTGAGACTGTCGAGGACGACAGTCTGAGAGTGTAGGCGGTGCAGTTTGAAGGTTGCGACCTAAGAACGTGTGAGTGTGAGAGCAAACAGTGTCTAGAACGTGGTTATGAGCATAGTGACTGGATGTAGACCTCGGAGGTCGGGATTGATCTCGTGTTTTTATGTTGTGCTAGCTAGTGGGGTCAGGGTTGTGTGGCCATTTGATCACGTGGATGTGTGGGTCGTGTTGACGGTTGCGGTGGAGGGACGACGTTGCGGGATTCGAAGACGAATCCATATTGGTGGGGGAATATTGTAACATCCGCGAATCAAATTGGGTATTTGGGGAGTGGGTGCCGATCCACACCAAGAGGAGTGTCGATCGACACCAATGAATTTTGGTTCGACCAGGTTGTTTTGAATTGTCGTTTTGGTTTGGTTTGGTTCAATTGAAGTTCCTAACCGATGTATATAAGAGAAAACTCGACCTAGGTCGTGAGAGGAGTTGTCTTGGCCGTCCTAAAGAGAAACGAGAGAAGAGAGAGTGTTCTTGTGGGGATTTAGAGATTCTAAGCTGTTTTGGTGTGATCTGTTCCTGTGGAGTGGAGATCTTGTGCTAGGAACAAAGGAGAATACTTTTAAGGGTTGGATTCGTCGTTGTTTGGTCAGAATCTTCCTGCAAAAGAGGTGAGTGCATGACCATGGCTGATCTAAGCGTGAGATCTCTTATGTTTTGCTTGTTTGGTGTTGCTTTGGTGCCTTTCTTGTTGGATGTGATTGCTTTATGGTCTCTAATGGTTCATGTGAAGTTTGGGTGAGTTCTGGATGGATTGGAAGGGAGATTCGACGATCGACTTCGTGCAGAACGCGACTACGGAGTCGGTGTCGATCGACACCAGGTTGGTGTCGGTCGAAACCATGTCTGGGCCAGTGTTGATCAACACCACTATGGTGTCAGTCGACCCCAACTTGTATGATTCGTGATTTCCTGGTTTGTTGTGATTATTTGTTGATTGTTTAACATTTGAATCTCAGTTGCTTGTGTGTATAGCCTAGTAGATGGGAGGATTGTCTCACTAAGTATTTGTGATAATACTTACGCATCTCAATTGTTGTTTGTGGTGTGCAGGTATGTGATGTGGAATCATGGCAATTAGGAGGAGGATGATCTAGGGTCTCGTTTGTGTGTTGTTGGTGATGTTATTAATGTTGGAACCATTGTTAGAGTTTTGTTAGGTTGTTGGATTGGATGGTTATGAATGTTATTGTATGGATGTTATATCTTTGAGATGATTAATGTTATATGTTTCCGCTGTGTTTGTTATTGGGTGTTGGTTTATTATTGGTATTGTAGTTGATTTAACTAGGTAGTATTGGATGCTTAGTTATATATTGTATTTATTTTAAAAAAAAAAAAAAACGGGTCGGGTCGTTTCAATTTGGTATCAGAGCAATTACGGTTCTAGGATGGTTAAGTGAATGGTTTAGAGAGGTTTAGGAACTTAATTGGTGGAATTATTTTCTTGTTGCTTGATGCATGATGTTGTGTGATGGAAATTGATTATGAGTAGTTAGTCAATTTGTGTGAGTATGGAGTCCTATTATCATACTTTTCGAGCCTTCAATGAGATTCCACGGTAAGATGTGTGTGTTGTGTGCGGTTTTGAAATTTTGTGCTTAGCTTTCTGTTCTGGGTAGTGCAGATGGTTGAGGGTGGAGCTGTTGCTGGTCGCGGACTTGGACGTGGTCGGGACTCGGTCGTGGTCGTGGTAGGGGCAGAGTTCCAGCAGTGAGTGAGTCGGTTGAGCAGAGTGTGACAGCTGAGGGTGTTGGCAAGTCGCAGGACTTCTAGGAGGGATCCATGAGTGTGCCGGTGGAGGTACTGATAGGACCGTAGGCGCTGAGGGGTCGGTGCGGGCGGTGTCGGTGCTCGAGTGGCCGCTGGTGGTAGGGTCTCGGGTGTGGGAATCCCAGCAGGTGGAGCCCCTGTAGGAGGTGTGGACCTGGCGGGATTGTTGACACAGCTGTTGGAGCGGATACCGGGAGTGGGTCTGGCTCAGGCTCAGGTAGTGCCACCAGTGGTGGCGGAGGAGCTGCAGCCAGTGGCTGCGGATGTGAGAGCTCATGCTCGTGATTTGTCTATGCTGAAGGAGATGCATAATCTTGATACTGCGCGGTTTTCGGGTGGTACGAATTCTACTGCTGCGGATGCGTTGAGGACGAGTATGGAACGTAACTTCCATACCCTGAGATGTCCTTAGAAGTTTTGGGTGGACATAAGGGTCCACAATTTGATTGTTGGATAGGATGGTTATGAATGTTATTGTATGGATGTTATATCTCTGAGATGAATAATGTTATATGTTTCCGCTGTGTTTGTTATTGGGTGTTGGTTTATTATTCGTATTGTAGTTGGTTTAATTAGGTAATATGGGATGCTTAATTATATACTGTATTTATTTAAAGAAAAAAAAAACGGATCGGGTCGTTTTATACCTTTGATGTAACTATGTAAGTTTTTTGTTTTGTTTGAAACAATTTACTTTAAAATGTTTTTATTACTTCAATATTATCATAATGATTAAGAAAATGTTTATTCATTATAAATTGCAGATATAAGAAGTTTTTTGTTTTGCGTTATCAAAGAGAGGGGACCAGGAAGGCAAAACCAGCAACATTTTCATCATTTCAAATAATCATCTTTGTTCACATAAGTTTCTGGAAATTTGAAGGTAATGTATGTAGCATGTTAATTCAACTTAACTTTTTTAAAATTTATATTTAAAGGATTCTTAACCCGTACGTAGTACGGTAGAATACTAGTATATTATAAATAACCAGAACATGTATAACCTAATACAATTTTTAAATCGTTTATTTCAAACTGGCAGGCACAAATGACCAATGAATCGTGTTAAGAAATGGTCTGCATATCTGACACAAGAAACTGAAGATAAAAAAAAAAAAAAAAAAAAAAACAAGCTATATAAAAAGAGCATACATGCAAGAGGAATTGCAGTAGTATCTTAACAAAAACGCGTTTTCTTTTTTCTCCCCACGAATTCGCTCTAGCCGTCGTCCAAAAGACCAAATCTCCATTTTCCCTCTCTAGAGACTGGTGCTCCTCGCCGTAGCTGTGAGAGGGCCCCCGTAGCTCTGTAGTTCGTTTGTTTTGTTTTTGTTTGTGTCGCTTTGGCTAGATCTGGCAGATCGATGGTGTGGTTAGTGTGCTCAGCAAAGGAGATGGTCTTCACAGTGAGGTATGTTCGTCCTGCTCCGGCGGTTTTCAGGAGAAGCCTCTGTTGCCTTGGTCAGATCCGGTGTTTCTTGATCTCTTAGGTGATGTTTCTCGTTTCTGTGACCATAGATTCTTGTAGTCTCCTGTTTGAGTAAGCTGATTTTCTCGTTCTTTTCTTGTTCCGTTTTAGCTAGGGTTAGATGATTAGTGTTGTTTGCAGTCTTGTTTGAACCTTCGTTTGGGGAACCTTTTAGAGAGATTCATCGTCTGATTTGTGATTGTGTTGAGGAAGCGGTTAGAGCAGTCATCTGTGAGAGGGTTGATGATGTCGGATCTTAGAACAACAGTTGGTTTGAAGAATAATTGCCATTGGGGTTCGCTTGTTCCTGTCTTAGATCTTGTTGCTGGTCTTGTGCTTATTTTCTTTTTTAAGCCGCAGATTTGGAATGGTTTGTTAGCTCAAGCCATTGCCTTTTCTCCCAGTCCTTGTCTCCATGTTTCAGCTTGTGGTTCCTTTTAGGCTCGGCTGCACTAATGGGATATTTTCCTTAATCATATTCTGCTACCCTCTCCTTTTAGTCGAGCGATAAATCTCTCTTCTCTCCTTTCTTAGCAGAAGTTTTGTGCTTAGTGTTTGGTTGGTAGTCTGCAAAGCTTACAGTGATTCTTGTCCTTGGTGTTCACGGCGTATGTTAACTTTGAGAAGTTGTGCTTTGCTTCTTGTCCCCGCCTTCATGATCTGTTTAGATATGATCGACTTTTGAAGGATTCTAGTGAGACGTAATGAGACGTATCAGTCGTCGTTGTCGCATCTGGGAGTTTGTTTGAGTCTCTATGAACTTCTATGAGTGCTTTTTGCTTGCCGGTTATGTCCTTGGTTCTAGAGAGATTGGCTCTCAATATAATAGAAGGAAGTAGTTGTTATCTACGGATTGGCCGTGGGCGGCCGTGATAAATCACATGCGCAGGTGTTTCAGAGGAAAAAAATTTTCTGCTATCTTGGTTCTACCATATTTAAGGTTGTTGCCTTGTTATCTCTGCTTATAGCTTAAGGAGTTGTCCTCTCTCGATTGGTTTTGATATTATCTGTTTCCTTTGGTGTCATTGTATCATTTAGCCTTTTAGTAGTTGTTGTTGCTTCCCTTTCATAGGGGTGTTAGACTATGAGGATATGTCATTTTTCCGCCAGCTTAAGACTCCAGGGATATACCTTTCATCCGCCCGCATGTGTTTGTATTTCACAAGGTTTCACTTTGGTAATATTAATAACAACAGATGACAAAAGAAAAAAGAAAAAAAAAAAAAAAAGCAAGAGGAATTGCAGTGTATAACCCAAAAAAAAATTATAATTCATCAACTAACCATACTAACCATAGAAATCTTTTATACTATACATTTTACATATTAATTACATATTTTACCCTTACCACCACCCTTTATCACCACTTTTACCACTACCATCGGGCGACTATCTACAGCGACCACCTCCAGCGACTATCTCCGGTGACCAACTCGACTAATTCCGGCGACAAACTCTGGTGAAAACCTCCGGTGACCATCTCCGCCGGCCACCTCCGGTGAACACCTCCGACGATCACCTCCTCCAACCACCATCATCACCATTAACCACCACACCATCAACACTAATATGATAATTTTCATTACACCTGATCCTAATTTTCTAATTTTTTTCAAATAGTTAGCTATATACTACATTAGTTTTTTTGTTTTGGTCAATGAGCAAATTCACCCTACATTTAATACATTTAGATTCTTTTCAAATAAAGAAAACAAATTGCGTATCATTTCAATCTCACATAACTTCTTTTTGTAGTGGACATCTAGTAGGTCGGTTTATAGTATACATATGTCGTGTTCTTTTTACAATTGCAAATGCATCGACTGCGACACAAATAAAAAATCCAAAACGATTTGCAGTCCGGTAAAGTAGGGAGATGTTGTTGCGCAACGACTTAAAAAAAAAAAAAAGAAGTTTCAACAATGGCTAGAAATTCCAGCGGCGATCTTAAAAACTGTTTTTGCTTGCCGTCAGAATTGCAACGACTCATTTGTGTTAATTTTGCTGCTGTAACAGTATTATTTTCTGGTCACCATCGCAGTCCGCGACTGTAAAAATAACACGACCATATATAGTTTGGTTTTATAAACAGAAACCAGATAAATTGTACTTTTGTTTTTCTTTATTACATGACAAATTAAAATATTATCAATTACGCGTACACTTCTTCATATTCTATGTCCGCCAACTAATTATAAACAAACTAGATAAGGACCCGTCCGATGTGCGGGTTTTTTCTGTTATGTATGTTACCATTAAAAGGGTATTTTTTACACCTAGGTATATTGTATGTTACAAATATATTATTTACCAACACCTAGAAAATGTCTATATGAACTATTATATGTCTTTTTACTTTCACTTTTGTATAGTTTTTTTAATCACTAAAATTGTTGTCTCAAAATACATTTTGAATAAAAAATAAATTAAATCACAGTAGTGTATGACTAACCATAGAGAGAACTTCGGTTCTGTCCTCCTCCCTTATGGAGATAACCTTGCGTCCAACCTTCTCCACCATGGAGAGAACCTTCGCTCTACCTTCCTCCCTTGGGGAGATAACCTTGCGTCTAACCTCCTCCACCATAGAGAGAACCTCGGCTCTGCCCTCCTCCTGTGTGGAGAGAACATGTTCACGTCTTTTAGCTATCTCAAAGTGGCTTGCTCCGACAACCAATGAAACTAAAGTCCTTTTTCCAACGTCACAAAATCTTTTGATTCTAACTAATGTTAAATTTCCCAATATATTCATGGAAGTTTCTTTGATACACCATGATGTACCTCTGTCTCCAGCTCCTATAGATCTATCAACAACGATTTATGTTTTTCCAATCTATCTATGTTTGTTGTAACCTTGTGCTTGGTTAGCCTATTTTATCCAATCATTAGGTTGATGACCTTCTCCTCTTTATCTCCTTTTGAGATTGAACGAATGGTAACAATTATGTTTGCACAAAAAAAAAGGCTTATGACCAACCAATCAAGGTTGAAAAATTAGAAGAAAATTAATTTGACATAATTAAAGATATAATAGAAAATTATAAGCACGATAATATATGAATCTCAAATAACTTAAAGATGAAAATATAAATTAAATAAAACAATCTAAAACTACTACAATAAATTTTAAAATAGAGTATTAATTAGAAGAAAAAAAGATGCATATTGAAACGACCAACCCCTTTTTTTAATAATAAATAATAAATATAATATAATAAATAAACTACACCTAGTGGTCCCATACCCACAAGCCACCTATCCACAATCACAACCAACAGCAGAAATAACAATGCCAATAACCAATAAATAATAACCAATAAATATAATAACCAATAGAACAATATCCAGTATTAATTTCAATCATAAACTAATGATCCAAACAACATAAACCAGTGAACCAGCAATCCTAAGCAACATTCTAGGACTCAACTCTAGCAACCTAACAGAAGCTAGACAACCAAGCGAACCACTAGAACATCCTCCTCTTCATTGCCTTGATTCCACGATCACACTTTGCCTTTACCTGCACCACAAACACATATTGCAATGCATTAGTATTTTATAAACACTCAGTAAGGCAATCCTCTCATCTACTGGGCTATACACACAAGCAATAGAGTATCAATAACCAACACACAACAATCAACAAACGACATATAACAAACCAGGACTCGGCATCGACCGACGCCAACATGCATCGACCGATACCAAATGGAGAAGCATCGATCGACACAGAAGCTGCATCGACCGATGCAAGATATGCATCGATCGACGCAACGTCAAGCACCGTGTTTTCCCTGAATCTTATCACCGGATCTTCGTTTCTAAAACCACAAAACTCGATCCCAAGCCATAAGAAAGCTTCCTATCGTCCATAGCAACGATCTAACAAGTCTAACACCACACAACCAACAGATTAAAGAGTCTTCTAGCTTAGATAAGCCATGGTCATGCACTTACCTTTGCCAAGATAAAACTGAACCTCAAACAAGCAAGAACACACTCCCTGGAAACTCCTACAAAGATCCCAGCTACAGATCTCTACAAGAACTGCCTCAAATCTCCCAAAGACGCTCAAGAACTCTCACAAAGCTTTTTCTCTCTTTCTATTTCTCAAAAACAGCCACCACCAAACCAATGAGACAAAAAATCGGGTAAAGGGTTTTTCCTTCACCCAAAATGCAGCGTTTGACTTAAGTCAAAACGCATGAACTTGACCTTGCATCGACCGACGCAATAACTGCATCGACCGATGCAACTCCCAAACCGGGATTCTGGTTCACGGATGTTACACATATATTAATCTTCCATTTTACCAAAGGGTAATAAAAACAAAAATTTTATCAAGAAAAACAAAGCGAGTAGAAATTATTTTGTCTGGTGAAAAATATGTCATCATCTGTTTAATTTGCTTATATAGAGGGATATATTTACAATTCTTTTCCTTTTAGGATTAACAAAGTTTTTTTTTAATATAAAAAGATTACAATTATCTTATGCATGGTTTTACTAAGCTTGAAAACTGTGATTTCATATCGTTATAATTAACATTTGTCATGATCTGATGAGTTACTAACTTTGATATGTAATTTCGGATCGTTAAATTTGACATTTGTCACGATCTGATGATTTACTAACTTTGATATTTAATCGTTAAAATTGATATATGTCACGGTCTGGTGAGTTTTTTAACTTTGATCGCTGATCGTTAAAACTAATACGTGTCACGATCTGGTGAATTACTAACTTTGTGAACCAAGCTTTATATAATAAGATAAGATCATTCGCCGGAAAAATATAATAACCAACTGAAGATATATATATGAATTGATTAACTGCGGAAACCTAAAAAGAACCAACTGAAGATGTATATCTTATTTGACCAAAATCATCGCACCATTAAACATCTAAACGTGTTGTGATTTCTCCCTTTCAAGTATATAAAGAACGTTGACGTATCAGGAAGAAATAACAAAAGAGAATAGTAAAAAATTTGTAAAGAAAACAATAGAAAGAACTTTGCATGTCCCATGAGACGGCTTATTTTTCAGTACCACGGATAAAATCAAGAAGGATATACAGCTCTTGCTGGGAAGACGGCTTATTGGACTCGACAATTCAAGGACCCAAACTCCTCCACCATCAGATCAAGACACTTATCTCTTCCTATGGTTTTGACACTTTCAGCATTACTAAGTTTTTTGTCCAGCTTTTCTCCCCTTATCTATATTGATCTATGTATTGAAGCTCCTGTGAAACTCTTCAAAAAAAAAAAAAAAAAAAATTTATAAAATGGTATTCTTTAAAAAAAAAAATGTCCCATGAGACAAATTCGCCGTACGTTAACCGAAGAAGAAATAATTGAATACGTGGAGAACAAACAAACAGTTTTAGTTAAAAATAGCAGACAAATTCAAAGCTTTTTAAATTCAAAGAATATGAGAGAAAGAATACTATAAAATAGCTATAAAATGTGACGCGTTTTTCTGATGGCTTTATTAATATTACGCCCCTAAGATTCGACGCGCATAATAGTTTGGCTTAGTCCGTTTACGTAGATAACGAAAAAGATAATATAGACAAACACTAGATGCTTCTTCTTTCTGCTAACATTATTTCATATTTAGAAAATATTGTGTATAGAATTGAAGTTTCCTGAGATTTTAATATATGAATCGAAGTTTCCTAGCTACGGCTATATATATGTATAACAAAACTAGAAATTTAGAAGAGGCTCACTTTAATCAAATTTTCAATAATTTCAATAAACACACGTACGGTATAAAGTATTACTAAAAATCATATTAAAAATTCTATTGAATATGGTGAATATAAATTAATATATTAATTACTGATATGCTCAAATTAAATCCTAGAGTTACTCTCTCAAATTAAAAGATCACAGTAGTACTTAAGGTCGAATTCCAGAAGGACTCAATACTACACAATAAATTATAGAGTTTTATAATTAAGCTAAATAGATTGATTTAAATTAAGAAAAACAATGTAAAAATATTAAATAAAGGCTGTGAAAATTCAAGAGATTAAAAAGCTAGGTCTAGGGAATTTTTCAAGAAATTGCAGAATATTAAATCAATTATTAAATAGAATTTAAGCAATTAAAATCAGATCTAGAACTCTAAACTCAATTGTAAAATAAATAAGCTTTCACTGCAAATATTATCTAAGTTTAAAACCCGAAATCCAAATCTTTTTGTAAAATTCAAGTTAAAAACCAGCTTTGAAAACAAGTTTAGTTTGTTCACAAAATTACTAAATCAAATTTTTTGCAAGAAATAATTTTGCTCATCAAAAGTTTTATCAGAAAATCAATTATATTCTCATATCAATTTATTTTCCTAGGTTATTAATTCTAGGTAATCAATCAAGAATTAATATGAAGAACAACTATGATGAAGATCTAAGAAGATAGTGAATCCTAAATAATAAACAGATCTAATAAACTATAAAAACCCTATGAAAAACCATGAACCTAACAAGTAAACTACTCAGACATCATTGTAAGAACACAAATCAATAACTGAATAAATTGCATAAAAAAGAGAATAAAGAAGTAAGGGAGTTCTGAATCCTCTCTCAATGAATCCTGATTTTTTTCTCTAAAAGCTCTCTAAAATTTCTCAGGGTGCTCTCTCAAAAGTTGTAGGAAAAAATAAAACGGGTTTCCAAAACCTAAAAATACTATATATATGTCTTAAAATATGTCAGAGACTAGTCTTGTAATTATAGAAAATTTCAGGTAACTTTTGTAAATCATTCGTTTAAAACTTCTGTATAATACATCAAATTTGTCTAATGATCCGAAATTTTTTTTACCTAATGTATAATATTGCAAAAATGTTGAAAATGACGATCGTCGAGAAATGATATAAGTAGATGTATTTCATAGCATTGTACCATTTTAGTTATATTAACTGGTGTTAAAGAAAATAAAAGAAACTGTATATTACTTAGTGCAGCCACACCCACCAACGCGTGGATCTGTGGTTGACAAGAAACATAGACTACTTTACATGTTCGGATTTCCGGTTCAAGAAGATTCTGAATCTAGACTCAATATTTCGTAGTTGTTTAATTTAAACATTGATTTATTATTCTTTTGTTTGGCAAAATTTTTCATAAACATTGAACAAGAAAAAAGTTTTATAACCACCGATTGTGAATAAAAATGTAATAACTTTTGCACGAGAACACAACATCTCAGTTAGATGTAAGAGCCCAAGTGTTGAGTGTTTCATGGTTTGGTTGAACATGTGTTTGATATGAGGGATTCGCGAAACCAATTGTTATGGTCCCTTAAAGTAGGTCCGTTGCTATACTTAAAGTAAAAAAGGCATGCATTTTTCGTGTTTATTGTTATTTAACTATTGACATTATTATTTTGCTGTAAAAAAAAACTATTGACATTATTATTATATATATCATTCAATTGGATGAAATTAAATCTAATTGAGCTGGCAAACTGACGCCTAACTACCCGAAATTAATGATTTCTTGTATAAATCTAAAAACTATCCTTTGATTTGCTATCATAGTTTTGCGATACATTTGTTTGTTATATCTAGATATACATTTTTGGAGATATTTATAAAATAAATTCTGAAGTTGACACTTGTTTACAGATATGTCATTAGCATTAAATAATTAATTTCATAAATAAATTAATTCTATTTATATTTGATTTTTTTAATAAAAATTAAGTATTTTTAAAAGGTAACAAACATAATTACAAATGTATACAGATTTTATTTGCTTATTTTATAAGGAGGTGAGTGGAGATTGAAGAGGTATTGTTCTTTAAAAATTTGAAAAACTAATTTGATAAAAAGTGACTTTTAGCCTCATATACTATATTTTACTTTCACGGGTTTCATATGATGAGTTTTTGCGAATTAAAAATCTTTGAACATGTTGTGTGATCGGCCTAGCAGGACGGGTTTGAATTATAGAACCAATACTAAAACTATTAGTTTATTTCATATAATATAGGTTTGTAGTCATAGTTTGGAAAATTAACTTATAGATTATTTAGTATATGAACTACAAAATATTACACATACTACAACACATTCTTAATATTCCAAAAAAAACTTGTATACACATAAAAATATACACTAACATACCATATAGACATATACCTTTGTTTAATTATAGAAAACAAAACTAAATGTTTTAAAATTTTATGTTCTATCTAATAACAAAATTAATGTAATTACGTTATAAACGGTATAAAACGTAAGAAGAAGAAAAAACATTCTAAACAAAATTATAAATTAATTAGATAAAATTTAATTAATTAGGAATTTGAAAACTAAATAAATTTAAAATTATTATTTAAAATACATTAATTTATAATTTAGTCTCGCGATGTACCGCGGGTGAAAACCTAATACTCTTATAAATACTGTCCATCAGTGTGTATCCACAGGTTAGGCCCCCAATAAAGTAATCCATATAAATCAGTTTAACAAATTTCTGGATTTCAGCTTTTACACTTCCTAAAGCTTGTATCCAGGAGCTTCATTAGTTATGTTCTGCTTTCTTGTGGTCTGGTCTTTTCCTTGAACACTAAGAAAGCTAAAGTTGCTTGGTCAGAGGTTTTTCTACCAAAGAGTGAAGGGGGTTTGGGTTTAGATCAATTGCAGAGCAAATAAAGTGAGTGTGCTAAAGTTGATATGGCAAATTCTTTCAGCTAAAGGCTCGCTATGGGTTGATTGCGTGCAACGTTGTCTTATTCGCAATGGCTCTTTCTTGGTGGAGAAGGATATCACAACTTGTGGCTCTTGAATTTAAAAGAAACTCTTGAAATACAGAGACCTAGCAAAACAGTTTTACAAGGTGGAAGTTAATAATGGTGAATCAACATCTTTCTAGTTTGATAACTGGTGCTCTTAGGGTTGTTTGCATGAAAAAATTGGTGACAGGGGTTTTATTGATCTGAGAATCCCGAGAACAAGCACAATGGCTGAAGTTATGGATATGACGAGAAGGAGGAAACATCGACACCCTCTACTTCATGCTGTGGAGGAGTCGATAAAGAAGCATCAACTCTCTCGTAACCATGGTGTACAGGATGTGCCTTTGTGGAAAGGTAAGAATGACTGTTACCCGAAACCTATTTACAACCAAGGAAATGTGGTACCATATTCACGCTGCTCGCCCATGAATGGACGACTACAAAGCGATCTGGTTCTCATATGCAACACCAAAGTATGCTTTCATCACTTGGTTGGTTGCAAAAAACAGTAGCAACAGGCGAGAAGATGAAGTTATGGAATCCACATGCTAACACGAGTTGTATCATCTGCAGTCATCTTATGGAGACACGGGAGCATTTATTCTTTCAATGTTCTTATTCACAGATAGTGTGGGAGGTGTTAGTTAAAAAGATACTCGTGGACAAGTTCACGAACCACAGGAAGTATGTCCTCTCTTCTTGCTGGCAATGATCTAGACAAAACAAAAAGGTTCATCTTGGGTTATGTTTTTCATAATACGATCTACTCAATCTTGAGGGAGAGAAACGAGCGACGACATGGTAAACAGCCTTCGACGGCGGAGCAGTTGGTTAAGCTAATAGACAAGAATGTTTGTAATCGTTTAAGTACAATCAAGGATGGAGAAGACTCGAGCATTCAAGTTTGGTTTGTTGCAAGGTTTTATTAAATGAGAGATTTTGAATTTGTTTAAAGAATTGTTTCACACAAACTTTGTAAAATGTTTATTTTCCTTTTGAATATAATTTAACATTAAATTTATTTAAAAAATTGTATTGTACACGCAACGAACTTGCAAGACACATGCATGATGACGTGAAAGTTTGCATTTATAGACTTCTATGGATGATTACGGCTTCAAAGGTTATAGTCATAATTAAAAAAGAACAAATATCAACCCTTCATTCATTGGTATCTAAAAGATTCAAATTTGAATATGTCATGTTTAGAATCTATCACATATGAAACTTTACCTCTAATTACAGTTTATTTAAAGATGGTCGAATTATTCTGTGGAAGAGTCATTCATCTATTAGATTAATCCTCCATCAACCAAGAAGTAGTATCTTACCTGCAAAATTGAGATTGGAAACAGTAAGAATTTAAATACATGCAACCTGTTCTTCTAAAGTTCTAATCATCAACAAGAGATGACATATAGCTATATATAGGTAAAACTCATGATTTCAGCAACATCACCTTTGAACTTGCATGCCTTGGTCATATGAAGGCGATTTCAATTTCAAGCATATTTAGTTATTTACCATGTTACAATAAGTTTGACATGTACTAAACAAACCACCATAATTCTATAAGATGATAGAATTAATGACTTCCTTAACTAGATGGAAATATCTAATTCAAAGTCTTACGGCTCCTTCTTTACATGAACCAATAGACCAATAATCTACTAATTATCTACACAGCCCTATAGCTAAAAACTAGACATAATTCTTTTCAACAGTAGAAGATTTTACTTGACCCAAAGTCATTTTCATCTTTTGATCCAGTAGATTTGCGTGATAATCATGTTAATCATATCTCTGTCGACTATGACCATGTTCGTTTTCATGTTGTTGGTTTTAGCGACAGCGACCAGCGACAGCGACCAGCGACAGCGATCAGCGACAGCGACCAGCGACAGCGACCAACGACACTGTTTGTTATTCGTTTTCCGTCTATAATTCCTGTCGCTAAATCAGCGATTGTATTGTTTGTTATCCTATCGCTGAATACTGTCGCTAAATCAGCGACTATCGTTAAATCAACGACTGTCGCTAAAATCTGTCGCTATGTCGTTCGTTTGGCTGTCGCTAGAGACTATGATTTTTTTACTTTTTTTTTAGTTTTTATCTTTTAAATGTATAATAATTATATGTATTGATGAAAATTTTAAATTGTGTAGATTTAAATTAATTAAAAAATAAATTAAGGAAATAAGTTGTAGTAATTAATCAATTATAATACCATTAATTACATAAGTATTATTCTCATAAAAAATTAAAGTTTCACACTAAAACTTTTTAGTAAGGCAATTGACGTCCTCTACCAATCTGACCGGTGATAGTATCACGCAACCCTTCCATTGCTCTGTCTCCAGTAGGTTCATATGGAGTGTATCCACCATGATGATATCATCATCATCATCATCACCATCTTCATTGCCATGAATATGATATTCTTTTGTTCTTTGTCAACGTATAAAATCATTATTCTCTCGATGTGATTCACGTATGAAGTTGTGTAGTGCCATGGTTGCTGTCACAATCTTAATCCACTTAGTCAAACCATACTTACGATTTAAGATTCTCTATTTTTCTTTCCAAACTCCAAAAGTCCTCTCAATCACTGATCGTAGTCTTGAATGTTTCCTGTTAAACAACTCCCACATGTTTTGTGGTGGTCCTCCTCTAGTAAACAGATCAAGGTGATATCTAACACTACGATGCGGGCCAAGATACCCTGTCCTTGTGGGATATCCAGTGTCAACCAAATAATACTTCCCATTTGGCGGTTTTGGAAAAGAAACTTCATTCTTCGCACAATAAGTCAAGACCTTTGTATCGTGTGCTCTACCTGGTACTCTAACATATTCATATATGAACTTCATATCGAAGTTACATATAGCAAAGACATTCATAGTTGGTTCTATTTTTCTTCCTTTGTAAGCTTCTGCATTTGTACTTGGAGGACGAACTGGGATGTGCGTTCCATCAAGTACTCCAATGCAATCCTTAAAATAGGGCCAATATCGATCATCAGTTCTCAGAACTGAGCTAACCTTTGTGAATTCTCCTTCTCCCGATTTTATTGTAGTAAGCATCCTGCATAATGCTTCAAATGTTATTTGATTCATCCGCAGAATATCGTAGCATTGTTGTTGTGATCCATGCATTAGTTGTTGAACATGACGCCATCCTCCTCCTCTATCTCTGTTCTCTTCTAAACCATATCTCGTAGTAAGCATAGTGCATAATGTTTCAAACGTTATTTGATTCATCCGCAAAATATCATAGCATTGTTGGTTAGATCCATGCATTAGTTGCTGAACATGACGCCATCCTTCTCCTCTATCTGTTCTATGAATCAACCTCTCATTATTAAGTCTTTCTAACAACTCAACATCATCAACATCATCATCATCATCTCTAACATCCATCTAAGCATCTGCAAAACCATTATACATGTACAAAAAAAACATGTAGCCATAAACCAAGAAAAAAATCATGTAACCATAAACCAAGAAAAAAATCATGTAGCCATAAACAGAAAAAAACTTTCATATAATCATAACCAAAAGTCACAAATAAACAAGTTCTGAAACTTTTATATAATCATAGCAAAGTGATCAACAAATAAACAAGTTTAGTCATCAATACTTATTCCAGTCATATGCTCCAAATTACTAATCTTATTCTCAATACTAGAAAAAGCAATGAAACCCTGTCGATTGGCGACATCAGCCAGAAGATGGTCAACCGAGGCTTTGTGGAAACGTGACCACATCCTCACTCCAGGCAACTAATTCAGAATCTCTACTACACGCACAACACTGCAAATATCATCAAGCTCCAACATCTTCTCAACTAATTCATTCTTACGAGTAAGAATCAAGTTTCTGGAAGAAGAAGTCTCCACAGCTATGTCAACCTCCTTCCGTTTTCTTTTTGATCCAGAACTTCCCGCTCTAAACTATGTTCCTACCATTGGTGGTGCCATACTTGTATCAACTGAATCTGCTTCATCACCATTTTCTGCATCCAATCTAGAATCTAAACTTGTTTCTCCTTGTTGGGTGCTCCATCCCTCTGCTCCAGTAACAATAACTGAAGAAAACAAATCTCTAAAAATATCCATGTTGGGCAGGAGTTTGTTCTTATACTTTACAGTGTCAGGCCATTCCTATATAAAGAGAAACAAAAATATAAGTTAGCGAGACATAAATGAAAATACATGTGGAGAGAGAGAGAGAGAGAGAGAGAGAGAAGTTACCTTAATTCGTTCATTCCACCAATCATCAGTCATGTCTATTCTTCCAAAAACATTAAAGCTCATTCCAGTTCTGTTATGGAGCAAGATCTTAAACCTATTGTATGCTCTTCTACACACATCATACTAGTTTTTAAACCTAATCCATGGATATTTCTTTTAGAATTTCTCTTCAAACTTCTTTGTGATAGAATCCTTTTCAATCGCATTCAGTCCCGCCTTTGTTGTGTTCCCCATTTTTTTCTCAGTGGTATAAAGTTGAAGAAAGTAACAAAATTCCTCATCCAACCAAGGCTAAATGCAATCAAAATCAAACAAAGATTTCTATAAAAACAGAAGCAAATATAACTTACATCATCGACCAAGTCTAAATTCAATCAAAACCAACTAAATTCAATCAAAACCAACCAAATTCAAACTTACATTTCTATAAAAACAGAAGAAAATATAACTTACATCATCATTGTTCATCTTGACAGCCTTGGAATACAGCAACAGAACAAATCACAGGCTGCATAAACACAATAAGAATGATTCAGAATTATGTGTTTTTTGAAGTAAAAGCAATGTAATGTCATCAAAGAAACGAATCAACTTTACTTTCAAAATCAATCTCTATCGATCTAAAGCAAGAGAGGAACACAAGAGTTACATAGAGAGATTTAACAAGTACTAAACATATTTAACAAGACATTAGTTTCACAAAACCACACAGGTTCCGAAACCACACATCAAACAAATGAGAACAAATGGACTAACCATGAGAGCTATAATCCCAAACAAACAAATTATAAATATTGCAAGATGATCATAGAGCTCTTCCAACGAATGTGTTTGGATTTTTTATCTATCACATATATAATAAAAAGTCTACTCATTATAAAACATATAAGACTGACATATTTTGAAGCACAGCCAAATAAGTCAAACACTGAACAGAGCGAAGAAGAAGCAAGATTAAATCTCAGAACAGGATCTTTGTACCTCACACAATGAAGAATGTTGCTAAACAGCAGAAGAAGATATTCACTAACTTTCTGCAATAGAAGAAAAAAGACAAAACCCCATCACCAAACTTATTAACATAGGAATCACTCATCAAAGTGTTTGAATTTGACGTGAAGTGTTGCAAGTCAAAGAGAAATTTCTGGATTTTTTCAAACCAAACCAACATACAACAAAAACCCATTAGCATTCTAAGAAGCTGAGAGATTTCCAAACACACTAGAATAGTAAATCCACATCACAAACAAAAACCCAGAAACCACACTACTCTATGACCTGAAATAGTTCTTCTACGTACAATAATTGGGTTCTAAAAATGACTTCACTCTTCTGAAACCACAAGCTGTAAACAACAAAAGTACCAATTTTATACTACACCCATTGAAGATTACCGAATTACAAATCAAAATCTGATTCAAGTAAGAATCATAACTAGTTTCAGCAAAGTTCAATAAATCATAAGCCTCATCATAAATTAATAAATCAAACACACAGTTTCAGTAAAGAAAACTAAACCCAATTCCCAGATCTTAGTAACAGTTCAAACCCTATAATATTTAGATCTCAAAATCGAATTTGCAGCTTTTACGAAATGACAAGGTTAAGATTACAAAAGCTAGAAGCGTTCAAATCATTTTTGTTTGGAATCGACAAAGAGGATAAGAAGAGAAGAGAAGTAAGAGAGATTTATGAATCACCTAAGCTAAAGCTTGAAGTTGGTTCTTCGCGGCTTCAATGTCCGAAGAGATGAGAACAAAAGATGAAATGAAAAGATGTAATTTGGGATTTTAGGGTTAAAGGTCTCTTTGTGATTTCACAAAAATAATGAGAGTATTTTAGTAATTATATTAGTTTATAAAAAGTTGTCGCCGCGTTTTTGAATCCAGTCGTTACAAAAATTGGCAATCTGAAATTTCGATCGCTGATCGCTGGGGACAGTCGTTGTGACCGGTCGCTGAACTAACGACAAGAAAATCAACAATTTTTAGTCGTTGTCGCTGGTTCCTGTCGCCAGCGACTGGGAAACGAACAGAGCGACTGGTAAACGAACAGGCCCTATATGATGAAAAAACCATTGCGAATTATTTTGCTTAGGTTTACACCTTATGCATCTCAAACATTCTCGAGGGATGTTTGTTGATGATTAATGGCGTAATGCTTTCGAACCTTGTCACTTAGACACTTTTTGGTTAAGGTTTGATTGCTTTTGGCTTTTACGAACCGACTAGTTTTATTGTGGATAATGACTTGTTGCATATTTTTGCGCAGCCATATAACTCTCTTGCCACATATCTTGGCAGTTGGCACAATGGCAAATATAGGGGGTTTCATTCGCTCAAATGTATCATTGACAATGTTTTCACCAGCACAACAAATCCTACGCATGTCAAAGTATTTGTGCAAAACATCGAGTTTTGCTATTTTGAGTATTATGTCTGACATGTGAAGATCGATCAATGAAAACGGGTATGATCAAAAAAAATTAAAGTGGTGGTTTTACAATAATTTTTTTATCGCACAAGTTAGTCGAGATGTCAATTTTTTTTTGTTTTTTCTAACATGAATGCATATAAAAGAAAAAATAGGTTAAAGAGAGTAATATCTTAGTAGACGAACTTATAAAGTGCCTTTGTGGGTATGGAAATTAGTGCTGGGCACGGGTTGGGTACCTTGAATTTTTCGATACCCTTTACCTGATCCGATCCTAACGGGTAACAGATAAAATTTACTCGTACTTGTCCCTTAAATAACGGGTACCCGGACAAACGGGTATCCGGTAAAAAATAGTTGATCCTTTAAATATCAGACCCTTTAACGGGTATCCGGAAAAACGGGTACCCGATAAAAAATAGTTGACCCTTTAAATACCCGACCTTTTAACGGGTATCCAAAGAAACGAGTACTCGGTAAAAAAAACTGCCAATAACCGCAAAAGGAAGAACTCATAAATGTCAATAATTTCATATTTTCATATTCCGAAATCCGAAAAAGGAAGAACTCAATTGGGTTGTGGTTTTATGGATATGTTAATTGAATTGGGGTTTGTATATATCATTTCAATTGGGCTAAATTGAAATTAGACTTTATTCAAACTATAGAATATATTTATAAATTAATAATATATAATAATAATACAAAATATTAACGGGTATTTACGGGTCGGTAACAAAACGGGTAAATGGACGAGTAACGGGACAGGTATTGAAAACTAAACTAATATCCTATACTCGTCCCTTACTCACGGGTAATATAATTATAATACCCTTCACTCATCCCTAAGATTGCAGGTACCCTTTTTTCGGGACGGATACGAGCCGAGTAACGGGTCGAATACGGGTCTGAGGCCTAATGGAAATGCCTTTTAAAAGGTAATTCTCTTTGAAACAAAAATTGTGTGGGACATTGAGTATATGCATACGCTTCTAGTGGGTATATAAGTATATTTGAGAATTGGGCGAGGAAGATTCATGTTTATCTCCTAAAATGTTATAACGTTTGATCGATGAGAGATGAAATGGGTTAGTGGCCAAATCTTCTTTATGATTCATGAGATTTCATATTTCTAAGGAAATGATATAATCTAAGTCAAATACTTGTTGTTTGAATTGTTTATATAGATATAAGATTGTTATTAGCATTGGGAGGAAAAGATTAAAAAAACGACAAAAATAATTGTACAAATAATCAAAAATAAACTTTAAAATTATAAGAATTTTTTTTCAATTTTTGTCAATGTTCTATCACTTAGGACCACTAGATGGTTTTAAATCCCCTTTTTTTTTTTGTTATAGTATATATTAAACATAAATCAATTAACATACTATAAATCTATAACTATCTTATTATATAAATAATAAAGGTTGATTTCCAAAGTTAGTAACATGTGTCAAATTTGATAGATTAGAGATTTTGTCATGTGTAATACACAAGTTTTATTTTAACAAGTTTAAAAATTAGAAAAAAATAACTATAAGAAATTTTAAATGACTGAAAAATATATAAAGATGATTCTAATATGTATGAATTTATTAATCCTAAAATAAAGAGGATTATACCTCTATATAAACGAATGAATTGTCTCATAACAAAATAGTTTCTTCATTTATGCTACTATTCATTAAACTTTGTTCTATGGTTAAAGCTTTTTTTCTACAAAATAATTTTTCATGAGGTTGTCTTTTAAGTAATATAATATTGATATAATGCTTATGTTATTTTGACGTGAAAAGTATTAATTCTTACCCATTTGTATTAACTATTTAGTGTATATAGTTATTTTTAATTTTGTTAATGATGTAATATACTGTGAGATGGAATACGTAAACTCTAAATCCAGTCTTTTCTTTTTTTTTAATTTAAAAAATATTAAACTAATATTTGGAAAACTATTTAAAATTTCATATATTTTTCTTAATGTAATTCAATATAATATTCAGTTAAAAACAGGGAAAATAACTTATATTAGGTCTTGTATTTGGTAATGAAATTGAAAACCTATAAAATCAGAATCTAATCTATTCATATTCATGAGAATTAAATGAAAAAATTTCAAAAAAGGAGATTCTTTTTTTTTTTTCCTACCCCAAAAAGCTCTTTAATGTTTTGGTTTTACCTTACTTGTTCCATTAGTAACCTAAATTAGAAGATATGGTAAAGAAGGAAGGACAAAAACGTCATTTCATCATTGATGGTATTTAGCTGTAATATATGAGATTCTAAAGGGTACTTTAAATGTCAGGCTTCTATATATTGTCCGAACCCTACTTCAAATCCCCTTGTCCTTTCATTTCTTCTTCTCTCCCTCAAATCGTCTAATCTCTCTCTCTCTTTCTCTAATTTTATTTATTTCTTAAATTACAAAAAAGAGAGATAAATATATAAAAAAAGCTATCTCGGGTCGTTGTTATTATTTAAGAATTAATTACTGTTTAACCGCAGTAAAAGTTTTTTATAAATTGCTGACGTGGCATGCACCCAATAGGGAACAGTCATGAATACAAAAACGATGCGTCTTCCCCCACGCCGAGCTATCTCCGGCGCCGTCGCCGGCAAACAAACTGTAGCCACCGTGAAAAATCCACCACCGCCGCCGATTAAATCTATCCTCAAGAAAACTACGGTCATCCCTCCTTCAACAACCGCCGCCGTAGTCGAGCCGGGTTGTTCGAACCAGCTCTTAGCCGGATACTTGGCTCAGGAGTTTCTCAACAAAGGCACACTCTTCGGAGAGGTATGGAATCCGGCTCGAGCCCATGCCGGCCCATTTACGGCCCACTTAACTGAGACGAGAAAAACTAAGCCGAGCCATGATGATGTAGAAGAGTCGAGTGATCATCATCATAAACGGAGGAGATATATGGAGGTTGCTAACATACTCCGGGTAGATGGCGCACACTTGCCTGGTATCGTCAACCCTTCACAGCTTGCCCGTTTCCTTAAATCGTGATGACGTAAATCCACGTGGAGCTATGTGATTGGTCTGTCGTTTAAATAACATGACGACCTAATACAGAATCGTTCCCCCTTCTCTCTTACTCTTTTTTTTTCAATGTAAAGCTCTCTCTCTATCATCGTTCTTCGAAATTGACTCAGAAATGTTTAGGGTTCTTTTTGGGAATTTTGTAAAATCTGGTAATGGTTTCGATCAGCCAAATCTATGCTTTAAACATTGAAAAAAACTGAATCCAGATTTAACAATTTTTATTAAAAAATTCGTTTATTTATTTTGATGTTATTACTGATCTTTATTATGATGAACAAACAAAGATAAAATCTTTAGATCCGATTCGTTTGGACAATGAGAAGCAGATGAAGTTGAGATCATCAGTCCCTTTTGTAATAATAATCTGGTACAGTTTGATTCTTCTTGCATGAACTGATTAAAAAAAGCAATCTCGGTTTTGAGTTTGTAAAGTTTTTGATTACTGTGCTAATCTCTGCTTTGCTAATTGCTTAAAGACTTTAGACTTTTCATGAGAAATCGTAAACAGGAATTAGGAAAATTTAAGACCTTTTTTTTTGTGTCTGTTTCATTTTAAGAGAATGAACTTTTTAGATGTGGTTTATGTAATGATGCCATTTGCGTTTGCTAATTGTTTTTCTTTCTTTCCATTTTTAGTAAATGGTTGATTTGCATTTGATGCTTTAAATCACAATAAGTTCGTATGAGGGTGATGATGATGATGTTGAAAGGCCAATACTTGAATACTGGTTGGGTAAATCAAGAACATGAATTTTTTATATACGTTTCGTGTTTTTTGGTCTTAACCTCAGCGATGAGTTTGGTTCTGTTCGATCGTAGTGGTGTCCATCGTATGTAATTCACGGCATAATTGAAATTAACTGCAATCATCAAACAGTCAGGTCTAAAATTTTGATTATCCATTTGACCATTTCTTTGATTTATAGGTCAATTAAGTTTTAATGACGACTCAACTTTAATTGTTGCTTATACTATACGGAAAAAAACACACTTGCAACTTCATTAGTTTTCTAACTCAAGCTTCTCATATTTATTGAACGTTTTGTTAAAATACACTTTTTTTTTGTTGCTGATTTATGTTTGATGACCAAGTACATTTCCTCAAGGTTTGGTGGGTTCTTTAAATTCTTATATATAATTTTTGTTCATCTGTAATTTTTAAAAAATTTCGTTTATATCACAGCCACCTGCAAATTGCAAATATGGAACATTGTGGCCCATATTGGTTGGGATAGAGGATTCTAAGTACAACAGGCTGGGTATAAATTGACGAGAGAGAAAGTCGGGCGAGTGGTTTCCACGCGCAGCGATTTTTTCTCTCCCAGATTTTACTTCTTCTGATCACAACCTCTTGCATCGTCGTTGGGGGTTCTCCGTCGATTCCAGCGACGACGAGAGCCCAAGGCTCATGGCGCTTCATCGATGAACCGCTGCATCAATCTGGTGAAAGATTCGTGGTCGAAATCAAAGGAGCAGTGGAAGGGAGAAGCTTCCTCGACACATCAACGGTAAGAGCTCTATCGGCGGTGGTGCGATGAGGAGTAGAAAAGGGAGATTCACGGCAAGGATCGAGAGAGAAGGTGGTTAGATATGAAACTCGGAGATTCTGGAGGTTTCTCAGGGTTGTTGTTCGATGGGGGAGGTCGTCTACGGCAAGGAGGAGCTAAGCCACCGTCGAAGGGTTCCAGATCTACTCCCTACCGCCTATCTCTTCTCACATGTGAGCCTGTTTCTCTTCGACAATGAAAGCTCGGCTCTTTTTTTCCTCCTCGAAGCTGCTCTACGGTGGCGGGATGGCAACGGATCTTGGATCACCATCTCCGTTTGACTCGCGTCGTCCAGGCTTGTTGGAGGACCTGTTCCGACAAGCATCCGCAAAAGTTTGGGCGGCGGCTACAACTGTGTTCTTCAGTTGCAGAATTAGGGTAAACGAAAGCCGGTTTGATTCCGGTTCGTGTTTTAAACCCGGGTCAATTTTGATTCACGGTTTTTTATTTGGTTTGATGTAAGTGGTTTAAGCCCTTTGGGGATTGTAATGGGCTAAATCCGGAAATAGCCCATTGGGCATTTATTTATAAAATTGAATACCCTTTAACAAAAAAAAAAAACAGGCTGGATATGTATATATATACATACATATATGTCTATGCATAATATAATTATTACTTCATAATTGTAGTATTTGAAATTCATAAATTAGAAGAAAATTTATTTGAATTGTAATGAATACATGAAGAAAGGAAAACAAGAAAACACCAGTAGATGCACTATAAGAATATATAAACAGAGAAGTTTATAACCATTTCAGTCCTAAAACCAACGACCACTTGATAATCTTCCCTAATCATGAGTAATCAAATTCTTGTTTCTAACAAGATCTTATCTTGTAACCAAGAAACTCAATCAATTCCGCCTAAAGAGATGATGCAATCATCATCTATCTAATCTATATAAGCAATTACAAAGTCTTTAAGTCATGGTGGATCTAATGTTTTCTGGTTATCCAAAACAAACCATCTTCTCTTTAGCAAAACAGAGATGATGCAATCTGTGAATGATATATGTGACAATAAATACCTTCTTTTTTAGGGTGATTTATATGCGAAATGATGATTTGAAAATTTTGTATATAATAAAACACCAAAATTTAATGATAAATACTAAACAAAAAAATTATAGTGATAAAAGGCCAAAAGTTATTTTGCCTGAAATGCCTTCAATTTCTTTGGGACGAGGCTGTTGAAAGGATTTATATTTTGCATATGATCTTAGCTCTTCGCACTTTAGTCCAATAATCAACATGAATTTGTTATGATGATACAACTTTCATGGATAACTTAGAATACAACATTAATTTGCTAGAGCACGAATTGATTTTTTTTTTTATTGTATTCTGAATTTTTTTTTAAATAAATATAGCATATTCTGTTATAAATTCTATATTATTATTTTTATTGTATGTCATGAAAATATGTTTATGTATGTCTATTTGGTATAACTAATTAATACCTTGTTAATTCGGTGGATATATTTAGTTTTTTTAATTTTATTTTGTATATTTTTACTTTGTTAAATTTGTTAATATTATGGAAAGTGTAAATGATTTTTTAGATGATTCTGTATAAGAAAATGATTTATTTAGAGATTTGTTAAAATGTGTACCCGTCAGCCCCGGCTCTTGGTATGTGCCAAGTGTGCGGAAGCACATGTCAACTTATTTTTTAACAAATTTGTGTACACAATTTAGGCCCTTAGTTATAAAAAGTATTACAAAAAAATATATAAAAAATATTAATCATATATATTGGTCAAGGTTAAAAAATACTAATAAAAATAAATGTCACCATTACCACTCACGGCGATAAATTGTTTTATTTTATTTTTAATCCAAACGAAATTATGTTTTTATGTTCATCCTAAGATCAATTTTAATAATAAACATAATTCCGTTAGCATGAACATGAGAAACATAATTTCATTTGGATTAAAAAAAACTTTACTGTCGCGAGTGCTAATCGTGATTATGGGAAGCGATTTAAATTCGAATTTTCCATTTAAAAAAAATTGGAGATATTTTTTCATTGATGTCTTTGAATTTAGAATTTGATTATCATTATAGTAAAATTGGGTCGACTTGTTTGGAGTATTCATCTTGTTTGCTGAGGATGAATTTTCTTTCATTTCTCTGGTCGTCATTGATATAATCAAATTTTCCTGCATTCATTAAAATATCCACATCACAACTACAAATGGATACATGTATATGTTGTGATCTTGCATTAGACAAACATATTTTGTACAAATGATCTAATAATTTAATCGTTTCAATAAGAACCAATGTATTCTCACCAAATAGCACGTTCGGTGGCAAAGGCTATGGGTATTGAAGAATATACCGTGGAAGTAAAGCATCTCCACAACCACTGGAAATCCTACAAGTTTAAGCATATGGTGAAGACACTGATGCCTCCACCACCCAAGCAAGGGATGCTCCCGGATCATGCGGTGATCAAGACCACAATTTTCAAACTCACTGCTAAAAGTGCATTCATCAACTTCTCCTATACTAGTATCAACGAAGATGACACTAATATGGGCGGGGAAGTTTTTGTAATTCAATGTACACGTCCTCCTTTCTACCCCAACTGACAACAACGAGGATAACTAAGCTCGGACCAACATATGCATTATTTCTCTAAATAATCATATGGTTTAGTAGTTCTACTAAATAATTTGCTTTAGAAACTTTTTTTTTTTTTTTGACAACGTTTTAGGAACTTTGTATTTTATCTTTCTGTTTTATGTTTAATCTCTTAATGTTGAAATGGGCTTTGACCTTCTAAATCGTAATTAAGTTTTCTAATCAAGTATATATATAACTAGGTGGTTGACCAGGTGTTGCGTGGGTTGTTACAAAATCACTATTTTATTTTGAAGAAATAACATTAGTTAACATTTTAATATTATTTTGGTTTTTTGTGTACATCAAAATATTTTACTTATGTTTTGCTTATATTTTACATAGATTTTGTTTATTTTTTTTGTTAATTTACTTTTTTCTTATTAAAATATATGTAAAAATGTGAACTTGTCATATTGGCCATGAGCTTATGTATATGTTAAATTGTCTTATTTTTGTTACCGTTAGCAATAAATCTAATATATTGCATTGATAATGATATCTTTGCATTTTAAATGTTTGACTTTTTGGATTCTTATGTTTTAAAATATAAATAGAAAATATATGGATTTAAATTACAACGTTTTACAGTCTATAAGTTTTAAATTATTTTATTTTGATGTTTAGTTATTAAAATAAATGATAAAAAGCAAAAATAAAATAAAATGCTGGAATAATATGACTCATATATATTTTTAATATAAATCTATAAAAGATGAATAATAATGTATCTGAGTTTGATTTTTTAATTATAATTGAAATCAACGAAAATAAATAATTATAAAATAAGAAAATGAAAAATATTAAAAGGAGGACTGGCTATGTGTCAAATTCTTAGAGCATGAGTATAGAGAAAACTTTACTTTATTATATAAGATGTATTTTATGCCTACAAAATTAAAAATTTTAATGTTTTTGCTCCAGGTCCATCATAACAATGAGCCGTGCCTGGCACCCGCTTGTAAGCATATATTTACAATATTACAAATAATAATAGTTGTGGTATTTATTAAAATGGTAAGAGTTTATTATGTAAATCTTTATATCAGCAAATGTATTTCCGTTTTAATAAGTAGGGGACATATAAAATAATATTATACACAATATTAATAAATAAAAGTAGAAAACATCTATACTAGTATTTTTGCAGCAGTTTTTGCTCAAAAATACTTTTTGGAAATTTTTTACATTTAATGCATTAACTTTAATATTAGTTACCAAAACTTCAAAATTAATTATTGGTAAGATTTTAAAAAATAAGAAAATCTTTCTACCTCATTCAAACATAAATATATGATTCCCTTTCATTTTTATTTGAATTTATATTTAAATTATCTTGAATTATTCTATAATACATTTAGTTAATAAAAGTTTATGATTTTTTCCTGCATATGATGTAATACAAAATTTTAAAAACAGACATATATTACTCAATAGATGAATAAAAAAATACGGGTATAATATCCCACATAGTCAAAATGATTCCAAATAGAAATGAGTAGAAAGCTTGATTTATCAGGCATTCAAACTTTAAAACTTTATTTGGTTTATTCCTGTTATTTCTTTTAAAGATTTTTAAAAGATTAAATATGACAAATATTTAAAACTTTTAAAAAGTTAAATATGATAAATATTATATCGTAGATATACAATAAATATTAAAAATTAAGATGATATAGTGTGAGTTAAAATATCTTGGGACGGGTTATATAGCGTGACGGATTTTATCGATATTTATATAAATTAAAAAATATCACTAATTCGGTGTTACACGGGTAAAACATCATTTCATTATTTTTTTAACACTGTCGATATCAAAGAATAAACATATCTAATTAAATTGATTAAATAAATATTATGTAAAAAATAAATTATATTGCGGTATTGTATGATTTATTTAACAATTATTATACAATTATAACATATTTAACCAACAAATACAACTTATAATTTAAATATTTTAGTTATAAATAATTTTTTCTCTCGGTGTACCGCGGGTCCTAATCTAGCTACATGATAATATGAATGTACTTATAAATAATAGAGAAACACATACAAACTAGAGAATTTTATCGATTTTACCTTATTGGGTAAAAAGTTTTTCCCAAATGCCACATTTTGTTTTCCTTTTAAGAAATACCATATTTGAGATTTAAGAGAGGGGTAAGATGACAATTTTACCCTTCACATAAGAGGCATGAGATATATGTTATGTAGGCATTGTCCTTTTATTACAATATTTTTTAGTTTTCACGTACCACATACGATTAGACATTATACTAGTTGGCATTTAATATGTAGAAAGAGAAGATCTCTTAGCAAAAGAAATATGTTGTAATATTTGTAAAAAAAAATAAGGAATTAAAAATTAATAGACAAATAATAGAAGATAAAAAAAAGAAAGAGAACAAAATGAAAAAAGTATTCTTGTGATTTAAAAAGGGGAAAAATGTCATTAAAATCTCCAACTTTCAAATTTGAGATGTTTTAATCACCAACTTTCAGGATGCCATTTTAATCACAAACTTTCTGTTGACTTGACCATAAAATAGCAAAGTTTTGTTGAATACGCCGTTTTAGGCACGACGTTTATTAAATCCCTAACCCTAGAAAAAAAATCTTAAAATTCTCTCAATAATACCAAAATCTCTTATGCAATCTCTCTGTTCCGATGAGTTCAAGTTCAAGCTTTGGCACATCTGGTTGCGTCGGTGAGTGTGGTGTGCCATTGATGTGTAGAGAGCATTTGAGGTTTCTTTCTAAGGTTATGGATTTGTGAAATTGGAATCGATTTGGGGATTTAGTTTCTTCAATTTGGTTAAAGATGTTGTTTTTAGCGTTAAAAACATGGTCGTTTATGCAAAACGGTAGCAGATAACGTATAATTTTACTCTGTTTTTGAGATCCTTAACAGAAAATAAACGACGTGCCTAAAACAGTGTGGTCAACAAAACTTTGCTATTTTATGGCCAAGTCAACGAAAAGTTTGTGATTAAAATGACATCTTGAAAGTTGGTGATTAAAACGTCCCAAATTTGAAAGTTGGAGATTTTTATGACATTTTTCCCATTTAAAAAGTACATCACATAAGTTTTTGTAATTGTCCATAGTATATTATGATATACGTAGGTACGCAACAATAAGTTGCAATAACTTGTCTAGTGTGCATCAATGCTGAGAAGACTGTATTTTTTTTTGTTAGGAGACTTTAATTTTGGTGGTTAACCTAAAAATGGTCAAAATATATATGAAAATTTGTTCACATTCTAGGAATAAATTTATGAGAGGATAATTTTTCATTTTTATTGTCTTCTGCATATAACTGTGAACAACTTAAACCCTATGATGGACAACTTAATATTATTGTCTACTGCATATGTAAATGAAAAATTTTCACATTTTGTGGAGGACAATTACAACTAAAACTTGTCCACAACTACAATGAAAAGTTGTCCACACTGTAAATAGATGACAACAATTATAATAATATAGTATATTTATTGTCCATTGCATGTTTAAATAATTATAAAAAACACATTATAGTATAAAAACTGTATTGGCTGCTATAATAAGCTATTGTGAAGAACTTGTCATAATTGTCCTCTACGAAAATGTGGAAAAATTATGATTTAAGTTGTCCATCATAAGACTATATGTTGGTCAGCATAAGAGAATGTATTGTCCATCTAGTAGTTGGACAGAGTACAATTTAAATTAAACTTGTTTATATTTTAATAAAAGAAAACTTTATAATATATTATTATCCACAATAGAGTTCAACGTGTAATAAGTCATATATATTGTCTTACACTATTTTTTGTCTACTAAACTGTTTTGAAGTTTAAGTAGAAAAAAGTATCAAGATTTGACTATTAAGTAAAAAGTATCTAAAACCAATTTTTAGGGTTAAGCTATTTTAGAGGGATAGAGAAAAGAAACAAGAAAGAACTCATGGGTTTTTTTTGTTTTTTTCTATATGCAACTCTAATGTTTGACCAAAACAAAAATGCAACTTAAAGTTGAAAACTTAGCCACATGATGACAAGATAAAAAAAATAAAATAAAATATCCGTTGATGAAATAGAAAACATGAGATGTCCAGAAAAATGATAATAAGAAAGTGAATTGTTAGAATAATTGGTTAAGGTTAGTTTGTCAATTCAAATAGACAATATGGTATTCCTGGAAAGCTTTTGTGCATTGTGGTATTCTCTTTAAGAAAGTCAAGTCTTTTATGGTAGAATTGTTAAAAATCTCTACAAACTAAATAATAAAGTTACTTGCAAAATATTAAATTTCTCAATAAAACTGTTGAGCTAGATTTCCAAAAATGCAACCTAAAAAAATTCATGTCCATGCATTTGGACAATTTTTCTACTTGGTGCATATAATCAAAGATTGATAGTATTTCTAGGAAATCAAAACTCTTTAGTATTGAAAAATCTAAGGTGAGTCCTTAGCTTTTGATGGCTAGGGATACCACTCAAAATACAATATTACAATAGCGTGATAAAACTAATTCATACAAGAGAATTTGGTAGAAATATTATTTTTGATATACCCCCTTTTCGATTATTTTCATTTTTGCCCTCCTTTAAGTTTAATGACCATTTTACTCTTATATGAAAAATATTTTAATCAATAAAATGAAACAAGAAATTTTCCCGTCAAAAAAATTTCCGAAAGAAATTCTCGCCAAAAAGATTTTTGTCAAAAGAAATTTGACAAAAAAATTCAACAAAAAAATTTTCCCGCTAAAATAATATTTACAAAGCTTTTATAAGGTTTTAAACGATTTAAAAACCTTATAAATGTCTTATAAAAACTTATAATTTTTTGTAAATGCCTATAAAAACATCATAAAAAAATCTTTTAAAAACCTTGTAAACGTTTTTACAAGGTTTACAAAAGGTTTTTGAAAAGTTTTTTTTAAAGCATTTACAAGGTTTTTATAAAGTATAAGTTTCAAAAAAATTTGGTGGGAAAATCCAATTTTGTAATTTTAGCGGGATTTTTTTTTTTCATTTTTTGGCAGGAATTTTTTACAATTTTGATGACTATTTTTGTTGTCACTTAATAGAAAGAGTAATTTGGTTATTTTGTACAAAACATTAGTAGTTTTGAAAAATAGTCAATATAGAGTGATTTTTTTAAAAAGATATATGAAAAAAGGGTATGTTTAGAATGCTCATTTCATACAATGTGAAGAAATACCTTATGTCGGTTTCATAGTCAAAAACCGAACCGAATATATAAAAGTATACTAATCATACTAAACTTAACCGAATCGAACCAGATGGTTTTGATGGGTCACTAACGGCTTTTTGCACGTTTTGATTTGACCAAGTGAGTGAGAGAGAAAGAGCATTGACATCAAAATGACACACACACGAGAGTTGGAATATTATTATTTATATATATAAAAACGATCGTCGTACCAATTTCGAATCACAACGCCGAAAGTTTTAAAACGAGAGAGAGTTGGTAAAGTTGGTGTTGTTGTTTTTCGAATCCATCCATCCACTAACTAAAGGAATCTTCCAGAACAAAAGAGTTTTGTGTTCTCTGTAAATATCTCTCTCAGTACTGTACATGTATATATAGAGACTAAACCAATCCGTGAAAAGATGGCTATGGCGAGTTTGTATCGGAGATCTCTTCCTTCTCCTCCGGCTATTGACTTTTCTTCCGCCGAAGGCAAGGTACGTTTACTAGATCGATCATGGTTTCTTTTATTTTATTTCATGGATTCGGATTGTAATTTAGGGTTTCCGCGATTAGTTACGATCTCCCCCAATCTCGACTTTGAAATTGTGATTATTATTTTTGTGGCGGCAGCTAATATTCAATGAAGCGCTTCAGAAAGGAACCATGGAAGGATTTTTCAGGTTGATTTCTTATTTCCAGACGCAGTCTGAACCTGCATATTGTGGTTTGGCTAGCCTTGCAGTGGTGTTGAATGCTCTTTCTATTGATCCTGGACGTAAATGGAAAGGTATGACTATAGAGATTTATTAAAGGTTTATAGTTCGAAGATTTGTCTATGTCCTAGCTTAGATGACTCACATTAGTTTAATGATATGGAGAATAGGGCCTTGGAGGTGGTTTGATGAATCAATGCTTGACTGCTGCGAGCCACTGGAAGTAGTTAAGGAGAAAGGCATTTCTTTTGGGAAAGTTGTTTGTTTGGCTCATTGTTCTGGAGCAAAAGTTGAGGCTTTTCGCACGAGTCAGAGTAGCATTGACGATTTTCGCAAACTTGTTGTCAAGTGCACGAGTTCTGAGAATTGTCATATGATCTCCACTTATTACAGAGGTGTATTTAAGCAGGTAAGATTTTTTTTTTCCTAGCAATATCACTGAATTAGAAGTTTTTAGTGATCTTGCCATGTTTGATGAGGATTCTAATCGCAGACTGGGTCTGGTCACTTTTCACCTATTGGTGGCTATAATGCTGAGAGAGATATGGCTTTGATTCTTGATACCGCTCGTTTCAAGTATCCTCCTCACTGGGTTCCTCTTGAACTTCTTTGGGAAGCTATGGACAGCATTGATAAGTCTACAGGGAAACATAGAGGGTACATGATCTTTTCCTATCTTTTTGCTTAAGTTTTTAACTGTATCGTGGATTTAATTGTTTTTATAGAATATGGTCTGATGTTTTTGTGTGTTGTTACCAGGTTCATGCTCATATCTAGACCTCACAGAGAACCCGGATTACTATATACTCTGGTATGTTGGATGCGATATGGTTCTCTTTGTGTTTTTGTTAATAAGTTGATGCATTTTTCTCACTCACGACCTTTACTGCTTCGATGTGAATGTTAATTTGATTCACCTTGTTTAAAACTTAAAAGAGAACTTCTCGTCTCTATGTATTGAAAGAACTTCAGATCCTTGTTAAATATCATGGGTATTTAGGTAATACAAAAGTTGTAGATTGATGATAAATTTGCTTATATATATACCAGAGCTGCAAGGATGAAAGCTGGATCGACACAGCCAAGTATTTGAAGGAAGATGTTCCTCGTCTTGTAAGTTCACAGGATGTAGATTCTGTGGAAAAAATCATATCAGTTGTGTTCAAGTCACTTCCATCGAATTTCAACCAATTCATCAGATGGGTGGCCGAGATCCGAATTACAGAGGACTTAAACAAACATCTCAGCGCAGAGGAGAAATCGAGGCTGAACCTAAAGGTACTTACAGTAGTATAGATTCATCAATGTACAGGTCACATAAACCCAAAGTTGCATGAAAATAACTCTTCATCCCTTTGAAGAACACCGACTAATGGGAAAATGACGCTATGGAAAAGAGCATATCATTGCACTTTGTTTTGCATAGAGTTGTTGGTTATTATTTACAACAAGATTACAGTAACAGTTGATCTTTTCCTCATTGATGATTAGCACGTTTTTTTGCATAGAGTTGTTGGTTAGTATTTACAACAAGATTACAGTAACAGTTTATCTTTTCCTCATTGATGATTAGCACTTTTTGTTTATCTTTGTGTGAACTGTTGGTTTATGTGAAACATGTTTTGAAGTAGGAGCATTCTTTTTCCTCTAAAAATATGATCGTTGATTCATTTTCCTGCGATACCATTGCTGTTCTTTGGATGCTCTTGACTTTGAATCGTCTAATCGTAAGTTAATCTACTGCAGGAATTGGTGCTGAAAGAAGTGCATGAAACTGAACTGTTCAAACACATCAATAAGTTCTTATCCTCAGTGTGTTATGAAGACAGTCTGACATATACTGCTGCAATGGCCTGCTGCCAAGGAGCTGAAATCTTATCCGGATGCTCATCAAAGAAGTTCTGTTGTCGGGAAACTTGTGTGAAGATCAAAGGTATGTCGCTATCACGCTATGTTGATTCTTGAACTAAGTGGACCTTTTACGTTGCTGTTAGATCAGGCTTGACCAGACTTGAACTAGTAATAGTAATTTCAGCTGTTAATTTTTGTTTCCTCATCAAGGTCCTGGTGACGATGAAGGCACGGTAGTGACCGGAGTTGTGGTGCGTGACGGGAATGAACAAAAGGTAGATCTACTGGTGCCATCAACCAAAACTGACTGTGAATGTGGTCCGGAAGCAAATTATCCAGCAGGAAACGATGTGTTCACTGCACTTCTGTTGGCTTTACCTCCACAGACATGGTCAGGGATCAAAGACCAAGCTCTGATGCAAGAGATGAAGCAGCTCATTTCTGTGGCTTCCCTCCCAACTCTGCTTCAAGAAGAGGTAACTTATTTACCAATTCTATTTCGGTCAAGAACCACGGTTCTATCTCTAGTGGAACATGTCTAGGAGCAGCAACAATAAACTAAACCTAAGTCTATACTGAGAGTTACTATTTTCGAGTTCATCTTTAGGATACAGCTAAATATGTAACATTGGTGGATTTGGGGGTAATTACAGGTATTGCATCTTCGACGGCAACTTCAGCTGCTAAAACGATGCCAAGAGAACAAGGAAGAGGATGATCTCGCTGCTCCTGCCTGTGCCTAGTAATTCATCGTCCCTGACTCACTCTCTTCAACCATCTGAATCCCACGTCCTCAAACACTAATATTTAGAAAGTCTCTTTGTTATCTGTATGATTCAAACTCTTCATCTACAATGAGAGATATTTGTAACATACGCAAATTATAAACTGCTAATCATAATAAAGTTAAGAATCATATTCATCTCACTCTACTGCAAATTATGAATCAACAAGTATAGAGAACAAAAGTATGCTTACTACACATCATATTCAAGAAGACCACATGGGACCCTTTTATACAAATCTATAGTAAAATCAAACCTATTCAATGTAAATGTTATAAACGGCTGATGACCAAGACATGACTTTGTTGAAGTAGCTCTAGCTTTGCAATGTGCAAGTGATACCAATCAACGGACAAGGTGAATAAAATCCATTGCCTTCCCTTTCTGGAAGAATGTTAAAAGAATGACGTAAAGCTCACTCCTTTTATGAATAAATTCGCGAATCTTCCATTGTAAGATTACTATTCGCCGTAACTGCTCCGATGAAAAATGGATGTGGTGAGTTTGTATCAGCCATTTACTTTTCTTCTTCGGCAGATGGCAGATACGTACGGGTCATGTTTGGTTCTCTCCTAATTTATATAATAAGTCATATAAGTGGTTCAGAAAAGGCCCTATGGAAGTTGTTGATTTTGCAGACAATTTTCAAGGAAGCAGGTTCAGAAAGGCACTATGAAAAGATATACTAGATTCAGTTTTGGTTTTTCTTGGAGATAACGCAGTCTGAAGTCTGAACCGGCGTTTTGGGGTTTGGCTAGACTTTCAGTGGTCTTGAATGCCCTTGATTCTCAGTGTTCATCAAAAGGTATACTAGATTTGAGTTTATTTTGCTGTTCACTGTGCTTCTTTTGGCTTTACCTCCACATACATGGCTCATTGGTGGCTTGGGATTCAAGACCAAGCTCTTCAGAACCAAATGAAAGAGCTCGATTCTGTGGGTACTATATCGACTATGCAGCACGAAGACGTGTGAGTCGCAAATTATCAGTATCTGTTACCATACAACACGCTTTCAATTCTTCGAAGACAATAATGAACCCCTGAGTCGAGTCTGTGAATTACCTCTGAATTTGGCTTGTTACAGCCTTACAGGTATCTCATCTCTGGCACGAACTTCTTCTGCTAAATTGAAAGCCAAGAGAAGAAGAAAGTGGAAAATTCTCACTTCACTTTGCCAAATTGTTCACTCTTTTCTCAAACCTATTCAAACTCTATTTGCAAAGAGAGAAAGGTTGTGGTTATCGCAAGATCAAGTATGTAACATATGCAATCTATGTAATAAGTTATTAACCATAATCATTACACTCTACTGCAGATTATGAATCCCACTCTCACACACACATAACATACACAAAGTAACCCTTAAAATCCTAAAAAGTCTATACCTTTTTTTCACCATTCCAAAGACCGAATCCTGCGTAAAAACCTCGGTGGTTGCTGCTGTTTCTCAACCACAGGAATCACACACTCCATCAACTTCTGGTATCTCTCTTTCTTCTTATCTTCAATCTCCTTTGAAAGCAACTCATTCTCTTCCTCAAGCTTCGCAGCCAAAGTTTCCAACTCAACTTGATAAGCTTGTTTCCTTTCTCTAGACCTAGCAGCAGATTCACGATTCTTAATCATCCTTCTCTGTCTCTGTGCAGCTACTTTATCCAATGGCTCAACCATAACTCTAGCTCTCTTCCCTCTCGTTCCACCACCACCTCCTACTCCTCCTCCGCCGTAAACATCTAAACCATTCCCAAATGCAACAATAGATCCTTCAACTTTATCAATCATCTGAAAGGGATTATGAGGCGGCGCAGAATGATCGAATCCGTAATTCGTCGGCGGCGGAATCTTCACATCCAAATCATCCGCCGCTCCACCTTCGTCTTCCCCCGCAGCTTTCGCTAGAAAATCCTCTAACGTCATAATCTCCTCCTGCGTCTCCTCCTTCATACCTTTCCCTTCTCCTGATACCATATCTCTCCAAACCTCATCCACACTCCTCCCCTCACGCGTCGTCTCCGTTCCTCCTCCTCCGCCGTGATCCACAACATCCGTCGGTGCAGGAGAAGCATCCATGAGAGTAATCGAAGCGTCTAGAAGCGATGACTCCGTCGGTGCAGGTGGATCTGAAGCGAAAGCATCGTGTAAAATACCTTCAACCGTCATCGAAGTAGAACTGTATAATAAACCTCCGTCGTGTTGTTGTCTTCCGCCGTAACCGCCGATAGTGAGATCTCGCATGAACTGCTGTTGAGGTCTTATAGACGAAGAAGAAGAAGAAGACGGGATACGATGAGATAGATCCGAGTTTCTAGAATTTGAAGAACGCATCACCTGAAATGACGCCATTTGTTTCGTTTTCCTCTCTCGCCGGAATCGGATCACTCAGATTTCTTTCTTTGACTCGGCCAAATTGTGATTTGCAGAGAGATTTTTAGGGGTTTTTTTTTGTGTCAAATTGAGTAACCCTAAAGAGCTTTTGGTAATTTATCCTAAAATTGTAATCTGAAAATTAAAAAAGGAGTAACTAAACGCGCACATTGTGGCGCGTGAGTTTTAATTTTTAGATTTCAAAACGAAAGATGATATTTTTGGCAAAAATGGGGGATAAGGTTAAAAAAAATCTTATCCATTTTGATTTTTATTTAACTTTAGGAAACTTTTGTGTCGTGTCATCATAATGTAGTTGCAAAAGCTAAAACTTGCATTCAATTATATTGAGTAGTCATTAACGCATTATTTAACTTGACCACATTAACTGAATATTATAATAATTGCATTTAAATAATGTTATTTAGTGACGTTTTAGTTTGACTCGATGATACAGTAGCTGTTTATTTAAAACAGTAGTAACGTTCATGCCTTGTCATTCAGCCATAGACAAAATGAAAAAGAAAAATACCAGGTACCGGTATTGGAATTATCTTCAATTGCAAAACAAAATTATCAGTGTCGGTTGTTTCAATCAATCAACAAGATATATATCATCGGGTGTGACTAGTTTACACATCTCTTACAGTCTCATCGAAGACATTGAGAGCCTCTAAATGTTTGGAAAATGTTAAATTAATCGTCTTTCTATCATTGATTTGCATTTTCTGATGAAATAATGTTTAAAAAATTGACGACTCTCAATTTTTTTCCGTTATCTATGGTATTGGTATCCCTTTGCAACCCTACACAATTTACCTACCACATCCATAAAGTTTAGCTGCAGAAACGGTAGCCAAAAAGTATTTACTTACTCCAGTTTTTACACTTTTCCTTTCCACCACTTTCCAAACCCTTCAGAGTAATTTTGTAGAGTAAAATAAATATAACTCTTAGATTCCAGTTTTTGTTCATCAGTCCACATAAAAAAAGAACAAACATACTAAATCTGAAAAATGAAAATCATGTTAAAGTGATGACAATTTCCCTTTACAAAACACTGGATACTTGGGAGTAAAATTGATCAATTACATATGCACAATTTGGTGATGATAAAATAAGCATATAAGAAAATATTTGAACCTGTAAAACAAGTTCCAAGATTTTGTACCCTTCTTCCCAAATAAAAACAAAAGTGCCTTTGTACATAGTTCTTTTGATTTAAATTATCAAACCGTTGTTGTTGGTTCCACAAAACACTATAAACCGGCGTATATAAATAATATACACAGATTGAAAAAGGTCCGACCTGAACAAACCTAAGCAAGACAAATATTTCACGAAAAATAACACACAGCCCATGCGTCGTGGGAGAACTCTCGTGGACGCAATCTCTGGGTGGAACGGACAGCCTTTCGTGCTTGTCTGCGAGACGATCTCGAGACTGCTACGGGCTAAGAAGATCCAACCTCTTCATTCTTCTTGATACCAAAAAACTAGCAAAACAAAGAAAGTGTCTTAAGGAAAGGAACAAGCTTTATTTTCATGGTAGCATCTCTCTGGTTACACATGAATTCGCCATTTCATACATACATTCATATTTTTGGAACTATATTGCTTCCAAGCAGTGTGGAACAACGTACCTCTTATGAGTTACTTAAAATGGAGATTCGAGTGGTTCATCCCAAACATCTGCACTCCCATTCGAGACTTCCTCCACATCCTCCTCCATTGACAACCGCACATACTCTCTCTGAGCAAATCGGTCCCATTCTGTCAATGTTGGATTCTCGCGTTCCTGAGAAACAGAAACAAAGTTGATTTAGAAGTAGCACGGATTGGAACAGCTACAACCGGCTGCAGTAGAAGTTGGGTTAGCTAAATCTATCACATTGTTCATAGTTTTCCCCAGAGTAATTGTACGACTACCTAAGATTTTAATATTTTCCGCAAATTGTTAACAGCTATCAAACAAAGGATTGAATAACCTAAAAGGGAGGAAAAATCTATACAAAAAGTAGGCTTACCTGCCGAATGAGAAACGGGTCACGAGTTTCAAATGCCATGAATTTGTTCAGGTTGAAGAGTATATTGAAAATATTTCCAGAAAGTTTAGATGCTTTCAGATCTTGGAGTGTGATGCAGTTCTCCTTCTGAAAGAGTGAGTCATTTAACAAATAAGAATAAAAAACAGAACAGCTATGAATATCAAAAGACCATGTTATGGTTCAAACTTGCCTCTGGTTTAATCATGTCGAATATTTGACATAGGATATCTTCAAAGAGTACAGGTTCCTGGGTTATACACTCCATGCGATGCAGCTGCTCTTCGTAGAAAAATTGCATTTCGTTGGGAGTGATCACCCCATCTCCAACCAGGTCTATGCACTTGAACCTGTAAAGATGATTTTAATCAATATCAAGGGAAAAACACAAAGCTGCCAAGATCCTGCGTTTAACATCCATGGGAGATAATTGAGCAGACCAGCGAGGCATGCCCTCATATCAGCGGTTCAATAGAAAGCATTCTAGGTTCATGAGATTCAAATGAAAAACGAGCTACAGATCGCTACCCATACAAATGACTTAGTTTCAATATGTGTATTTATTTATGTTCATGTAATAATGGTACTATTTAATGTTAAGAGAATATAAAATCTCAGGTACACATTGTTTCATCAAGAAGGCCACATATGCCACAAGTTTTGGATCAGCAGTTATACATTTATAGTGATACACTGAGCTAAGCAGCTGAAGGAAAAAATGGCTGAAGAGAAGTCGCTACAAACAAAAGAGAAGAAGGGAAGAGACGTGTACCAATACTCAAGACTAGGCTCAGATGACTTATCCTCCTCAGCGAGAATAAAGTATGCAAAATCTTCATAACTCATCTTCCCCTCAACTTTGCTTGTAAATTTCCTAGGGACCTAAATGAGAGACAACCGTAATTTCAATCAAGAGAGAATGAAACATATCCCATAAGACAGCGATTAAGTTTCGAAAAAAGACTGTTCAGTAACATATTAACATCTGGAACCAACCTGTGAAAATATTCTGTCGACAATCCTGTAGGTAAGAGCATGATTACCATATTTGATAAGATTTTCCTTATCAATAAGGAAATCATGGTCGCCATCGAGTTCCCAGAATCTGCAGTATATAACGTAGAAATGCTCATACGAGAAGTACCTGAAAAGAAAAGAGAATGTCATATTGAATGGTCAAATCACGCATGATGTCCTGCCTCAGTATCAATATGAACTTCCATATACACTTCTTCTCCTTTATGAGTTTTATGGGTGGTGCTTATGTCTACAAAACAAGATGAAGACCTACGCACCACCCATATTGTTCACAATGCTACATGGCTTTCTTTTCTGAGCGTGAATTCTTAAACAACTTTCACTGGTTTTTATTTTTTATATATTTTTTTTTTTGGGGCAAAAACCGGTTTCTATTATAAAACGTAATCTTAATATTAAAATCTTTTTAAAGTATTTATTACGAAATGATGAAAAGGAAAACAAAGTTACCTAATAACTTTATTGATGTCATCTTCTTCATCAACTTGTTGCATGGCAGCAATAAGATTCCCACGCTTCAGCTCTCTAAGAGTAATGCAACCAGTACCTGATCTGTTTATGTAGTAAAAGATTCTGTAGATGACGGTCTCAGCTGGGTAGACGGAATAGAATACAGTGATGAATGAAACAAGCACAGGAAAAGAATATAATTTAGTCAATAGATGTATAAAATAGCATGCACATGAATTAAAATGGCCAGAATAATTTTCCTAGGCCTAACGAGGCAGCTAAAGGTGTCACTTTCAAGTTCATCAAAGATGTGGAAAGAAATTGTTCGAACGGCTTATTCCACATATAAAACAGACATTCTGGTAGAACTATAGATATTAAACACCAATGTTTTATAAACCAAGTTCTTACCATATCTTTCTTGAAATTCAGGTGTATTCCTGAGGAATTCCAAGCCAGGATGAGTTGTCAGAAGCTCATCAAGAACTGGTTTGAAGTCAGCCTATCATAAATCCAAAAAAATACATAAGCCTTCAGGCCAGTGGACTAAAGAAATCAAGAAAGACGATAATCTTTGGTAAGCAAATCAAAACAGCGGTGAAGAACAGGGAAAAGAATCAGAAAGAGACCTGTCTAAGGTACTTGCAACCTGGCTGCCTTAAAATATTATATATCTGTGAGGCTAAGTCCATTGCCAACATATGTCCATCAACCCAATACTTGATAAATGCATCCCTGCAGATCAACATTATATTCAGGAACCAAATATGATGTATTTCAAGATACTAGCTAAAGATAACAACCAAGTATTAGAATTATTATGCCACAGTTCATTTCTATTAAGGGTGTGCAATTTACGACAAAAAGATAGCTGAGCGTGAATCTGGAAATCCAGACCAATGTGTTCTATTAATAAATTACATGAATATATACACTTGACTACTATTGCGCATATGAGAAGGAAGTAAACAGTGAGTTACCTTGTAATGATACCGGTGCAACTCGTATCTATCTTTCTAAATAATACAGGAGAAAGAAAAGAAGGCAGCTTGCAGACTTCTTTAGTAATGGATTTGAATTCTGCAATTGAACAAAAGCAAGAATGAGTTTGATGATCAATTTTTTGTTTATTCCTTACAGAACGAGAGTGTGATGTAGAAAAATATGAATTAAAACATCACCATCCATATGAAGTCCGTCTATGTAGTTACTAAAAAATTGATCAACCATGGATATACATTGCTCCCGTAGTTCTTTCGCAGGTGGACGCCCATGTTGGAAGTAAAACTGCATAGCATATCAAGGTATAAAAGTGTCAAACAAGAATGTTGAACACTATAAGCTAAATAAACCCTTCAATTATGTAACATGTTAAACTGAATTACCATCACAAAACTGACTAGTGGTCACTTGTTTTGTTAAAAAGATTTGTACCTAATCTACTTAAACGAAGAAAGCAGTTTCTATTACATTAGTTCTCATGGTTCTGCATCTAATTAAATCCTATATCAATCTAGTTTCAAGAAATATTTCAAGCAAAGTAGTGCCTTCTCTTGTTGTTTGTAAGACATCAATAAGAGGAGCAGTTGGATATAGAATCAAACCTGAGGAATGAGTTGGCGCTTTGGTTCCCTGACTGATTTCAGCGGAGACTGTAGAGAAGAAGGGCTTGCCTTTTGCCTCGAGAAACGAGGAGACCCAGGTGAACCTCGTGGGGATAGCGGGGGAGTACCACTATTCATAAACACAGATGGCAATGCACTTCCACAAGCAACATTGAGATTGGTACAATTCTTGGATGCACTAACTGGGGTACTAGATTTAGCATCATCAATCAAAGACTTGACCTGCATAAAACATCACACACAGATGAATTGCCTAAAGAGGGTCACATAGAACCGTAACGGAAGGAAGAGGCAGAGGCGAAGGGAATAAAAAATATACCAAACGGCCAGTTTCAGGAAGTGAAAGCCACTGGGAGAAGAGTTCTTCGGCAATATGAGGATTAGCTTTAAGTGAAACAGGAGACAAACCAGGAAGCTGTAAGAGCTCATGATCCAAAATCTGAACGTCGTTTACACCATCGATATCCATGGAAATCTTATAAAACCCTAATTTCTTCCAGTAACTTGAAAATCACAGAGAGAGAGAGAGAGTAACTCCCACACCAGAATCCTCAGATTAAATCTTATACAAGTAGCGAAACAAACCACAACGACGAAACAAACAGGACAATTTCGGAATTCAACAAAAGCAGCTATGACCAAATCGATGATGAGTCCTCTCCTATACAACAAGTTCTGCTCTCAATTAAAAAAAAAGCATCGAGGTGGTTGAAGAAACTTGGGAGATCAGTGACCACTGCAATTTCCTCGATCAGTTCGAAGGGGGAATCCAAGAGATGGGAAGACGAGAAAAAAGTCGTGGAAAATAAAAAGAGGAAAAGTAATTAATTTTGATTTTATTTTTATTATTATACCTTAAAAGAGAGACTCAGCGGCGGTGAGACTCCTCAGTGGTATTTTGTTTTTGTTTTATTTTCAGTTTGAGTCCTCAACTTTGACTAAAAAGAGTCAACCAAATCCAGCATTTTTATCCTTTCCCAATTTTGTTCGTTTTTGGTGTTGTAGACAACAACAGTGTTGACAACGATTAAACCACAAATCTCTCAGTTCTCATAGTATGTAACAACAACAAATCGCAGCGATTAATGACATTTGATTAGCGCAAATGATCTAGATTAATTACTTTTTGTTACAGTGTTTTTTTTCAATATAAAATGAGGAACAAATTTGATTTTATATATTTATAATAAAATAAAGTCTGGAGTGTTTTTAATTTTTTTAAATGGTTTTTGGTTTTAGATTTTTTTTTTTAAGTTTAGATTTTTGTCTCTTTAAAACCTTGAATGGTACTTTTATTTTGGTTTTGATAAATTGCAATTTTATTTTACTGAAAAAATAAGAAAAAAAAATTGAAAGAATTTGATTGATGGTTTTTTAGGGAAGAAAAGAAACCAAAAAAATATGTATTTTTTTTTTCTCTTTTGTTGAATTGTTAAAACACTCTAAAACTAGATTTTCAATTTGTTAAGAAAACATGTTTTTCAGAAAATAGCTATAAAAATAGCTTTTTACGAAACCTAAAGCTAAAAACTACTTCAAAACCAACAGCCATTTAAAGCCTAAATGTAAATTATGTATATGAGTATACTATGCATTGATAAAAAAAAATATTTTCAAATAAATATTAGTAATAATTGAAGATATAGTAAATACTATATGGAGACTAAAGCCAAATTTTCACAATTCTTATTTCCTACTGCCCAGAAAAATAAGAGCTCTAGTTGGTGGTTTTTAAAAGAGACGAAAGAACAGTTTGATTGTTTTGTTTATTCTTATTACCAGTAAGTAGTACAGACAGATAAGGTCCGAAGTATTCAAATATACGGACATAATTTTTTAACCGTTTTTACATGGGAAACTCTCTACATTTTATGATTGTTATATTTTTGTCCAACACATCACGAATACATAAACAAACGAGTGGTGGTGGTGGTGGGATACATCTCTGCAAGCTGAATCTGAAATTACCTGTAAAAGATCTGAGGATTTCATCAGCTCAAATATATATAATATAAATTCTCTCTCAAAAACCATGATTCTCTCATCTTTTCTCTCAGAGGTCATTTTATGTGGGGGTGGCTTTTCATGGAGTTTGCTGTATCTCTCTTCATCATTTTCCTTTATTTCCGAAGAGAGAGAAGCTCGAAGCTTCTCAATTGATCTTCCCGAGTGTTTCTTGAAGCTGTTGCGCGAGAGAAAGACAAAGTCTTGGATTCATATCCAGCTTGCATTCTCTGGCTAGTCGAGGGACGGCCATTACCACTGCCACTACCACCACCGCCGCTTGATGATACCAGACGACTTGAAACTCGGCTTTCGCTTGGTCCACCCGCAGAACT